>CM053401.1:107086867-107142694 GCA_028644305.1 Xerus rutilus
AGCATAATGCTTTCCAGTTCCATCCATTTGCCTGCAAATGCCATAATTTTATTCTCTCTTATTGCTGAATAATATTCCATTGTGTATATGTACCACAGTTTCTTTATCCATTCATCTATTGAAGGACATCTGGGTTGCTTCCACAGTTTTGCAATTGTGAATTGTGCTGCTATAAACATTGAAGTGACTGCTTTACTGTGGTGTGCTGTTTTTAAGTCTTTAGGGTATAGGCCAAGGAGTGGGATAGCTGGGTCAAACGGTGGATCCATTCCGAGTTTTTTAAGCAGTCTCCGTACTGCTTTCCAGATTGGTTGCACCAACTTGCAATCCCACCAGCAATTAAACTTTTTATTTTAAGATAATTGTAAATTCACAGGAAGTAGCAGACAGTACAAAGAAATCCATTCACCCAGTTTGTTTTATTGTTTACATTTTATGTAGCTGTAGAACAATGTCAAAACTAGGAAACTGATGTTGGTGTAATGAGAGTATATAGTTTGGCATTTTATTATGTTAATTCATGTAACCAACACTGTAATTATATTACAGAATTATTCTTCACTGTAATATTATCTCACAAGCTATTGGGAATTGAAACCAGGGACGCTGTACTACTGAATTACATCCCCAGACCTTTTTGTTTTTATTTTGAGACAGGGTCTCACTAAGTTGCTGAGCCTGGCCTCAAACTTGTGATCCTCCTGTCTCAGCTTCCCAAGTCATTAGTATTACAGGTCTGTGACATCTCATCTGGCAAGCTACTTCTCTATATAATAGTGCCCCCCTCTCCAACCCTATCCACAGAGATACTGTCTAGGACCCCTATGGATGCCTAAAATTGTGGAAAGTACTAAACCGAGTATATATCATATTTTGTTCTTATTGTAGATTATAGCAACCTCAGTAAATGACTTTTTTCCCCCTTCTCTTAATGAAATTGAGATTTTTCACCTTTTCAGTTGAGGAAAGCAGTTTGTAGCTACTCTGTGGTATATCTGGATTACTAGCATCACTACTATTTCCTGTCTCTCCTTTATTTCTTATATTGGTGATTTCTATCTTCTCTTATTCAGTCTTGCTAGAGGTTTATCAGTTTTATTAATATTTTTTCAAAGAATCAGTTATTGCTTTCATTGATTTTTTTTCTCTATTTTTCAGGTTGATTTTTCTTCTTTGTTATTTTGTTACTTTCCACTTGCTTCTGCTTAATTTACTCTCCTCCTGCACCCAGTTCTGTATGGTAGAAGCTTAGATAATTGCTTTTAGGCCTTTTATTCCCTAATAAAAACAGAAAACTCTTAATGTGCTCAATCTTTTTAGCATCATCTTATAAACTTTGATATGTTGTTTTTAAAAAATATTCTTTGTACATTATTTTAGAAGTATATTGCTTGATTTCTAAATCTGGAACTTTTCAGTATTTGTTATTGGTCTTTAATTCCATTGTGACAGGAGAATACACTGTGTATAGTTTTATTATTTTAATTTGTAAAGACTCATTCCTGGTTCAGCAGATTGATTGTCTTGAACAATGTTTCATGGGCATTGAAAAAATTTATATTTTGCTTCTGTGGACTGGAGTGCTGTATAAATCTTAATTCAGCAGCTTGGATCTTCTTTATCTGTGCTTTTGGGTATATCTGTTCTTTCAATTACCAAGAGAAGAATGTCGATATCTACAACTATAATTGTGTCTGTTTCTCCTATCATTTCTATCCGTTTTTGCTTCATGTATTTTGTACATATGATGCTGTATCCATACATAGTTAGAATTGTTCTATCTTTGGAATGAATTAACCTCCTGGTCACTACCACATGTCTTTTATTCTGTCTGATAATATTCTTTACTTTTTCTTCTACCTTACCTAATATAAATACGGCTTTTCCAATTTTCTTAATATTTCAGTTTTCTATTCTCTGTTAACCTATTTTCTTATTTTTAGTGTGTAATTCTTTTTTTAAAAAATTTTTTTTAGTTGTAGATGGATACAATATCTTTATTTTATTTTTATGTGGTGCTGAGGATTGAACCCGGAGCCTCACACATGCAAGGCATGCGCTCTACCACTGAGCCACAGTCCCAGCCCCTAGTGTGTAATTCTTATAGACAGCATATATTTGGGTCTTTCTTACTTATGTGTCTTTGAAATGAAGTATTTAGATGATTTTCATTTAATGTATTATTGATATAATTGAGTTTAAATCTACCACCTTGCTATCTTGTTTTCCATTAATCTTTTTTTTAAATTAATTATGCTTGCTTTTGGATTCCATTTAAATTCCTTGCTCATTTCTTTTCCCATTGGCTTATCCCTTGTTCTTCTTGCTTATTTTAGTGTTTGTTCTATGATTATAATATGCATCTTTAGCTTACAGTGTACTGTTAAGTAATGTTATACCAGTTCTCACATAAGGTAAGACCTTTATAACAGTGTTCTTGCATTGTTTCACAGTCTCCTTCCACCTTTGAGCTTCATTTTGGATGAATTATATTGTTCTGTCTTCAAGTTCACTAATACTCTTTTTTTCTTCAACAATCCATCCAGTGAAATTTCGTTTTAAATATTATAATATTTTATCTCTAGAAGTTATTTTTTGAAAATCCTCCATTTCGCTTTTCATTCTGTTTTTGTTTTTCACTTATATCCTTGAATAAAGAGCATAGTTATCATAGCCCTTTTAATGTCTTTGCCTGCTAATTCCATCATTTCTGTCATTTCTTGGTCTTTCTCTACCGACTGATATTTTTCTAGTTACAAATTGCATTTTTCTGTTTCTTAGACTATCTAATAACTCTTTATTAAATGACAGATATTTGTGAATTTAGCATTCTTGAGTTCCTAATTTTGTTTTATCCCTTTATCCAAAGCATATTGGAATTTTTCCTGAAAGTCATTTTTAATTTTTCTTTTTTATTTGTAGATGGACACAATACATTTATTTTATTTATTTTTATGTGATGCTGAGGATCCAAGCCAGTGCCTCATGTATGCGAGGCAAGTGCTCTACCACTGAGCTACAACCTCCCCAACCCCCCAAAGGCACTTTTGTTAACTGCATGTTTGTTCCTTTTTAGGGTTTCAAGCTACTTTCATGCATATCTAGAGAAGTTTTTATTCTAGGGCCACTTAACCCCCTCCTACTTCTATGTTGTGGCCCTCCTAGGCTCCCTGCTGATAGCCTTGAATATTCAGTGAGGTTTTCTCCTTCTTGTTGAATTCTTGGTCCAATAACATCTCTTAGAATTGTTTGTGTTATAATTCTCTGGTAACTTTCTTACCTTAGAAGTTCTTCCCTATTCTCAAGAAATTTTCCCATTCTCATATACAAATGATTACGTAGCTAAACACCCTTATTCAGATTATTAGAACTCTCCTTCCTCTCTGAAACTCTGTTCCACAAATTCTGGCCATCTTGGCCTCCTTGCACTTTGTCTCAAGTCTGCAAGATTGCCACACTCTGGATTCTTCCTCCCTGTATTGGAGTGGTAGATTGCTTCCTGGCTGAGGGGCTGGGTAATAGTAGGGATTCCCCTTTTCTCGGGGATGACAGTTGAGTAGTATTCAGAGGTAAGATGATTAGATTGTGAGAGCTATAACTCTATCAATGAATTAATCCATTTGATGGGTTAATAATTTGAATGGATTACTGGGATGATAACTGTAGGTAGGTCGGGCATGACTGGAGAAAATAGTTTACTAGGGTGTGGCCTTGGACTATATCTTGTCCCTGACTCCTTTCTCTCTCTACTTCCCAGCCACCATGAGCTGAGAAGCTTTCATCCACCACACCCTTCTGTCATGATGTTCTGCCTTAACCTCGGACCTAAAGCAATGGAGTTGGCTGGCCATGGACTCAGATCACTGAAACCATGACCCTAAATACACTTTTCTTCCTTCAAGTTGTTCTTTTTTGGGTATTTTGGTCACAGCAATGAAAACTGACTAAAACAATGTGATTGGTTGAAAAGGTGAAAAAGTGAAAGTGTGTCTATTGTATGATTTGTAGAACTGTCTGAGATGCTACCATGTAATGTGAATTTTCAAAAAAGTATAGTGAGAATAACTTTACCCATTGATTTTTATCTCAGATTACTTTTTCTTCATGTATTTAGCTATATTAGAGTTTTGCAGAAGTCATTTTATAAATGACAGTTAATCTATTGATACTTTTAATGTTTTTATTTTATTTTATCTTATAAACAAGTTACAAGAATAGTACAGATTTTTCCCTAATTATTTGAGAGTATTTTGTTCACTTTGTGCCCTTTTACCTCTAAATATTTAAGAACATATTTTGTACAAAGACATTATCATACATAACCAAGATAATGTAAAAAAATCAAGAATTCAACATTGATAGGTTACTGCTAACACATAACCCTATTCAAATTATGCCAGTTGTCCTGTCATTCAGTAGTATAAATTTCCAGTGAAAAGTGAGCCTCAAAATCTGTGTGTGTGTGTGTGTGTGTGTGTGTGTGTGTGTGTATTCCTTTCAGTTCCTTGGCTGACCCCTAACTTCATATGTAATAGAGAAAACTTCATTGAATCTAGTGGAAAATAGCATCTGCAATGGGAAGTTGTTGAGCTGATATTTCTGATCAAGTTTGGAATTTTGAATCCTATCGAGTTAAAAGATTTTTAATAACTTTTTTTGTTTGTTTTTACCTTTATTTATTTTTATGTGGTGTTAAGGATCGAACCCAGTGCCTCACATGTGCTAGGCAAGTGCTCTACCTCCGAGCCATGACTCCAGGCCCAAGTTAAAGGGTTTTTTAAAAACATATCAGGGTTTCCACTGAAATTTCAGAAAGGTTCTGCCTTACAAGGAAAAACTGTGTGCAAGGCTTAAGGGATTTGTTTTAGGACTAATGGCAAAACTGAAATGTACTCTTCATAACAAAGTGTGGAACTAAGCATCCAGAAGTGTAAGATATCAGCCAGTATTTTAACTGTATATTAGTAGAGAAATCAACATTCTTCAAAGAAAGGATAAAACCCAAAGTGTCTACAGTATATCATCCATATTGTCCAGCATATGATGAAAAATGATTATGCAATTGAAGAAACAGAAAACGATTATCTGTACTTAAGAGAAAAGGAAATTAGTACAGATGTTGGAGTCAGCAGGCAATAATTTAAAAATAAGTTATTATAAATATGGTTAAGAAACTTAAGGAGACATGATGAATAAAAATATAGTTTACAGAGAGAAGTAGAAACTTTTTAAAAAAAGAGTAACAAAACAAATTGTAGAACTGAAAATATAATACCTGAAATGAAAAGTGGATATGCTATTTAGCAGATGAGAAATAGCAGAAGAAAAGGACAATGAACTTGATAACAAATCAGTTGGAATTGTTCTACTGAGAGGGAGAAGGAAAGGGAAAGGGAGAGAGGGAGGGCAAGGGGGGAAAGATTTCAAAAAAGTAGACTAGGTCATTGAGGAACAACTTGTAGGATAACATGAGAATTTCTATATATTGGAATCCCAGAGAAGAAGAAAGAAAATGGGAAGGAAAAAAATATTTTTGAAGAAATTAGGGCTTAAAATTTCTCAAGTTTGGTGAAAAACTAACTTCTAAAACCCAGAATCTCAGTGAACTCCAAGTAGAATTAATAAAAAGAAAACCAAATCTAGACATATAGTCATTATGCTACTGAAAAACTAAACAAAGAGAAAATTTAGAAAACAAAAGAATTTTTGTATTTTCCTCATATTTGGTGTTAAATGCAAATTGGGGCTGTCCCCCCCATCCCCCATTCAAGAGATTGAACCCAGGGCACTCTACCACTGAGGTCCATCCCCTGCCCTTAGTAAGACAGGGTATCACTAAATTTCTGAGGGAGTCTCACTAAGTTGCTGGGCTGGCCTCAAGCTTGTGATCCTCCCCGCTCAGCCTTCTGAGTCACTGGGATTACACGTGGGGTCCAGTTTGAACACTTTTATACTTGGTGCTCAACATCAGAAATATGTAAGAATTTATTAAATTTTAGTGAATTTGAAAACTTGGGAAATTTGAAGCCAAATTGTATACTTGACTCTAAACTAAAACTGCCAAGTGGCTAGTGAAATATTTGCACTTGGAAATAACTACTTTTACATGTTACGCAGGCTATACCACAGCTGGATTTTATGACTTTCAGAATTATATATTTGTAAAGATGTAGTACAGTTTAATGATTTGTCATTCAATTAATATCCATAAGCTTCTAGGGAAATAATTCTACAAGGACATTCAAATGAAGTCTTAGAAAATCTCAAGTATATCATGCTCTTTCGGTTCAAGTTATGATTCCTAGTTCTCAAGTGTGTGAGGTCCTATGTATGTGTTCACCTAAGTAAGGAAGTTAACTTTATAATAACTCAGTCTAGAGGGTCAAATTAGGAATATCCAAAAAGAAAGAAGGATATCCAATGTATATGTATATATGGATAGATATAGATATATGTATATACATAACTTTTTTCTCTTACAGTAAGAATATAAGTTAAGGAATGAGAGGCAAGGAAGGAAGGACATTCATCTTGGAAAGATCCCAAGCACTTTGAAATTTGAAGGAATGTAGTACTAGCTGCTAAGATCACCAGAATGGATGAAGTTTTTCAAATTTAAACGGTAACCAGGATTCTTCTGTCATGTTGTTTCCACTAAGAACTTTAGATGACTTGAAAAGATTTCTTTATAAGTTCAAATGTTTGTCTTACAAATGCCAAACTGTGGATAAAGCTGATTGTTTTATAACTTAATATTATCAGGCTTCATTTTGGTCCTTAATGTTTGTTCAAAAGAATTGTTTTTCCCCCAGCTTAACTTAAACTTCCTTGGGAATAAATATAGCATATAACAGTACATTTGTAAGTCCATTTCTCACCAAATGTTTTATCTTTTGTAGAAATAAACCAAACAACATAAGTAGTAGTTATTTTCACAGATAAAAAAGGTTATTGGATCTTTTCTGAGTTTTATTTCATGTTGTTTTTAGTTTCCCTATGTGACATATGGTCTCATTTTCTCCTTTCATATCTGACATCTTACTTTTATTTCATTTTTATTTTCTCCTTTTCTCCTTTCTACCTTAAAAGAAAAGAAAAGAAAAGAAAATCAGCCTGTAGGAATTGAGTTACAAAAGGCATAAGGACCCAGAGTAGAAAAGGAGAAAGAAATTTGAAAAGATTATGAAATTTTTCTTCTCATAAACTGCAAGGACTGTTAGATTTCAAGTATAGTAGAAAGCAATTATTTACAAATTTAAGATTATCAGTCTTCTTAAATCTTCTTGATCTTAGGTAAAAACGATTTCAGTGCATGTTTTTGTAAAGATTCAAGTATCTGCAATTTTTAAATGGCATCCTAGTACACAATTATAACTTTTAATCATTGGCTATCATTAATTTGATTTTGAAGAATAATCACTTGTTTGCTTGAGTCACCGTATAATAGTAGTAAATAGGTATAATTGACTAACACTTGTTCCTTGCTTTGAATGCTGGAGATATGAAAAGTCAAATTGTAGCATCATGTAGTAGTCCTAACGATTCTAAAGAATAAGGGACCTGTTTTAAGGAAACAATTCAGGATAAACCATATACCAAGAGTGAATGTTTTACTTAGTCATCCCTATAGTAACATTAACCTTAATAAAAATATCAGTGATTTAAAGAAAAAAATTCTCTACTTGTAGGCTAAACCTCTATTTATGGCATAATTCGAGCTTTTTGATCTTTTCACAGATAATCATATAGTCATATTCAGCCCCTTTTCAATGTCCAGTAAATTCTCTTTAGTCCTCAACCATTAAAACAAAACAAAAAGAATAAACAGTAGCTGGGCATGATGGCATAAGTCTAAAACCCCATTGACTCAGGAGGTTGCAGCAGGAGGATCACAAGTCCAAGGCCATCCTCAACAATTTAGTGAGGCCCTAAGCACCCAGCAAGGCCCATATCAAAATTTTTAAAATAAAGTTAAAAGGACTGAGGATGTAACTCAATAGTAAAGTGCCCCTGGTTCAATCTCCAGTACTATGAAAAAAAAATGGTTTTCTTTTAAATAAATTCAAGAAAGCAATGTTTGAAGCACAGTAGAAATTAAAGTGCTCAATGTTCATTTGTTAAAGTGTAATAATACATAGAAAGCCACCAAAATTCCCTGTCTTCTCCTTTAATTACCTAAGTTTACCCATTTAATTATATCTGCTTTATAATCTTATATAATCAATTTCATTACAGAACTAAGACCAAACAATATTGTTAGAATTTTTATTGGGATGCATTTACTGTACTTTATAAAACTCCTAATCCTACTTAAATCCATGTCTTGATGATTTTGCTTATGGTGGATAGGATCACTGAAATCCATAGAAAGCATCACAATATTTTTCTAATCATTAATTTCCATTTTTTTAAAACCCTGAATTTGTTTTCAGGGTTATATTATCTAAGGACTTACTAGAGTAGGATTTCGCCTCTCTTCAAAATAAAAGAACTGTGTTGATTCTCCTACCTATAATAGTTCAGAAATCATGTAACATATCCACGAGGTACATAGAATCCTTCTATATTTACATATTATTTTTCTGGCCCTATTTAAGATGAGTGTCTCCAAAATCCCAAATCTCTGCCTTTAAAGAAGGAATGGTGTGATGGCATATGCCTGTAATCCCAGCATCTTGGAAGGTTGAAGCAGGTGGATTGCTAGTTCAAAGCCAGCCTCAGCAATGGCAAGGCGCTGAGCAACTCAGCGAGACTCTGTCTCTAAATAAAATACAAAAATAAGTCTGGGGATGTGGCTCAGTGGTTGAGTGCCCCTGAGTCTGAGTTCAATCCCTGGTACCAAAAAAAAAAAAAGGAATGGAATGAGATTTTAGTTGTGCAATTCACAAAATTTCTAACTTACACAACTAGAAACTTATATTTTCAATTGCACAAGCTATGATGGCCAATTTGAAGAAGTTAAAATTTAAAGGATAGCATTTTAACTAGGTAACGCTAAGGATAAGTTAAACACCTAGTTTTATTTAAGTTCATTTCATTAGCTGTAATCTATGGCTCTTGCAAATGTGAGCATATTTTTGCAGGCCAAAAAGACCACTCTGAACAATTTGATATCTCTCTAGAAGCTTAAACTCATAAAGTTGGGTAGGGCTTTTAAAGCATTCTTTACAATACCTTAATGTAGGAAAACTGTACTTATGGGGAGAAGCCTATGTGTAATTTTCCCAGACAAAGTTGAATTTAAAATAATGGTAATTAATGTATATTGAATGGTAACCATATGCCAAGCATTGAGATTAGCTTCTAATATGCTGTCTTAGTCCATTTGGGCTGCTATAATAAAAAATACTTTAAAGTGGATGGCTTACAAACAACAAATTTATTTCTCACCGTTCTAGAGCATTGGTCAAGGCATTGGTGGAGTAACTGTTTGGTGAGGGTCTGCTTCCTAACTCATAAATGGAGTCTTTTCTCTATGTCCTCACATGGTAGAAAGGGCAAATGAGGTTTCTGGGGTTTCTTTAATAAAGGTACCAATCTCATTCATGAAGCATTTACCTGTATGACCCAACAACCTACCAAAGACTTCACCTCGAAATACCAACACATTATCAACATAGGAATTGGAGGGTGGGTAACATTCATTTTATTTCATTTGCATTATCCTTAAGCCTCATAATTCTGTTTGACATAGGTCTTATTATTAAAAATATCCATTTAACATACGAGGAAACTGATTCTCAAAGAAGCTAAGTAATTGCCTAACATCAAGTGGCTAGTTAGAGGTGGAGCTAGATCTGTCTAATTGCAAAGCCTAAGCTCTTAAGCAGGAATATGTTCTAGTTTACAAAGACTTAAACCTGTTAAAATTGTTTTTCATTTAGTGGCAAATGAGGAGAAAGTCTTTTCATTAGCTATATTCTTGTTGTAACTTTAAAATTATACTCCCTCAAGATGTATGTTTCTTCTGCAGCATCAATTTTGTCTCATCAATAATTTGATTGTTTTGGTTATATTCTTAATGTGTTAGATATTATATTATATAAAAGCAAAGATATAGTAGTAGAACTTTAGTTTGGCTGTCTAAAAATAACTTAATCTACCACTATGAAAAGCTAAGTTACTTGAAGATGAAAATGGTAGTTCCTACATTTTATTTGAGATAAAGACACAGGAAAAGGAGAAGAAGCTATGGGTAGGGAACACAAAAAAAATCAAAACAGATTTACCTTTATCTGTTTTCCCTTGAAATCTTATTTACTTTTCTCCTTTCTCTTTATTCCTAGAAAAATTTTCATGCTTTTCAATCTTAGAAGGTGATACTACCATTAAAAACTAAAATGGTAGTGAATTCAGATACTAGTTAATCTTAATAGCATAAATTTTCTGTTTAATTTATATATAGTCCCTTTCAAATAGGTAATTCTTATTCTATTAATTGTAGAAAACTGAATATAGTAAAACCTACCATCAAGATTCAACATAGTAAAGCTATCTATTGATATACCAGTTTAATTCAATTCCTTAACTCCCAGCAAGACTCTTTGTAGATATATATTAGTAATATATATTTACATTATTATGTTTATATATTTACTATAATTACTATAAAATGTATATGGAAGTTAAGGGATTTAGAATCACTAATTTTGAAAGAGTAGAATAATATAGAATCACTTTACCTACTTACAAGACATCATATAGCCTCAGTAATAAAGATTGGTACTGTCAGTGGAATAGATATATAAATTAATGGCTTAAAATGGATAACCCAGAAATAGCCTCACACAAGTATAACCAGCTGATTTGATTTTGCAAATGTGTAAAAGGCAATTCAAAGATGCTATCTATTCAACAAACGGTGCAGGAAAACTCATATACTAATAGGCAAAAAAGAAACCCTCAAGGTAAGTTTCACACCTTATATAAAAATTAACAAAATGGATCCTAGAATTAAATGGAAATGTAAAAGTATAGAACTTTAGAAGAAAACAAGAAAAAGTCTTTAGGACCCTGGGCTTGGTTGGTGAAGAATAATTAGGACACCAAAGCACAATCTATGGCTTTCCATTACTATAACAAAATACCAGAGCTAATCAAATGAAAAAGAGGGAAGTTTTGTGTTGGCTCACAATTTGGGAGATTTCAGTCCATGATCACTTGGCCCTGTTGCTTTTGGGACTGTCAAGGCAGTAAATCATGGTGGGGAGTAGTGTGGTGAAACAAGCTGCTCACCTCAGGGTGACCAGGAAACAAAATACAGAAAGGAAGAGGAGGTGCCTAAGTCCCACAGTCCTCTTATTGGGCACACCCCCAATGACTTAAGACTTCCCACTAGGCCTTACTTCTTAAAGTTTTTACCACCTCCCCAATAATGCCAAGCTGAGAACTAAGCCTTTAACACATGGGTCTTTGGAGAACACTTAAGATCTAAACCATAGCACCATAAAAGGAAAAAAAAAACAAGCAACTTAGGCTCATGAAAATTAAAACTTTTGTTCTGCAAAAACAAAACAAAACAAAACCTGTTAAGGGTGGTTCTGGGAAGATGGCAGAGGAGGAAGTACCAGGAACCTAACTCAAGTGTAGGCAACAATTGTACTAGGAAAATCTGTCAAAGTAACTATTTTGGAACTCTCAAGTATATCAAAGGCTTGCAACTTTCAGGGAAAAACTTGGAAGGTAAATTGTGGTTGATTTTTGTCCATTTCAGCTCTTGGAACAGTAGCAGCTGTCCACCCCCCACCAATCCCCCAGCCCAGTGGCAGGTAACCATGCGTGTGTTTCCACAGCAGCTTATTACACAGCTTACAGGGTGGATCAAAGGCACCGTCTGCTCCACATATCAACAATCTAATCACCTAGCCATGCTTCTCATAACAGAGATCTAGAAAAAGAAGCAGGTACCTCTTCCCATCATTTCAAGTCCCCTATCTTCACCAACAGCTGAAGTAACTTTGAGAGAATTTAAAGGAGCAGTAGACTTTTTTCTCCCTTTTATTTCTCTCTTTGCCCCCTTCTGTGATTCCAGCATTAAACACTAAGACATGTAAAATTAAATACATTAAGTGCAGAAAGTTAGAAAGTAACCATGTATGTCCACAGAAAGGTCCAGGCTCAGCATGATCTGACATTTACACTTCAGGCTGGTATTTGCCATAAAGATTGCCTACAATTAAAACAGCAAACCGGGGCTGGGATTGTGGCTCAGCGGTAGAGCGCTTGCCTCGCATGCGTGAGGCCCTGGGTTCGATCCTCAGCACCACATACAAAGTAATAAAATAAAGACATTATGTCCATCTACAACTAAGAAAAAATTTAAAAAAATAAAAATAAAAAAATAAAACAGCAAACCCTGGAAAAGAGGGTTTCCAGAGAGATCAGTTGTATTAGTTAGTTTCCCACACTATAGCTAAATACTTGACAAAGGCTACTCATTAACTAAAGAGAGGTTTATTTTTGCTCATTGTTCTGAAGATTCAAGTCCCAGATCAGGAAGCCTCATTGGTATGGGCCTCTGGTGAGGGTTGCACATCATGGTGAGAGTTGAGTGTCACAGTGAGCAGTCAGATCTTTTTTTTTTCTTACCTTTTTTTGATATTTTTAATTCGTATAATTTTACATAATATTGAGATTCATTATTAAATATTTATACATGCATATAACAATAGCAGTCATATTTTGAGACAGGAAGCAAAGAGAGACTCAAATCTACATTCCTTTTTGAGTACATTCCCACAGTAACCTAAGCACCTCCCACTAAGCTCTACCTCTTAAAGATTCACAGGACTTCCCAGTACTGCCACTGTGGGACCAAACTTTTACATCTGGACCTTTGGGGGACACTCATTCAAACCACAGCATTCTGCCCATGGCCTCCATTCTCAGTGCAAAGTACATTCACTGTGTTCCCAGGAGTCCCAAATTTAACTGTTGCAGCATTGCACTAAAGTCCAAGTACCAGGTCTCTTCCAAGCTGGGTATAGTGGCACATTTGTAATTCCAGTGACTTAGTAGGCTGAGGTAGAAGAATCACAAGTTTGACGCTAGCCTCAGCAACATAGTGAGACCTTTTTTGAAAATAAAAAGACTTTCAGTGGTAAAGCACCCCTGGATTCAATCCTCAGTACCAAAAAAAAAAAAAAAAAAAAAATTGTATATGGAGAAATAAAGAGCTCAACAAAACTAAATGTATTGAAAATTTTAAATGGTGATGTAATAATAGTGGTCTATAACTCTGCTTTCTGTTTTCTGTATAATTTAAGAGATCAGTACATTTTAAAACATTAATCTGAAAGGTAATATTACAACTTTGGTGTATAACTTCACATTTTGCATTCTACATAATTTAAGAGACTAATTTATTTAAAAGAATTATTAGTTTATAGGTTGAGGTACACAGTTTATAAAGATATAATTTTATAGTGTTGACAATCAAGGAAGGTGGGACCTAAGCAGTCAAGGTGCAGATGTTTTGTTTGTTATTGAAGTTAAGATGGTATAAATTCAAATTAGTGTGCCATAATTTTAGAATGTTAAATATAATCATATGATAACCACAAAAATAGCTTTAGAATATACACAAATGGAATATAACAGTAAGGCAAGAAGTAGAAATAAAGGCTTCTAAATTAGAACTGAGAAAGTAAAATTTCTCTGCAGACAATATAATCTTACATGTAGAAAACACTGAAGATTCCGTAAAAAAAAACCCTTCCTGGAATTAATAATTTCAACAGAGTATCAGGATATAAAGTTAACACATATATCAGTTGCATTTCTGTACACTAATAGCTTATAATCTGGAAAGGAAGAAATAATTTCATTTACAATAGCATAAAAAGAATAAGGGATACAGGGCTGGGGTTGTAGCTCAGTGGTTGAGCACTTGCCTAGCATGTATGAGGCACTGGGTTCGATTCTCAGCACTGCATATAAATAAAGGTCCATTGACAACTAAAAAAAAAAAAAGAAAAAAAAAGAATAAGATACATAATAATTAAAAACTTAAAATACATGATCATGACTTGAAAGACTTATATTTTAAGACGTCAGTACCACCTAAAGTGATTTATAAATTCAATGCAATCTCTCTCAAAATCCTACTGATTTTTTTGTACAATTAGGAAAAGTTATTCTAATATTCATATGCAATCTCAAGAGACTCTGCATAGCCAAAATAATCTTGACAAAGAATAGCAACTTTGGAAGAGTTATACTTTCTGATTTTAGAATGTACTACAAAGATAAAATAATCAAGAGAGTGTTTTACTGGTGTAAAGCCAGACCAATGAAATAGAATAGTGGGCACAAAATAAACCCTTGCATATATGGTGAAATGACATTTGAAAGAGTGCTTTCCACACTTGTGTAACCAGCAATACAATACTGCTGTGTAGTAAGATTTCAGTCATTTTATGTATCTAAGTTCATCTCTGAAAACACTATGAGGAGGGGCTGGGGTTGTGGCTCAGTGGTAGAGTGCTTGCCTAGCGTACTTAAGGCACTGGGTTCCATCCTCAGCACTACATAAAAATAAAGGTATTGTGTCCACCCACAACTAAAAGATATATAAAAAGTGCTTTTATAAAAAAAAAAAAACACTATGAGGAGATGACCCAGAAAAAGGATGATTATCTGTACTATTTTGTTCTGTTTTTTAAAAGAAGTAGTTTCATGTAGGACCTGGCCATGGGTTAAGTGATGATGGAAGAAGAAATAGGGACTTGTAGCAGTTGGGAAGGAGAAAAAGAATATGGCTTTGAGAACACATTTTTACCCTTTGACTCAACTCTAATTCGTAGTGAATGTTTTACGTTAAGTACAGTCACTAAACATGTGAGTGATTGCAGAACATAATACATGCAGATATTCTTCATGTTTCTGTTTCTAGAAGAAAAGTTCACTTTGTTCTTAAAACAGTGAAAAGCTGGAAATCTGCAAAAGTGCTTTAATTCTGAAGTAATTGTCCTCATGTACTAGCAATAGAATAGTGGAGGGAAAAAAAAGTTTGATCATTCTGGCGTATACCTTTGGAAGATTAACAATGCTGGTACATGGTCACAGGAAAATTTTGATCTAAAAATGCTAAATTATAAAAATGAAAGCAAACTTCATCACTAAAGAAATTCATTCTTCTTGGAGTCTGGCCCAGCTTTTGTTTCCTTCCATTAGTTTGGTGTATAAAAAAGGAAGGAAAACAAAACTATTCTGTTGTGATATACACTCTGATGATATATTGTGGCTATTGTGTAACTTGTGCTAAAGCACAGGTGTGTTTGGTGTGGGGGATGTTAAAAGGAAACAAGATGCATATTCTTTGTTTAGATGCAAAAGGGGGAAATGTACAGTCAGTATCTCTATTTCCAGATATGTTTTTTGACTAGTATTTCTTCCCCATTCCATTGTACATCTGCCAAGAATGGAAAAACACCAGGACTCTTAGACACTTATGCATTCTCCCCAAATCATCAGACAAGTGTTCAAAAAAAAAAAAAAATCTGCCAACCACAGTGAGATATTTCATCCTCAGGAGGATGGCTATAACGGGAGTGAGGGCTAGGAAAACAAGTGTTAGTAAGTATGTAGAGAAATTGGAGCCTCGTATATTGATGCTAGGTATGTGAAACATTTTAATCATTGTGAAAAAGTTTGTTGATTCCTCAAAAAGTTAAAACAGAATTATCATATAACAGTTCAAATTCTAGGTATATACCCAAAAGTGCTGAAAACAGGGTCTCAGACAAATATTTGTACACACGTGTTTATAGCAACACTGTTCATAGTAGTGAAAAGGTAGAAACAGTCATCAGCAGTCATTTGCCACAACAATCACAATAATCAATTCAGAGGATTTCTCCTCTGAATCATCATTTGCCACAATCAGTTGTGGCAAATCAGCAATAGAATAATATCTGAAAAACTCCCAGATATTTGGAAATAAAATAAGCAACCCACTTCTAAATGGCATGTGGGTCAAAGTGTAACTCAGAAGGGAAATTATAAAATATTTTTAATTTAATGAAAATGAAATCACAACATATCAAAATTTGTGGAATGCTGCTGATGCAGTTGACAAACTTATACCATTAAATGCTTAATTAGAAACGAAAAAGGGACTCAATTAAGAACTTAAGCTTTCACTTTGTGAAAGCAGAAAAAGTTGAAGAAATTAAACCCAAAATTAACATAAGGAAGGAATTAAAAACAGAAATCACTGAAATAGAAAACAAAATCAGTGGAGAAATTAAATCTCATGAAGAGTTGGTTCTTTGAGAAAATGCATAAGTTAATAACACTTTAACTGGACAGATAAGAAAAACAAAGAATTCTTAAATTACTAATGTTAGTAATTCATAAATTAATAATGTTAGGAATAAGTAAAGGACATTACCACCAATCTTACAGATATGAAAAGGACATGGAAGAAATAATATTAACAAAATATTATCTTCATAAATTTAAAACGTTAAGTGGAAAAATTTCTTGATAGAGTCCAGCATAGAAGCTCATTCAAGAAAACAATAGATAACCTGAATATTCCTGTATGTGTTGAAGAAATTGAAATTGGGATTTCAAACTTTCCACAAAAGAAAACTCCTGGCTCAGATGCTTTCAGTGGAAAATACAATCAATGAATATTTAATGAAGCAATAATATCAATTCTGTGCAAACTGCCAGCAAATGAAAGAAGACAGAACACTCCCAATTCATTTAATGAAGTCAGTGTTACAATATCAAAGCAAGTTAAATAGATTACAAGAATGAAAACTAAAGACATAGACGCAAAAATCCTCAATAAAATATTAGCCAATCAAAACTAATAGCATGTAAAAATGATAATACCTTATGTCTAAATTTAGTTTATCTTGAGAATATAAGGTTGTTTTAATGTTCAGAATGAATTGGTGCAGTTCTCCATACCAACAAATTAAAAGAACAAAACCCTATATGATTATCTCAATAATTAGATACTGCATCAATTCATAATAAAGATAGCAAACTAGGACAGAAGGAATTTCGTCAACCCGGTAAAGGGCAAATGTAAATATTCTATGGCTAACATCATAGTTGAGGATGGAAAACTGAATGCAAGGCAAGAATGTCAAAAGACCAGAAAAAGTAAATAAAAGGAATGCAGATTGAACAGGAAGAAATAAAGTTCTTTGAATTTACAAATTAAATTATTTTCTATGCAGAAAATCTTAGAATCTACCAAAAATAAAAAAAAAACCAAAAACACAAAAGCCATCCTAGAACTGATAACTGAGCTAGCAAAGTCACAGGATTCAAAATCACTATAAAAATTAATATTTCTGTATTTCATTAATAATTTGAAATTACAAAAAACACTATTTACAATAGCACTATGAAACATGAGATACTTAGGTACAAATCAAACAATATGTATTACATCTATGCTGAAAACCTACAAAATACTGATGAAAGAAATAAGACACTGTTCAATGCTGAAAATTGCTGTCCAAATCCTAGTAGGATTTTTTTTTTTAATAGTCAGCAAGCTGATTCTAAAATCTATCTGGAATGATAAAGGAAATAGAAAAGGGAAAAAATAAATAGAAATGAAGTTGAGGGGGCTGGGATTGTGGCTCAGTGGTAGAGCGCTTGCCTCACATGTGTGAAGCAATGAGTTCAATCCTCAGCACCACATAAAAATAAATAAAATAAAAGATATTGTGTCCATCTACAACTAAAAAAAATATTTAAAAAATGAAGTTGAGGATTCATATTACCTGATTCAAGAACTACTAAAAAGCTATAGTTATCAAACAGTGTATTACTGCTTTTAAAAAAAATAGCTGCATATATCTGTGGGAAAGAATAAACTATCCAAAAAATCAATACACAGTCAGTTGAATTTTCTTAGAACAAAAGTTCTAAGATAATCCAATGGAAAAAAAATTTGCCTTTTCAGCAAATGAACGTCTATTTAAAAGAAACAAAAGATACTTGGCCCATATCTTGGCACAGGTCTTGGAGATAAATGAAAAAAAAAAAGATGGGAAGAGATTCATTTTGTAAAAAGTAGGGAAATAATAACTGTTTGGTGAATTGAATCATGGAAATTGAAGCAGAGGAAATACTGGAATTAGTTAAATCTTTTGACTGAGGAACATCATATACTTTATAATGATTTTTTTCACTAGCTTATTAAGCATCCTATTTTTCATAGAGTACTTTGTTAGATTGGAGTGCATTATAAAGTCCTGTTGAGGGAATCACATTTAAATAGTAACAAAGTAAGTGTCAAGTGCTGCCTTTTTAGTACCAAGAGAAACCAGAGAAGGGAGCAGCAAATACCACACTCACCCCAAAGGGGCTTTCTACCTAGCCCTCTGAGCTCTGAGTACAGAAAAGGACCAAGAGCTGGAATATTCTGAGCAGTAAATAAAGTTAATTGATATACTGCCCCTTTGAAAACTAAGAAATTGGTGTTAATTTGATAGCTTAAATCCAATATGGGATCTTTTCATCTGCTGCAGCTTGAATCTGTCATGGTTATCTCAGACTCAAAGAACAGGCAAAGCGAAGGAACCTGACGTGGTTTCCTTTTATCCTTCCTTTTTGCTGTTATTTGATCAACCCTAAAATGAATTGTCTTTCTCTTGCCCTTGTACTATCCATTCTGTACAGTCTCTATCACAAAGAAATCAGCCAAAGAATTTTTTTAAAGTTCCAAAACTGTAGGAATGAAAGATTTTTCCCCTATAAAGAAGTCTCCATCATGTCCCATGCACCACCTCCAGTGGGTTTCTAATGCACATTCTCATCTCTCTTTGAAGGATTGTTCATTGCAGTGTGTTCTCACACTTTCCTTAAAGCAAGTACTCTTATTCTCCCCCAGTCTTCTATCACATAGCAAGAGCGTTGGTGGAAATTGCTTTTCCATAAAAAGAACTGTGCCACCTACTCTTCAAATGCCACTGATTAAGAAGATCATTGATCGATTTTTTCCCCCTAGGGAATAAATGAGACTTTCCTCTGAGAGTGGAAAGAATGAAATAATGGGATGTAAAGAATGAAGATGACTGTGTGTTATGAGGAAAATGTTTATGCAGTTGCCATGGAAACAACATGTAGTCATTCAAAACAGGAGCTTGTATCTCAGTATTTGTCAAATATAAATAAGATATGGTTTGCATTTATTCCCTTTCTTGGCCTAAATTTAGTCTGACACATATGGTCATGTAAAATATGTTCCTGCTTTAGTATATTTGCTTAATGCTTACAGGAATCCAGCAATACATGGGCTGGTGTGATTTAAAATCAGATACTTGAGTCATAGAAATAAAATTAGGGAAGCAACTCTCAGCAAATAGTTCCTAAAAACAAATGGCAATATATTCACCGTGCCTACTGCTGGGCTGTCCTGTGACTTTCACAATTAACAGAACTTATTAATTTTTCTTAATTGAAATGTATTCACAATGTTAGACATAATTGGTACTAGCTAATTCTTTGTGAGTGATGTCTAATGCAGAAAATGCATTTCTCAAGTGGAATAAGGCACAATAGACCATGTTTCTGAATGTTTATTAGATTTCTCTGTTAGAAAACATCAGTTGCCTTCAATTTCTTACTTTATAAGTGAGGCATGATAGAAAGCTTGGGTGGACATAACGTGAGTTTTGAGGATTTGGAGAATTTGACAAAAATATTCAGAGCTTGCACTTTCATCAGTAACTAATTCCAAAGATAATATAGAAAATGCAAACTCTGCACACTGCTACTGCCAATGGGGACACTAAGTAGAACAATCGGAAAATCTAAAAACAATTAGAATAGGCTTCTTCTGTGGAAAACTGGCTGTAATCTACTTAACTCCAATACCTTATTGTTCATACCAGCTTTGTTAGCCATTTCATAGCTCATCAGTTTATCACCCTATGTGTTTTCTCTTCTCTTAGATTTCCATAAAGACAAGCACTTAGTGAACAGATAGCCTAGAGGCATAATGTCTTATTAAAGTGATAATTGCTTATAGTCCAATAAATGTAACAGTAATTTAATGAGACCAAATAGCTATACAGATTGAACAGTAGAAAAAGGCTAGATTTTTCAGAGATAAATTTTAAGTCAAATTTTAAAAGTAAAGGATTTTTCTAATTTTGACAATATTAAAAATTTTAAAAATATGTATACTTTTTAATCCAAAAATTAAACTTCCAAGAATTTATCTTAAGGCAATAAAGATATATGCAAAGATTGTGGAGAATGTTTACTAAACCCTGTTTATAACAGAGAAATATTGGAAACAGCTTAAAAGAATAGATAAACAATTTTAAGATCAATACATAAAATGAAAGAATATATAACAATTTAAAACAGTGTTATAGAAGAATATTTACTAATATAGAATAATATTTGTGATGTTGTTCACTGAAAAAAAAGCAGAGATTGGATTGGAATTATATTAAATCTATAGATGAGTTTGAGGAAAATTGACATCATTGCTATGTTGGATCTTCTAAACAAAGAACACTGTGTTTCTCCATTAACTTAGGCCTGACTTTTTTTATTAGTGTTTCATATTTCTCAGTCTATCACTACTGTACCTGTTTTCTTAGATTTTTATATGCAGCAGTTTTTCTTTTTTTCTTTTTTGAGATAATCTGCAAGATATTTTTAAATATTCAGTTTCCATTAATATATTGCTTGTATGTAGAGATGCAGTTGATTTTTGTATGTTGACCTTGTATCCTACAGTCTTCAAACACTCAGAATTTCCAAGAGTTTTTTTTAAAAATTATTTTGTAGAGTCTTTGAAATTTCCTGTGTACAAAATCACGTCATAGACAAATGGCACAGTTTCATTTTTTCCTTTCCAATCTGTATGTCTTTTATTTTTTTTCTTGCCTTTTTACATTTTCTAAAACATTTGGGATATGTAGAATGGGAAACATGTGAGTGTAGGCCTCCCTACCTTACTACCTCCTTTGCAGAAAGACAGTCAGTCTTTCACAATTAAATATGATGCTACCTATAGATCTTTTTTTGTAGATGCCCTTGAATCATGTGGAAGAATTTCCCTCTACGCCTAGTTTGCTGAGCATCTTCATTATGATGAGTGTTGGCTTTGGTGAAATAAATTTTCTATATCAGTTGATATAATCATGTGGATTTCTTCTTTGAGCTGTTAATAGATTTATTGTTTAATATTTAACTTATATTCATGAGGTGAACTCCACTTGATTGTAAATGTCTTTTTTTTTTTTTTACATATTACTGGAAAATCTCATAGGGGATTTTTGTGTTTATGATCAAGGGATATGGGTTTATAGTTTTGATTAATTGAGATTTTATGTTCATTTACCTGGTTTGGGTATCAGGGTAAAGCAGATCTCACAAAATACTTGTTTGATTTCTGGAATAGATTATCCAATGTTGATGTAATTGTGTCTTTAAATGTTTGATAGAATTTTCAAGTGAAACCATCTAGTCCTAGAGATTGCATGTGGTGGAGATCAAAAGGGAGAGAGGTTATTTGGTTTGGTTGTTTTTTAAATTCTTTTAGTGCAAAGATTTATTTATTTTTAGAGTAGTTTTAAGTTCACTGTAAAGTTAAAAGTACGTATACCTCCTGCCCCCAACCATACACAGCCTTCGTCATTATTGACATCTCTGCCAAATCGATACACTTGGTATAATTGATGATCCTATATTGACACATCATAATCACTCAAAGTCCATATTTTACAAGAGGGATTTGCTCTTGATGAAGAATATTCTGTGGGTTTGGACAAGTGTAGAAGAAGTATCCAGCTGGACATGATGGCACATGCCTGTAATTTCAGAAGCTCAAGAGGCTGAGGCAGGAGGATTGTGAGTTCAAAGCTAGCCTCAGCAATTTAGTGAGCCTCCAAGCAACTTACTGAGACCTTGTTTCGAAAAAGGTTGGGGGCTAGGGATGTGGCTCAGTGATTAAACACCCTGGGTTCAATCCCTGATACACCCCTCAAAAAAGTATTCAGCAATATAGTGTCATTTAGAGTATTTTCTGCCCTTTGTTCTCTACCCTTCTGTCTCCCCTTCCCTTCAATCCCTGGAAATCACTGATATTTTCACTATTTCCATAGTTTGGCCTTCTCCTGAATATCTTATATTTGGAATCATGTAATGTGAAGCTTTGGCAGGTTGGCTTTCTTCACTTAGCATAATATGCATTTAAGTTCTCACCACATTTTTCATGGCTTGATAGCTGTTTTTTTTAAGTACTAAATAATATTTCATTGCCTGGATGTACTATAGTTTATTCATTAACCTACTGAGGAATATCTGTAGTTGCTTCCATGTTTTGGCAGTTATGAATAAAATGACTATAAATATTCATGTTCAGGTTTTGTTTTTGTGTGTACATCAGTTTTTTGGTTTTTGTTTGTTTTTGTTTTATTCAGTACTGGGAGATTTTTTTTGTTTTGTTTTTGGTTCTAATTAGTTAGACATGACAGTAGAATGCATTTTGATATTTTGTACACAAATGGAGCACAGCTTCTCCTTCCTCTGGCTGAATATGGTGTAGAGTCATACCAGTAGTGTAATCACACATGTATATAGGATAATAATGTCCATCTCATTCCACTCATTCATTCATCTCATTTCCATATCCTCACTCTGACTCCTCCCCTCACTCTCCTCTGCACAATCCAAAGTTCCTTCATTCTTACCCACCCACCCCATCCCATTATGAATTAGCATCCGCTTATCAAAGAAAACATTCCACCTTTGGTTTTTTGGATTTGGCTTAATGTGCTTAGCATGATATTCTCCAGTTCCATCCATTTACCTACAGATGCCATAATTTCATTCTTTTTTAAGGAAGAGTATAAGAATATATATGAGTGTATATATATAGTACACAATATTCCATTGTGTATATATGCCACAGTTTCTTTATCCAGTCATTTTTGAAGGGCATCTAGGTTGGTTCCATAGTTTAGTTATTGTGAATTGAGCTGCTATAAGCATTGATGTGCCTGTATCACTATACTATGCTGATTTTAAATCCTTTGGGTATAGATGGAGGAGTGGGATAACTGGGTCAAATGGTGGTTCCATTCCAAGTTTTCTGAGGAATCTCCATACTGTTTTCCATAGTGGTTATACCAATTTGCAGTCCCACCAGCAATGTATGAGTGTGCCTTTTTCCCCACATCCTCACCAACACTTATTGTTGCTTGTATTCTTGATAATTGCCATTCTGACTGGCATGAGATGAAATCTTAGAGAGTTTTGATTGCATCTCTAGCGATAGAGATGATGAACATTTTTTTATGTTTGTTAATCAATTGTATTTCTTCTATAAAGTGTCTGTTTAACTCCTTAGCCCATTTATTGATTGGGTTATTTGTTTTTTGGTGTTAAGTTTTTTGAGTTGTTTATATATCCTGGAGGTTAGTGCTCTATCTGAGGTGCATGTGGTAAAGATTTTCTCTTTACCACATTTTACTACCATTTTCTGTAGGCTCTCTCTTCACATTATTAATTTCCTTTGCTGAGAAGAAGCTTTTTAGTTTGAATCCATCCCATTTTTTGATTCTTGATTTTACTTCTTGCGCATTAGGAGTCTGGGTAAGAAAGTCAATTCCTAAGCCAATGTGGTGGAGATTTGGTCCTAAGCTAATGTGGTGGAGATTTGATTTTTTCATCTGTTAAGCACAGGATCTCTGTTCTAGTGCCTAAGTCTTTGATCCACTTTGAATTGATTTTTATGCAGAGTGAGAAGTAGAGGTTTAATTTCATTTTGTTGCGTAAGGATTTCCAGTTTTCTCAGCACCTTTTGCACCCCTTCATGTTCAAAACACTGGAAAAACTAGGGATAGTAGGAACACACCTCAGCATTGTAAAAGCTATCTATGCCAAGGCCAACATCATTCCAAATAGAGAAAAATTGAAAGCATTCTCTCTAAAAACCAGAACAAGACAGGGATGCCCTCTTTCACCACTTCTATTCAACATAGTCCTGGAAACTCTAGCCAGAGCAATTAGACAGACAAAAGACATTAAAGGATACAAACAGGAAAAGAAGAACTCAAATTGTCACTATTTGCCAACAATGTGATTCTATATTTAGGAAGATCAAAAAAATTCTACCAGAAGACTACTGGAGCTAATAAATGAATTCAGCAAAGTAGCAGGATATAAAATCAACACCCATAAATCAAATACATCTCTATACATCAGTGATGAAAACTACCCGATTCACAGTAGCCTCAAAAATAAAAAAAGAATACTTGGGAGTCAATCTAACAAAAGAGGTGAAAGACCTCAATAATGAAAACTACAAAACACTAAAGAAAGAAATTGAAGAAGACATTAGAAGCTGGAAAGATCTCCCATGTTCTTGGATAGGCAGAATTGATTTTGTCAAAATGGCCATACTGCCAAAACTGTTATACAGATTTAATTCAATTCCTATTAAAATCCCAATGGCATTCTTCATAGACCTAGAAAAAGCAATTATGAAATTCATTTAGATAAATAAGAGACCCAGAATAGCCAAAGCAAAAAAGAGTGAAGCAGGAGGCATCACAATACCAGACCTTAAACTATACTACAGAGTAATAGTAACAAAAACAGCGTGGTATTGGTACCAAAGCAGACATGTAAACCAATGGTACAAAATAGAAGACACAGAGATAAACCCACGTAAATACAGTTATCTCATACTAGACAGAGGTGCCAAAAACATACATTGGAGAAAAGTACTGGGAGATTTTATACAGTACCAAGGGCCTCATGCATGTTAGGCAAATGCTTTACCACTGAGCTACACCCCAGCCCGTCATCATCAAATCCAAAGGTGACTAGACTTTCTGCAATGTTGCCTTCTAGATGTTTTATACTTTTGCATTTTGCAGTTAGGTCTGACTCATTTCAACTAATTTTTTGTGAAATGTCTAAGGTCTCTGTCTAGATTCAGTCTTCTGCATGTGGACATACAATTGTTTCTGCATCATTTGTTGAAAAGAATATATTTTCTCTATTGTACTCCTTTTTCTCTCCTAAAGATCAGTTTACTATATGTGTGAGTCTTTTTCTGGGTTTCCAGTTCTGTTCTGTTGATGGTTTTTGTGTTTGTTTTTGTTTTGGCTAGTACCACATTGTCTTGATTACTGTAATTTTATAAGTCTCACAGTCTGATAATGTCAGTACTCCAACTTTATTCTTCTCCTTCAGTGTTATAGTAGTTGTTCTGGATCTTTTGCTTCTTCATAAAATGTCTTATGATTTAGATCTTAAGTGTCCCCCAAAGGTGCTAAAGTCTTAGTCCCTGAAGCTGGTGGCACTTCTGGGAGATAGTAGAAACTTTAGGAGCTGGGGCCTATTTGGAGAAAGTAGGTCACTAGGGGCATGCCCCTGAAGGGTATCTCTTGTCCTGGGGTCCCTCCCCATCTGCTTCCCAGCCATGAAGTGAACAGCTCTGATCTACCATGTGCTCCTCACCATGATGTTCTGTCTTGGCAAAGGAGCAAAGTGATGGGACCAAGTGACCGTGAACTGAAACTTCTGAAATCATGAGCAAAAATAGATCTTTTCTCCTTTAAATTGATTTCTGCAGATATTTTGTCACAGTGATGGAAAGCTGACTAAAACAGAACTGTAGAATTCATTTGACAAAATTCACAATTTAACCTTGGATTTTGATTGAGATTGCATAGATGAAGTCAGGAAGACCTCACATCTTAACAATATTGAGTCTCTGTTCATAAATACGGAATATCCATTAAGTTCTTCTTTGATTTCTTTCATCAATGTTTTTTTTTATTTTCCTTATATAGATCTTGTACATACTTTGTTAGAGTTATACCTAAGTATTTCATTATGAGAAGTACCAATATAAATGGTTATGATTCTCTGTATCTGCCTTTCTCTCCAGTTTTGCAGGCAGCATTTTGCCCTGTGACCTCATTTCTTTTACGGATCTGAGAAGTTATTGATTTTCCAACTTTTTACCTGTCAAGGCAGCTCTTAGACCAGTTGATATGAATACTTTAACTTCTTATGGAAGGTCTTTGACTACAAAACCTACTACTTTCATAGCTATAGTACTTTTTATGTTATCTAGTTCACCTTAGGTAAATTTTGGTAATTAGCAATTTTAGTGAATTGAGCTTTTATCCAGTTTGTCAAATTAAAGTTTGTAGAGGTGTTCCTAATATTCTTTTTTTATTTTTTTCCAAGTGTCTTTGAGGTCTGTAGCTTTATCTCACTTTTCATGTCTATGATACTGGTAATTTATGTCTTTTTCTTATCAGTCTCAGTAGATATTAATCAGTTAATCTTTTTAAAGAATTTTCTTTAGGTTTTTGTTTTTCTGTTTTCTACTTTGTTGGTGTTTCTGTCTGTAGTCTTATTATTTTCTTTCTTCTGTTTGTTTTGTTTGTCATTTTGTCATCAAATTGCTTATATATTCTGGATATGAATCTGTTATTGGGTATATAATTTGAAAATACTTTCTATTCTGTTGTCTTTTCACTTTCTTGATAGTGTCTTCTGAGCATCAAAATTTTAATTTTTTGGAGTCCAGTATATAGATTTTGTTGTGCTGCTCTCTTTTGGTATCATATCTAAACATGCCATGCCCAGACTGAAGGTCATGAAGCTTCCTCCTATGTTTTTTTCCTAAAAGTTTTATCGTTTTAGTTACATTTGGGAATTTGATGCATGTTTTAGTTAATCTTTGCATCTCCTTGGTTAAATTTATTCCAAAGTGTTTTCTTCTTTTCAATACTAGTGTGAATGGAATTGTTTTCTTTATTTTCTTTTCAGGTTGCTCATTGATAGTATATAGACAGTTCACTGATTTTTGTGTGTTGATCTTGTATCCTGAAACTTTGTTTAATTCATTTATTGACTCTAATATTTTCTGATGTATGTGTGGATTCTTTGATTCTCTGTGAGATTATATAATGTGTAACTAAAGAAATTTTACTTCTTCCTTTCCAATTTGAATGCCTTTTACTATTTTCCTGCCTAATTTGCTGTGGCTAGAATATCCAGGACTGCATTGAATAGAAGTGGTAAAGTTAGAGTCCTTATATCATTCCTGATCTTACAGAGAAAGTTTTAGTCTTTCATTATTTGGTATAGTAGCTGTGTATCATGCGTTTCACTGACACCCTTAAGCTATGCGAGTTCCACTTATTCTACAACCTTTCCATCGTTTGATATTGTTATACTTTATCATTTTAGCCATCATGGTTGGTGCGAAGCGATATGTAGTTGGGATTTTAATTTGCATGTCACTGATGACTAATTACATCAAACACTTTTCTGTGTGTTTATTGGCCACAGAATTTGTCTTTGAGGGTTCTTTTTCATTGAAAGTCAATGTTAGATAATTTTTCATGTAAATGTGTATTGAATTCAGATGGAATCAAGGCCCTCAATTATTGTTTAGTTTGGGCCTGTAAGTTGTTCTTGTCAGTTTTACTATTATTACTGCTATGGATTCACTTTTATAATAGAGATTTGAAAAAATGAAGTCCTATTATGTAAAGTATATGATTATTAGTAATTTATAAGCACTTAAGTGGTGTTTTTGTTTGTTTGTTCATTTTCTGGTACTAGAGATTGAACCCCAGAGGCATTTTATCACTGAATTGCAGTCCCAATCCTTTTTATTTTTTATTTGGAGTCAGGGTCTTGCTAAGTTGCTGAAGCTGACCTCGAGCTTGCCATCCTCCTGCCTCAGCCTCCTTAGTCGCTGGGATTATGTGCATGTGCCATTGCACCTGGCTCACTTCAGTGTTGGAAAACATTTTTTTTCCCTAGTGTTGAAACAATAAAGCAATAGGGTTGTATTTGGAAATGAGTTAAAACTTTTAAAAGAATTCAGTTGATACTACATATTAAGAAGCTGTATTTTGCCAAGTGGCATACTGATGATTCTGAATGATATAAACAATAAAGATCTGAACATTTATTTGTCAGCAAATGGGTATCACTATGTTGTGCTAATGATCTAAGCATCCTGAAAATGAAGCTGTATGCAGCTGGCTGTAATTAGGATTGGATTATTTCATGCATGGGAGACACTGAAATTTCTTTAATTCCTGAGATCCTCAGCTTTCTAGTTATTGTGCTCATCTCCTGCAACTTTAAAAGTGCTGGTCTATTTCTCACTAAATATTCAAATGAATACAAACAAACATATAATCAGGTTGCTATTGTTTTCACTTTCTGATTTGGAAATGAAATATTAAAGAATGATTCAGAATTCTTATGATAGCCTATAGATTGGTCTTTGTCAACTGTATTGAAATACAAATACAAAAAAAAATCTTGGAAAATATAGTAAAATGTGACAAAAAAACCATATTATTTGTCTGCTTACTTACATGTGGCTTTAGAAAAACTAACTTTATTAAGCATTTGCTATCTGCCTTAGCAGCTATTAGTCTCTCTTAATTCTCTCTAGTCTTCATCGCAATCTTGTAAATCCAATTCCAACTGAAGAAACTAAAGCTTGAGGAACTCTAGAAACTAAGACTCTTCTCTAAGGTCACAGAGCTTAGTAAGTGGTGAGTTTAACTGAAATTTATCTGATCCCCAAACCTGTAGGTTTTCTACTGTACTAGTGTTTCTTACCTTAGTCCAATCAAAGTAAAATTTCAGATTAGACTTTGATGTTTGAGCAATTGCTCAAATCAGTAATATGCAACTACTGTTAGAAACCACTGTATAAATATCCCATGCTTACTATTATGAGGTCACACTTCAGTAGAAAGAATAGTATAGTAAAAGCACACATTTTCCTTTACAAGTA
Source organism: Xerus rutilus (assembly GCA_028644305.1). NCBI lineage: Eukaryota > Metazoa > Chordata > Mammalia > Rodentia > Sciuridae > Xerus > Xerus rutilus. The sequence continues at coordinate 107,115,657 of CM053401.1, forward strand.
TGAGCAATATTGTTCATTTCTCTTTGCCAAAGCATATCTGTTTGAAACTGTAGTATAAGATGGTACACTGAGAACATACTGCAACCTCCCCTTACTACACATTCCTAAAAATAATCTTCCTTTCCTCCTCCAAAGAATATGTAGTATGAAACATAACTGTGATAGGAAACACAAAGCAAATGGGCCAAAACCCATGAATAACCCCAGAAAAAGGAATTGGAATATAGATGAAAACTATAAAATATACATAGACATGGAATGTTATAAAGGGAGTACTTCATGTTTAGCATGCTGGACAAGCAGATGTGTGAATCTGCCTCTCCCTGCCATTATTTTTCCTTGCTGTCTAAGGTGCAAAAGCAGAAATGTTGTTGTCAATATCTAAAAAGGACAAGAACTACCCAGTGGCACATTTTATCCCCCACTGCCTAATGTTGCTATACTTACATACATTAGTCATAGACTAATAAGATATTTCTAAGGTCTAGACAAAAATAAATTCAAACTATTTGAAGAAAACTAATATGAAGAAGGACATCAAACTATACAAACAGAAAAACTAACACCCAGCATCAGACTTAATAAAGAAAGCAGATCAGGATTTTAGAATAAATATAATTACTATCCTCAAAGACATGCAAAAATCACACTGTATTCCTTGAAAAAGAATTTAGGGGTTTTTGAAATGAACAGTTTAAACAGACAGAATGACTAGGAAGCAAAAAGTGTAACTTGAGGGCTGGGATTGTGGCTCAGTGGTAGAGCACTTGCCTGGCATGTGTGAGGCACTGGGTTTGATCCTTAGCACCACATAAAAATAAATAAAATAAAAGTACTGTGTCCATCTACAACTAAAAGTAAAATAAAATAAAATTTTTAAAAATATATGACTCCATATATGATGTGATTCTACATCATATACAACCAGAGAAATGAAAAGTTGTGCTCCACCTGTGTACAATGAATCATAATGCATTCCACTATCATGTATACCTAAGTAGAATAAATAAATAAAATTTAAAAAAAGAAAAAAAAATATTTTTTAAAAAGAAAATAAATGACCAAACTAAAAAAGTATAAAAGTAGAAATCTAACAGCAATGTATATTAAAGAAATGTTAACAAAAGATAAATAAAATTGGAAAATCTTTGCAAGTCTGAAAAAGAAAATATACTAATCAATTATTAGAAATTAAAAAGGAAGCATAACTAAAAATACAAAGATTTGTAAAATAATAACAACTCTGCGGACAAGTTTATACTAATAAATGTGAAAGCCTTGACATATAAATGGGTAATTTATATGATTTATTCACATTACCACAAGGAAATGTAACAGCCCTGAATTATCTAGTAATTATGAGAAAGAACTGAAGAGAGCATTAAAATTTTGTTCCTACAATGGCACAGGTTTTTATAAACTTGCATTGTGTTTAAGAAAAAAAGAGCTGGGCAGATGGTGCTCGCCTGTAATCCCAGCACTCTGAGAGGCCGAGACAGGAAAATCTCAAATTCAAAGCCAGCCTCAGCAACTGAGTGAGACCTTGTCTCCAAATAAAACACAAAATAGGGCTGGGGATATGGCTCAGTGGTCGAGTACCCCTGAGTTTGATCCTTGGTATCAAAAAAAAAAAAAAAAAAAAAGACCTTACCCAACTGGTTTTATTTATGATGCTAATGTAACAATAATACCAAAACCAGAGAAAGGCATATGAAAAGAGAGAGAGAAAGAGAGAGAGAAGAAGGAGAAGAAAAAGAAAGGAAGGAAGGAATACTATGATTCTTTTTCACTTATGGTGATAAGACTCAAAAATCATAAATAGAATATTAAGAAATCAATCTACCAATGTATTGTTTATGGAGAATCTATCCTAGGAATGAAAGTGTGGTTTTGAGCATTATAAAATCTATTTATGTAATTTACTCTGTTGTTACTAAAGGAGAAAACTATGCAATCATGTCAATAATGCCCCTAAAATGTGTTCAATAAAATGCAACAGTATGGTTTTGGCACAGAGAAAAACGACTAAATCAAAAGACCAGAGTAAATTTTCTGAGACTGGCCTGAGTATATCTAACAAATGAAGTGAATAATAAATGTGGCATTTAGAATCAATATTTAAAGAATGAACTACCCAAATAAATGGTGTGCATTTTAAAAACCTCTCACACCATTCATAAAAACATATTCTAACATAGAAAACACTTGTAAATGTTAGAAGAAAGTGTTATTTATGACCATGAGGTTAAGAAAGACCTTCTTAAGTGATATCTCAAGCTCAAAATTCATGAAAAATGAAAGATTGATAAATTTAGATATAACAAAATAAAAACTTCCTGACAATAAGATACCTTTAATAAGTTAAAAATATAAGTGCCAGACTTTAAAAACTATTTTCATTGGGTCAAAAAAAGTATTTATATTTATAGTTAGAAAAGCAAAGTAAGGGAGGAAAACGGGGACAGAATATGAGCAAGGAATTTCTAGAAAAGTAATTAATAAATATTGGGAAAGATGCTTAATCTCACTAGTATTCAGGGATAGGCGAGTTTTAAAAACAATAAAATTATTTCAATGTACCAGATTAGAAGAAATATTTTAAGTTGATCTGCCTAGTGCTAGTAAGAGTTTGTTGGAGATAACTTTTACCTGTCTCTTAATGCCACTTCAGTGTTCTTTGCATTCCATGATTACTGTTCAGGTAAAGGAAAAACATGAGTCAAAACTTAAAAGCAAGTCAATACATATCATATTTAGGGAATAGTTATATCATTCTTCATGATTAGAGGGTGACTGAAGGGACTGGGAGATAGAGCTGAAAAGGTAAATTGAGTTAAAATTGTGAAGAGTTTTGAATACCCTAACAATTAGGTTTTTATCCATGAATGTTGAAGATTCATCAGAGGTTTCTGATCTGTGTGATGAGTGATTTAGAAGGGGAGACATTTGGAGCAGGAAGACCAGTTAGATGTCAGAGACAGTTGTTTAAGTATGAACTAAGCTAGTAAATGTAAGCTTCCAAAGAGAGGGCAGGGGCAAGAGGCATGGACAGGGTGGACCAACACAGTGTCTGGCATCAGGCACTTATAAGGGACTATTTTCAGCTTGCCCTGTTCAAATTTGAGATCTGTAGTAAGATTTAACTGATGGACTAGATTAGAGGAGAGAAGGCTAAAAGTGAGAAAGAAGAATAAAAAATTACTCCTGGTTTTTCTTTGGGCTAGTAGATGAATGGTGGTTATCTTTTACTGAGATAGGAATACTTTGCATGTAAAGACACCTGGCACCTGGATGCCAATAGTTCTTTTGAGACCCTGTTAAGTATGAGATGCCTCTTAGTCAAGAAGGCAGCTGTATAAAGGAAATTAGAATTTAAAAGAAAGAAATGGCTTAGAGATAAAATTTGAGAATAAGAAGCATATAAATTTAATTGTATCCAAAGCCATGGGACTGGACAAAATCACTTAGGGAGAAAGAATGGAAAAGGAAGAGGAGAAAAGGCTAAGGAACATTCATGGTCACTTCAACATTGAGAAATACAGTGTTCAAGAAGCCAGTGAAACATAATAAGGAAGTGGCCAGTGATGGAGAAAGAAAACAAAAAGTTACGGGGTCCCAGAAGTTAGAGAAGGAAGTATTCCAGGAAGGACAGACTGGCTTTGGGGGAAATGTAGCCCTTGGTGACCTTAGCTTGCAGAGTTTCAGCAAACTCATGGAAACAAGTTCCAGGATGGAGTGAGTTGAGAAGAAAATGGATGGGGAGAATGTAAAGGTAATCTTTTAAAGTAATTTTGCTCTGACCGGGTTTGATCCTCAGCACCACATAAAAATAAATAAAAAAATAAAACAAAGGCATGTGTACATTTACAACTAAAAACAAAAATTTTTTTTTAAAAGTTCAGATCCAAAACTTCAGTTCATGTGCAGAAACCATCCTGGTCTTTGGAATTCATTTCCATAGAACACTCATGACCTACCTAGTTGGGTGGTGGTTGGTGGTGGTGTTTCTCTTTTACTTGTGGTCACCATTTTTCTGAGTGTCTTGAGGAGGGAGCTGAAGAAGAACTGAAAAGGACAATGAAACCTAGTCCTCTCAGAAGGGCCCTATCTGTCTGTCCTCAGAGTGCCAAAACTTGTCTGGTTATATTTTAATCCCTGTTCTTATTTTCCTCTTGCCTTGATTTCCTAATCTAGCTTATTTTTTTAACCTAGTATTTCAAATATTTTTGTAATCCTTCTTGAAATGATTATAACTTTCTGAGTCCTCCTGGGAATAAAGTTTGACATAGATTAATTAATTCTAAAGGTTATTACTAGATGTTTCTTTTTAAAATATAGAAAGTTGCAAAGAATATCATAACCCACTTTAAAAAGTAAAAGGCCACATAACTTTAAAAACAAAAAAGTAATTTTGCTCTGGAAGGTAACTGCACAAATGTAGTGGTACCTAGAGGGGAACGTGAGTACAAGGAGATTATGGTGCATTCATATGCCAGTGGGAATTATTTGGAACTGAGGAATTGATGATGTTGAATAGAAAAGAGGTATTGCAGGAACAGTCCTTGAAAAGTCACAGGTAAATGGGATCCTGGCTAGAAATTGTGTTTGTCAACTTTCTGTTGCTGTGACAAAATACCTGATATAAACAACTTAAAGGAGGAAAAACGTATTTTGGGTCATAGTTTTAGAGGTTTCAGTCCATGATCAGCTGGCTTTGGGCCTGTGACAAAGCAGTACATCACAGTGGGGAGGGCATAGTGAAGTAAAGCTGCTAATCTTATAGTGTATGGAAAGCAAATAGAGAATGGGGCCTGGATCTTAATATACCCTTCAAAGCCATGCCCCCAAATGACCTAACTTCCTCCAACTGGGCCCTACCTCTTAAAGGTTCCACTATCTCCCAATAGCACCACAGGCTGATGAGCAAGCCTTTAGCATATGGCTTTTGGGAGACATTTAAGGTTCAAACCATAATAGAAGAATTGACTTTATAGAGGAACAGTGAACACTGTTTTTATTGTAAAGCTAGAGAAGACAAAGTGTGTGTAAGTAGATTGTTAGGTTGGTAAAATTCCTGGGTAGATGAGATAAAATTTATCTGGATGGATCTATCTTCCCACTGAAGTATGACGCAAGGTTATCAGTAGTTAAGTCATCTGGGGAAGGGATGTTGAATGGAGGAGACAAGTAAATTTGTAAAATTGTTATCTTAAAATGGCAAAGTAAATATATAGAAAGAAATGACTTAATTCTGTGTCTGACAGTGTTAAGTCCCTATTTGAGATTTGTGGAAATAAATTTTAAATGGGCAGAGTTGGCACAGTTGTATGGTTTGTCCATGCACTGTTCATCTGCTCTGAAGCAGACTTAAACGAATGGTTGAGTTGTCATTTTATAAGCAGAGGGAAAGAAGGAGCAAGAGAGTGTCTGCAAAATGGAAAACAATTATTTGTGGATTTTAGTCTAGGTAAAGAGGAAAGGTAAGAATAATGAGTAAAATGTTAAGGGTAATGATTTTATATCCTGCTGAGATCCAAGAATTGTTGGAAAAGGAATCGTATTCTAAGCAAGCTTACCAGGTGAATCTGACACATGTGGATTAATATCTGTTTTCAAATTTCACATGTCTATTTAAACACAGTGAGAAGTGCATATAAGAAAATGAATTTGTATGAGTGTGTAGGAAACTATTGATCATCAAGACTTTAGTAGTGAATAGATTACTAGACAAAGGAAATGGATATAACAATTGTTCTATTATAGGTTTAGTTTTTAAAACATTAAATGAACAACTCTTGAATTACACTTGCATGCATTACAATTTTTCTGCAATTATATTGCTCAAATATTAGTTAGAAAGAAATCTGTTGAAAAACAAGCACAGTTATGTGCCACATAATGAAGTTTCTAACAGTGACAGACTGCATATATGGCAGTGGTCCTATAAGATTATATTGCCTAATAGGAAAAGAAGAAGTTAAACTATCATTATTTGCAGACAACATGATTCTTTACTTAGAGGATCCAAAAAATTCCAACAGAAAACTTCTAGAATTAATAAATGAATTCAGCAAAGTGGCAAGATACAAAATCAATACCCATGAATCAAACACATTTTTATACATCAGTGATGAATCCTCTGAAAGAGAAATTAGAAAAACTACCTCATTCACAGTAGCCTCAAAAAAAATGAAATACTTGGGAATCAATTTAACAAAAGAGGTGAAAGACCTTTATAATGAAAATTTCAGAACACTAAAGAAGGAAATTGAAGAAGATCTTAGAAGATGGAAAGATCTCCCATGCTCCTGGATAGGCAGAATCAATATTGTCACAATGGCCATACTACTCAAAGCACTATACAGATTCAATGCGATTCCAATTAAAATCCCAACATCATTCTTTATAGAAATAGAAAAAGCAATCATGAAATTTATTTGGAAAAATAAGAGACTCAGAATAGCCACTATATTACAAAGCTATAATAACAAAAACAGCATGGTATTGGCACCAAAACAGACATGTAGATCAATGATATAGAATAGAAGAACAGAGACAAACCCACATAAATACAGTTATACTAGACAAAGATGCCAAAAACATACACTGGAGAAAAGATAGCCTCTTTAACAAATGGTGCTGGGAAAACTGGAAATCCATATGCATCAAAATGAAACTAAACCTCTATCTCTCACCATGCACAAAACTCAACTCAAAGTGGATCAAGGACCTGGGAATTAGACCAGAGATCCTGCATCTAATTGAGGAGAAAGTAGGCCCAAATCTTCAACATGTTGGATTAGGCCCCAACTTCCTTAACAAGACTCCTAAAGCACAAGAAATAAAAACAAAGATCAATAAGTGAGATGAATTCAAACTAAAAAGCTTTTTCTCAGCAAAAGAAACAATCAATGAGGTGAACAGAGAGCCTACATTCTGGGAACAAATTTGTGCCACATGCACATCAGATAGAGCACTAATCTCCTGGATATATAAAGAACTCAAAAAACTTAATGCCAAAAAAACTAACAACTCAATCAATAAATGGGCTAAGGAGCTGAACAGAAACTTCTCAGAAGAAACTATACAATCAATCAACAAATATATGAAAAAATGTTCAACATCTCTAGCCATTAGAGAAATACAAATCAAAACTACTCTAAGATTTCATCTCACATCAGTTATCAAGGTGTGCAAGGGCAGTTATCAAGGTCAAGACAGAAATTTGTACAAAAATTTCAATCCCTGAGCAAGTATTATTTATTTAGGGATCATAAGTTATTGAACATTAGGTAAGAGAATATAAAAGATATCAGGTGATACATATGTCATCCTCATATCTGGCATAGACTTGCTTTTCAATAAACATTTGCTGCATGAAAAAAAAGAATGCAAACAAGAAGTATTAGCGAGGATGTGGAGGAAAAGGCACACTTATACATTGCTGGTGGGACTGCAAATTGGTGCTACCTATCTGGAAAGCAGTATGGAGATTCCTTAGAAAATTTGGAATGGAACCAACATTTGACCCAGCCATCCCACTCCTCCATCTATCCCCAAAGGGCTTAAAAACAACATACTACAGTAATGCAGCCACTTCAGTGTTGACAGCAGCACAATTCACAATAGCTAAACTGTGGAAGCAACCTAGATGCCCTTCAATAGATGAATGGATAAAGAAACTGTGGTATATATACACAATGGAATATTACTCAGCAATAAAAGAGAATAAAATTATGACATTTTTGCAGATAAATGGATGGAGTTGGAGAACATTATGCTAAGTGACGTAAGCCAATTCCAAAAAACCAAAGGCTGAATGTTCTCTCTGATAGGTGGATGCTGATCCATAATGTGGGAGGAGGCATGGCAAGAATGGAGAAACTTTGTTCAAAGGGGAGGGAAAAAAGGAGAGGGGACATGGGGGCAGGAAAGATGGTGGAATGCGATGGACAACGATGCCCTAGGTTCACATATGACTGCACATATGGCATAACTCTATCTTGTGTACAGCCAGAGAAGTGAAAAGTTGTGCTCCATTTGTGTACAGTGAATCAAAATGCACTCTGCTGTCATGTAAACCTAATTAGAATAAATAAATAAATAAAAATTTTGAAAGAAGATTATATTGCCTAGTGATGCCCTGACCTCAGTTTGTGGAAATACACTCTGTGCACCTAACAACACATTTCTCCCGTTGCAGCCCTGTCATTAAGCCATACATGACTATATTACAAAATGACAAAGAAATTGCTTCTAGATTGTCCTATTTTTCTTTATCCAGTCTAGTAATAAGTACATGTGTTCAGGCTGAGGGTGTAGTTCATAGGTAGAGAACCCTAGCATGAGCCAGACCTTGTTTTCGATCCCCAGTACCAAAAAAAAAAAAAAAAAAAAAAAAAAGTATACATTCTCCCCTTTTGGTGTACATTAGAAACACCTGAACTGCTTCTTATAAATGTTTCAGCTTTATCTTAGACCTGCTGCCTTAGGATTTATGAGGATGTAGTCCATGTGTCTGTATTTTGAAAAAGATCCCAGATGATTGTGAGAAGCACTAAAGGTTGAGAACTATCGCAGTGTAGTAAAATAAAAACATAGACTCTAACATTATATAAATCTGGGTCCAGAGTTCAGATCTGCCACAATCTAGGTGCATGATTCAAACTTAAGTCAAGGGTGCAGGTCAAACTACTTAATCTCTTCTAGCTTCATTTTTCTTGCTATAAATAGGAATGGCAATATTTTATAAAGTAGCAGGGGGATTAAAGGAGATAGTAAATGAAAAGTGCTTGTCATACCCTAAGTTGCAGCTATTGTTATTCCAGTAGAATGAAGTCTTCCTCAGTTTTCATCTTGACTCATGAAAAATGAGGTTTCTCAGAGATCCTTTTTCTACATCCAAAAGAATGTTTATGTAGAATATCCTCAAGATACTTTTATATATATACTTTTTTAAACTTTATTTTATTTATATATATGTATATATATTTTTTATTTTTTATTTTTTGATTGTGAAATAAATCTAAATGATCTAAAACAGAACATCTCCTGTTAGGGCTGGGATTGTGGCTCAGTGGTAGAGCACTTGCCTCGCATGCATGAGGTACTGGGTTCGATCCTCAGCACCACATAAAGATAAATAAAATAAAGATATTGTGTTCATCTACAACTAAAATATATACATTATATATATAATTGAAATTTAAATGAGTCTGATAATGTTTTAACGAATCCTTCTCATTGAGGGTCAACGTTACAAGATGGGGAATGGAGTTTTCCTAAGGAACCAAGATAGTAATAGAAATGGAAAGTTTGCATCAATCAAAAGCCCAACTGTGGTCAGAGACCTCACTTACCTCTGGCCCTTCTAAATTTATTCACGCACACAGTTACACACACAAATCCCTATGTAATATACTTCCTGTAGCTCTGAGTAGCTGGAAAAAAAACCCTGGAGTATTGGGAAAATGGGAGGGAAATTTAGAGATGGATTCTCACAGATTTTCCAAGAATGGACCTTTGAAAGATCAAGTTGACATAATGACTTAGTTAATAGTAACAGACTATCCCGCATTTATAGTAAGTTTTGTAATTGTAAAAGTGCTATTATGCTTAGTTATTTAGTGATTTGAATTCCAGGATTAAGGATAACATCACACTTGTTGCCTTTAAATTTTTAAATTATTCTCAAGGATTGTATGTGTATTTATGTATGGATGGATGAATCTGTACCCCATGTACCAACAATAATTTATTAAAGAGTATTATTTATAATCTTGTACCCTTCTCCTATAGAATCCTTCCTCATGTCTCCACCAGAGATAAATATTGTCCTTAAACTTGTGTTTAGCATGCTCTTGCTTTTCTTAATAGTTTTACTGTATGTCTTTCTTTTCCTAAATAAATTGCTTATATTTATTTATATTTTTAAACTTCACATGAAAAAAATCTTACTATATGCAATTTTCTGTGGCTTGCTTTTTTGGTTTCTCAGTATTGTTTGTGAAATTTACCCACACTGATGTTTTAGCTGGAGTTCAGCTTGTGACTTATTTTTTGACTTTATTACTTCTTTTCATATACAGAAGTTTAAAATTTTTAGTGTTGTCAAACCTTTAATGGTTTATGCTTTTCATGACTTGCTTTTTGTAACTTGAGATCATAATGATCTTCTCCCATTTTCTTCTGATAATTTTGTTGTTGTTGTTTTTTGTTTGTTTCTTTTAGGTCTTTGTCTTGTCTGGTATTGATTTTTGTTTATACTGTGAGGTGTAGGAATCTTTTTCTTTTTTTTCTCCTCCTTAAATTAGAGGGAAATCATGCTTTTCCTTTGCTCAAAAATTTCTACATCTTCTTGTCTTTCTCAACTTAAGTCAAAGTTCTTAAAGTGGCAAAAGGGCCCTGTGTAACCTGGTTCTCTCAAACATACCTGCCTCATCTCTTATACCTTGTCCAGGGAATACTGGACTCCTTGCTCTTCCTTGAACACTCCCCAGATTTTTCTACTTCAGGGCCCTTGACTTGCTGTTCTGTCTGAAATTTCCAGATTACCACATTACTGATTCCCTCATGCCCTAAGTCTCTGCTCAAATGTTATTATGGGACCTTCTCTGACTACCCTAGCTAAAAATCTCCCTCTATCACTTACACACACCCTCTTAAGTTGTGTCTCTCTTCTCTGCTTCAGAAGAACTTACCTAAAAAACTTCTGGGCTTGGTGTAGCTGGGTGTGCATGGGGAAGGTGGGCATTTTTCAAATGTTGATTTAATATCTTGACTGGCTTTAGGATTAGGTTTTCTCATTCTTAAGTCAGTTTTAGTAAGTTTATCCTCTTAAAATTTTTTATTTTACTTTTTGAATAGTAATATGTGCCCACAACACAGCCATTCAAGTTGAAGAAGCATAAACAATCAAATATATATATATATATACATACATACACACACACATGTGGTGCTGAGGATGGAATCCTGTGCCTTACACGTGCTAGGCAAGCACTTTACTACTGAGCTACAACCCCAACCCTCAAGATATCTTTTAATTAGAGCGATTTACTTTGGGATTTGAACTTGCCTCAAGTTTACATTTGGACTACTCAGAAAATAGTGGCAGAGAAAGTAGGAGGCCTCTTAGTCTTCAGTTCCTTAGCATCTTCTGGAATAACTGATTATTTCTGGAGCCAGTTTCAAAGTTATTCTTTGTCTTATTTTAAAAACAGGTATATTGATATGTCACGAACTTGAGACAAAACTTGCTAGTTGCTAAACCATAGAACAATGGGTTTTTGTCAATGAAAAAAGATATGAATCCTAATTATCCATCATATGCTTGTGGGGTCAATCTCTGGATTTCTAAATGATAATGTTTCAGAATTCTTTTCAAACCTCCCAGATCAAAGACAGGTTTCGTTTTGTTTTACTTGAAATATCTTCAGAATATTTAACTAGCAATGTAATGCGAAAAATAAAAAAATAAAAAGCCACAAGAGAAAAGGAGAAGAAAAGAGCTACTGTTCTGTTTCCCAGTAATGGTCTTTCCTGTCTGTATAACATTACCCACATACCCTTTTATTTTCAGTTGCTGCAAACTTGACAGAATTGAAATGAAGGTATTGGTTTATTTTTTTCTTAAAGATTGATTGAACCAGACACAGTGGCTCACGCCTGTAATCCCATTGGCTTGGGAGGTTGAGGCAGGAGGATCGCAAGTTCAAAGCCAGCCTCAGGAATGACGAGGGACTAATCATCACAGAGCACTGTGAGTGTATTAAATGTCAACATTGCAAATATTGGAGATTATATATAACATCATGTTTGATGTAGACCTTCTGTATCTTTTACTTCTAGAATTGCCATTTATGTAAATTTTATTCACACACACACACACACACACACACACACACATACACATAGTTTGAGCATCCCAAATCCAAGATCTGCAAGGCTCCAAAATTTAAAACTTTTTGAGCACTGACAAGAGGAAAATTCTTTACCTTGAAACTTTGTTTTATGTACAAAATTATTTAAAATATGGTATATGGTATAAAATTACCTTCATGCTATAAGATATAAATATATGAAGCATAAATGAATTTTGTGTTTAAACTTAGGTTGCATCCCCAAGTTACCTCATCATGTATATGTAGATATTCCAAAATCCAAAACAATCTGAAATTCAAAATTCTTCTGGTCTCAAGTATTTTAGGTAAGAGATACTGAACCTGCATGTACATATATTTTTGTCTCCACTCAGATTGCAACATTGTATATTTGTGGGTCAGGACACTTTCTAGAAAAAAAAATTGATGCCAACAAATATTTTTAAGCAGAAACTATAATAGATAAGTATATAACTAGATGAAAACAATTTTAGTGGCCTATGTCTTAAGAGATCTTTTGATGCCAAGAAGTTGGAACCTTGGCATTACAGTTTATCGGCATAACCATTCCAGTATAACAACAGTCAGTGAATTATATTATTGTGTCTACAATTGCAAGCTCCATGTTAACATACAAACAAAAAGTGTCTTAGAATTATATTATTGTGTCTACTATTGCAAGCTCCATGTTAACATACAAACAAAAAGTGTCTTAGAATAATGTAGGTGGGAAATAATCTGGAGACTATTACAGTGCAACTGCAAGGTAATAGCCACCCACTATCAGGCAATGTAGTGTGATCCTGGAGAGCTCAAACTCTGGAATCAGATCACCAGGCCTGAAATCTAACTCCTCTAACTCTGTGATCTGGGAAAGTTGCTTCAAAGTGTTTCTGTTTTTTCATCTATAAAATAAAAATAATCATTGATTTGAGAAAAAGCGTAGAAAATTTTGCAACCCAAAAGCTACTGAAAAATAGGGAACCATGGTAAATTTTTGAACAGTGTTTTGAAATTTCATCATATAAGTTACACAAGGAACATTATTTTAGTGACTGCATATGGATGGAGTGTGAGGATCTAGTCACAAAGATACCAGCTGGGAGTCTGCCAGAGCAATCTAGACATGAAAGGTGCAACTATGGAAATGAAAAGTGATGGTCAAGACCAAAAGGAAAAAAATCACTATAAAAAAAATTCTCGGGCTGGGGTTGTGGCTCAGTGGTAGAGTGCTTGCCTAGCATGTGTGAGGCACTGGGTTCGATTCTCAGCACCACATATTAATAAATTAATTAAATAAAGGTCTGTTAACAACCAAAAAATTTTTTAAAAAATTCTCCAAATTTCGTGATGGATTGGATGTTTTAAAACACCCCTCTCTCTACAAATGGCATCATTCAGCAAAAATCTTAGAAAATGCTGGTATAGCAGCTCAGTGAAAGTCTTCTATAAGTGCTGTCAGAAGTTATGAACTCTGGGGACTCCAGCTGGTAATGTGTGCATTTACTTACACCTTCCTTTGCCCCTATGTATACAAGAGCACAACAGGAAATATTGGCTTATCCCTGTAGGAAGTATCTCTATAGGAGATGCTTACTGAATGAATGCCTTTGTTTAGAACTAATTGACCCTTCTTAAAACAGCAGTTTTTAGAGCTTACTCAATTAGGCAGACTTTACCTATCTGATAAGTCAGAGACAAATCAAGGTCAACAGTCATACTGGAGAAGAAAAGAAAGCACAGAAGGAAGGCACTATTATACAAAAGAACAATATACCAGTAAAAAATAGGCAATTAAGAAAATGTTATTCTAGTTTGAACATTGAATTATATCACTGATCCTTTTCTTGCATTGTTACCAGGCTGAACCAATCTTTTTTCAGTCTTGTCTTGTAGTGGAGTGTAAGGATGTTCATAAATTGGAGAAGAGTCTGAAATTAGAAACCAAAAAGTATCTCAATCTCTTGATCTATTTTAAATTCATATTAGTAATAAAGCAAGAAAATGACTTAAAACTTGTTTATGAGAATTCCATTAAGATACCCGAAGAAATGGACTTTGACTCAGAGATAGTCTTCATTGTTATTTGTGTTTGATAAACCTAACCAATGTAAACAACCAAGTAAAACCAATAAATCTCTGAAATGAGACTATTTCCCTTTAAAATTAATACATTGTATAATTGGGTAGGAGTCTGAAGCAGGAGGACCACAAGTTCAAGGTCAGCCTCGGCAATTTAGTGAGACTCTGCCTCAAAATAAAAAATAAAAAGGGCTGGGGAAGTAACTTAGTGGTAGAGTGCCCCTGGATTCAATCCCCAGTACCCTAAAAATAAGTAAACACACACATTGTCATCTTATCAGATACTTCCAGCAGATCTTTTTGTGTGTGTTTTTTTAATTTTTTAAATTTATTCTAATTAGTTATACATGACAGTAGAGTGCATTTTGACACATCATACATAGGATGGAGTACAACTTTTCATTCTTCCATTTGTACATGATGTAGAGTTACACTGGTTGTATAATCATATATGTGCATAAGGTAATAACATCCAATTCATTCTACTACCGTTCCTACCCTATGTCACCTCCCCTCTTTTCACTCCCCCTCTGTCTAATCCACAGTACCTCTATTTTTCCCTGCCCTCCCTTATTGTGAATTAGCATCTGCATATCAGAAAACATTTGGCCTTTGGTTCTTTGGCTTATTTCACTTAGCATGATTGCTCTAGTTCCATCCATTTATCGGCAAATACCATAATTTCATTCTTCTTTAAGGCTGAGTAATAGTCTATTGTGTATATATACCACAATTTCTTTATCCATTCATCTGTTGAGGGACGTCTAGGTTGGTACCATAGTTCAGCTATTGTGAAATGAGCTGCTATGAACATTGATGTGGCTGCGTCACTATACCATGCAGATTTTAAGTCCTTTGGGTATAAACTGAGGAGTGGGATAACTGGATCGAATGGTGGTTCCATTCCATGTTTTCCAAGGAATCCCCATACTACTTTCCATAGGGTTGCACCAATATGCAGTCCCACCAGCAATGTATGAGTGAACCTTGTTTCCCACATCATCGCCAACACTTACTGACAACAGATCATTTTTAAAGTATCTGGCAGAACTACTGTTTTCAGTGAAGAGAGGAATATGTCAATAGTTTTGCTTTAGTTTATATAACTGGATGGTGGTAATATCAACTACTTAACAGATTTAAATAAGTATTCTCTCTATGAGCAAATACATTACTACTCTTCCTACTAGTCTTATTTGAATAGTGACTCCTAATATAAGTTACTTTCACAAGATCTTTTGTCTTGACACAAGAATTCATAATTCCGGGGCTGGGATTGTAGCTCAGCGGTAGAGCGCTTGCCTCGCATGCGTGAGGCCCTGGGTTCGATCCTCAGCACCACATACAAAGCAATAAAATAAAGACATTGTGTCCATCAACAACTAAAAAATAAAAAAAAAATAAAAAAAAAAAAAAAAAAAAGAATTCATAATTCCCTTCTGTTAGTGAAGTATTAAAGACCACTGCAGACATCAAAAACAAAACAAACAAAACAATGTGTTTTGTGAAGTAGTATCGAGATTGCTTGCTTTGAAAGTTAAATTATAAGGAAACCCTTGCTTGTAAATGCATTTCATCCCCATGGAACATGTCTTGGCTCTAATCACTCTAAAGCAAAAAACTCTGTCAAGGCACGTGCTGCTGTTTTTCTGTTGATAGAAGCTAAAATTGAGGTGGTGAAAGGCATGAGGTGAAACTAGGTCCTTTCCAGGTTGGATTGAAAGAATGGAATAAAGACTTCAAAGTTTGCTACAAAAGTAAAAGGTTGTTATTAACGATTTACAGTATTAATCAAATGATGAAAATATTTTGTTTCTGGAAGCTTTCTTGGCTGTAGGCTAATTTCTCCTTCTTTACATCAGTTTTGGCAATCATTTAGTCACTATTAGCTTCATTATTATTGGACTTGGGTATGTAGCTCAGTGGAGAGTGCTTAGCATATGCAAGGCCCTGGGCTCAATCCCCAGCACCAAAAAAAAAAAAAAGATTGCTTCTCAGACTTTAATGTACATACTAAACCAGATTGATTTCAGTAGTTTCTAAAGTGGGGTCTGAGACACTGCATTCCTTTTCCTTTTTTTTTTAGTACTAGGGATTAAACTTAGGGGTATTCTACCACTGAGCTACACCCTCAGCTCCCCTCTCCCCCATCGACCACTCTTTTCTTTTTTAGAGACCTGGTTTCACTAAATGCTGAGGCTGGCCCCGTACTTGTGATCCTCTTGCCTTAGCCTCACAAGATGATGGTATTACAGGCAAGTGCCATCACGACCAGCAAGCCACTACAGTTCTAACAAGCTCACAGGTGTCACTACTGATGCTTCTGGTTAGTGGGTTATGTTTTTGTTTTTTGTTTTTTTTTAAGATGGACACAATAGCTTTATTTGATTTATTTATTTTTATGTGGTACTGAGGATTGAACCCAGTACCTCACACATGCTAGGCAAACGCTCTACCACTGAGCTACCACCCATCCCCTAGTGGGTTATATTTTGAGTAGCAAGTATAAATGGTTGTTCTTGTTATTTGTAGCACTGTTTCCTTACTTTGACTTTTTTGCCTATAAGATTATCCCTGTGTACCATTTATTTTGCCATTTTAAGCTGTTTAATAATGCTTACTTTTCTTTAGCAAAGAAAATTGCCTCTGGAAGACATAATGGGAACTCCATGCTTTGTTTCAGGGCTGTAATGATATGCCCCAGAGGAGCCTGTTGTTGCTTCTCTTTGCAAAATATTGAATCACGAAGACCCAGTTAATTAACAGAGATTTTCCCATTTGACCAGGGCTAACTCTAAAACATGGGTTTTACAGTAGGACCTGGACTGTGTGACCTTGGGCAGGTGACTTAATTTCTTTGACCTTCAATTTCTTAGTCTAAAATAAAAATACAATGAAATTTTCTTAGTAAAATGCTAAGGTTGTTGGAATAATTAGTGATTAACAACCATTTATATTAAACACCTGGTGTAGACCATATCACTACAGTATGATAGGAATTTAACAGTTAAGTATTGTTGCCGGTGAATGGAATGAAGCAAGCATTAAAAATTATTTAATTTTTGCTATGTCAGACATTTAATTAGCAATGTAGTTAACAAAGAAATAAATTGTGAATTGTTTTCTGTGAAAGAAAAGATTATGTTTTTATTTTTACTTTATGGTTTTTGTTTTTTTCCTTTTGGGGGGGGGCAGGTTGTGGTGGTGCTGGGGATTGTACCCAGGGCCTTGTGCATGTGAGGCAAGTACTCTACCAACTGAGCAGTATCCCCAGCCTTTACTTTATGTTTTTGCTTTATTTTGGGGTTTTTTTTTTTTAAATATCCATTGGATTACTTTGGAAGACTGAGAGTCACATCACCTTTCTGAATGTCCATTAGAACCCTAGTGATTAAGAAGAGATAAAATTTTAGATTCTGAACTTTCTTTTTTAAAAACGAAATTAATTCCATTCTATCCTAACTCATCTGAATTTTTTAAGCCAAATAGTGGTATTGTTGCTGTATATTTTTCCTGAGTATTTTGGTATAGAGGAGAATCATCAGGAACAGCACAGCTGGTACCTTGAGGAACATGACATAAAGTAGGCATTACATGTAAGCCTACAAAAGCCAACAGTTGTTCGGTTACTAATCTTTTCAGACAGAGCCTTTAATTTGGCCTCAAACTACTGCAAGTTATCATAGAAGTATTTTTATTTGCTGCCAAAATCCTTCACAAAACTTCCTAGTACATTCTGAAATGCAAGCATAGAGGCTATAATGGGGTTTTTATTCCCTTTTCTCCCACGCATTAGATAGTTTTCTTGTAGTGGGCTTAAAACGTTTGCTCAGTTAGATGCTGCATGACAGAGTCTTTCCAATAGCACATGTGTTCCAGGATAACCTATTAGCTATATTATATCAATGAGAACTCTAGCTGATGGGGTATTCATCTGTAAGAAAATATTCTCTCAGTACCCCTGGGCTTAGCAGTGCAGATCCTCACTATCATTTGTCTCACTTCAAAGCTAATTGAAATCAGCCAGCCTATGTTTCAAAATATCCTACACATATTACCAACCATCTGGCTGCTCACAAATGATGAAGACATTTCATATAAAACCTGGTTAATGCACTACCCTCTCACCTCTAGAGAACAAATCTTGCCTAGGACACATATAGTCTTCTTTAATATCGGTCTATAACAGGGCCGTCATTTGGGTCCCCAGACTCATAACAATTTGGCATAATCCTTCCCAAATGACTGACCATGTGATAGATGTTCAGAATGATCTTTACCAGTCTCATTCAGAACAGCAATGACAGAGCAGAAGGTTTATGTGTGACCATCAGATCTAGAATATCTACAGTACGTTGCATGTGGGTAAATGGCCTATGCAACTGTTTTTAGTAACTTGGTGTTATTTTCTCTGATTATATAACAATAAATATTGAGTGAGATATGTGTTTATGGTAGAAAATTTGGAAAATAAACAGTTCCAGTTAACATTTTTTTATCATTAGCCTTTAATTCTTTAAAAATTAGGTTTGTGTGTATTTTTAGCAAAACTAGGATTATTCTGTAGGTAGTTCTTAATCTTCTTTTTAAACCTACTAATATTTTATGAATTTTTTTAATACTAGGAATTGAATTTGAGGTGCTCAACCACTGAGCTACATCCTAAGCCCTTTTATGTATTTTTAAATTTTGAGACAGGGTCTCTCTAAATTGCTGAGG
Source organism: Xerus rutilus (assembly GCA_028644305.1). Taxonomy (NCBI): domain Eukaryota; kingdom Metazoa; phylum Chordata; class Mammalia; order Rodentia; family Sciuridae; genus Xerus; species Xerus rutilus. The sequence goes on from CM053401.1 coordinate 107,134,340, forward strand.
CTGGCCTTAAACTTGTGATCCTCCTGCCTTGGCTTCCTGAGTCTGGGATTACAGGAGTATGCCACTGTGCCTGGTGAACATTTTTCACTTATGTAATCATCTCTACTTTAGTAACTGTCATTGTATACCATCTTAAATTAAGCTATTCCATTTGTGGGACATTGAGGTCATCTCTCTTTTACCTATCATAAGTAACACTGTTGGAACATCAGTAGAAACTTGTGCATATAGATTAATCGTTGAGCAGATCATTGCTTTTCATTAAGATAAATTCTTAGAAATTAATTGCAAGATCAAACGACATAAATTTTTAATGTGCTTTGTTTGCTTTTATTTTGTTTCATTGTATGTTTTGGGAATAGTTTCATACATATTGCCTTATCAGTCTTGAAAAAATTGCACATTTTTGTACTTTCCTTAGAATATGTAGAATACTCCACTGCCTAACCAACAGTTAAGCATGGACTGTTTTTCCCCATTTTAGAACAATTTGATAGTGATTAACTGATTTTTCACTGTTGTTTTAATTTTGAATTCTATGAGTTTTTATAAGATAGAGTATTGGTAAAATGAAAATTATTTTTGCTAAGATGTATGGGGTAAATTTCTCATATGCCTGTTAGTTCTAACCATACATTAATAAAAGAGTTATCTTCCTTTAATCCAGTAACATGTTCTAGGTGGTAATGTCTTTATTATAGGGGTTTGAGGTCTCTCCAGAGGCAGAGGAGACCTCTACTTAGAACTTCCAGGTCCTTGATACATCACAGAAAAGAATCTAAGGATACATCAGGTTTTAGCAAAGAGGAAGAGCTTTATTAAAAAGTGAATGGTGACAATGTGCATTCTCAGGAGAATACTAGCTATCTCCAGAGTGAAATGTACTTCCAGGGCTTAAGGTTGGAGTCCTTATTAGCTTACATGATTAGATAGAATATATATGATCCAAAGGGCTGGACTTCCCTCAGAATTAGGAAGTATTAAGCAAGGTCATGTCTCCCCATTAGGAGGTGTGGTCTGGCATGAAGCTTTCAGCTTACATCAGTGTCTCTGCTGGTCAGGTTGTCAATTTGATGATGAGGCCAGAGAGTCTTGATCCAATCAAATGTGAGCCCTTAGCTTCACAGGGATAATGGTCTCTTTCTACCCCTTAGGCTCCTAGAAAAGAGAAACTGGAAAATTATGAATGCGGCCTGCAAAAGAAAGAGCCAGTTGGGAGATCCTCAGATTTTTGTCTACCTATATCACTGACTGACTCTTGAACATACATGCTCAGAATAGACTCAGACTAGCTGAACAAAAACAGAACATCTGCTGCATGAGAAATATGTTTGTACTCAGATCTTAGTCTACTAAAACAAAGGAAGCACTACCCACTAGAGAAAAATAACAGAATCATGAATCTCCACAACTAAGAGTACAATCCAAAATTACTCAAAAACGGAACACATTTTCAGTTGAAAGATGATAAATTGATTCCAACCCCTAGATGAACTAGATGTTGGAATTAACAAGTAAGAGTTTTAATATAACTGTTATAGATGCTGTCAGTGAAATAAAACACGACATGTTTTCAACGCATGGAAATCTCAGTAGAAAAATGAAGTCTTAGCAGGGAAGGAGAGACAATAAAAAACCAAATGAACATTTTAGAACTGAAAAGTACTATTTCTGGAATGAAAAATTCACTAGATGAACTTAATAGTTGAGTTGTGCTTCAGAGGAAGGAATAAGTAATCTCAAAAGGATCAATATTAATTTTCCAAATTGAAAACAAGAAGGAAGAAAGATTGGAGATGTAGGGGAATGAACAACCCCTCAAAAATCTGTTAGATGATATTTAATGGTCAAATTGACCTATAATTGGAATCCCAAAAAGAGAGGAATGAAAGAATGGAGCAAAAAGAATATCTGAGTAACTAATGGTTGAAAATTCCTCAAATCTGATAAAAGACAACAGTTTGCAAATACAAAAAGCTAAACTAAACCAAGCCAAATAAACACAAGAAAGCCCTGGCCAAGCCATCTCGTGGTCAGAATGTTGAAAAACAAAATAGCAACAAGAGAAACATGACATGTTACATGCAAAGGACCAACAGTCTGTTAATGGTTGACTTCACGTCAGAAACCATGAAGGACTGAAGAAAGAACAGCATCTCAAAGTGCTAAAAGAAAAACTGTCCACCTCAACCTCTTGGCCCAGTGAAAGTATTGTTCAAGAATGGAGGGAAAATAAAGACATTTTTGTATAAAATAAAGAGAATTTGCTACTAAAGACCTTCTCCACAAGAAATGCTAAAGGGAGCTCTCAGGCTGAAGATAAATAATTCTACATGGGAATTTTAATCTTTAGTGAAGAATGAAGAACATCAGAAATGCTTCTGAGTAGAAATCAAGAGCTTTTTTTCCCTATCCTTTTTTAACCTTTTCTCTTAATTTCTTGATAGACTATAACCACTTAAAACCAAAATTACAACATTATCTTGTAGAGTTTATACTGTGTGTATGGAGAGGGAGGCATATGGGCCTAAAAGATTACAAACTTTTATTTTATGTCAAATAGTCCATTATTAACTATAGATGTAGTTAATATTTAGTGTATATATACATGATGTGTATGTCTGTATATATATGTATGTATTTATATCTATCCATCCATAGTGGCAATTATTATTTTAGAGATGCAAAATATTATAGAAATCTATCAGGAAAATTAAACAAATTTAACAGGAACATATAACAAACATAATGTGTGTCTAATATTGGTACTTCAAAATACATAAAGGAAAAATTGACAGAATTAAAGGGCAAAACAGTTTACAATCATGGTTGATTTTAACACCATCCTCTTGTCAATCCAACTGACACATAGATTATCCTAATAACATTTTCAACCACCTTGCCTTAATTTATATTTATAGAACATTACAACAAATAATGGCAGAATACACATTCAAGTGTACATGGTACATTTACCAGAGTATGCTATAGTGTGCCATCCCCCAAAACCCTCAGATTTTAAAAGATTGGAATCATACAGAGTTTATTTTCTGACCACAATCAAATTAAATCAATAAGATAATAAAAAACATACCTGTAAATTATCATTGGGTCAGAAGAAATTATAAGAGAATTGTAAAATATCTTAAACCGATAATTAATATGCAACATATTGAGATGTGCAGGGTGCAGCAAAAGTTGTACCTGGAGAGAAATGAGTAGCTTTAAATGTCTGCATTATAGAAGAAGAAAGGTCTCAAATCAATAATTGATAAGCAGATTCTAAAATTTATATTGAAATGCTAAAGGACTAGAAAAACCAAAACAACATTGAGAAAGACAACAAAGTTGGAGGACTTAAACCACTTGATTTGTAAGGCTACAGTAATCAACAGTGTCCTACCAAGTAAAGAGAGACAAACAGATCCAATAGAAAAGAATAGGGTGTCCAGAAATAGACACACTCCTGTATCACATTTGTTTGTTTTAAACAAATGTGCCATGTTAATTCAATGGGCAGAACATAATCTTTTCAACAAATGGTCCTGGAAACCATGTTGCTATGTGGAGAGAGAGAGAAAAAGAGAGAGAGAGATGAAATCAATCTCTGCTTTTACCTTTCACTATAGACAAAAATTAATTCAAGTGTATCATAGATCTCAATCTAAGAACTAAAACTACAAAACTTAGGGAATATAGAAGAGTGCATTCATTAGTGCTCTTGAGTTTGCTGAAAAGTTCTAAATCAGACACAATAATCACAAAATATTTTTAAAATACAAAAAAAGTATATGCTGTCAAATCAATAATCTGAGCCAGAGATCAATAAACTATGTTACTGTGGGCCAAATCTAACATGCCTCCTCATTTTTATAAATAGTGGTAAAGGATGACAGGCCAGGGGAAAGGAAGAGTATAAAGTCATGCTCATTTGTTTACATATCAACTGTGGCTAAATTCATACCACAGTGGCAGAGCTGAGTAGAGACAACTAGCCCTGCAAAGCTTATGCTTAGTATCCAACCTTTTCCAGAAAATATTTGTCAAAACTTTGAGCTTCTGTTTTTTGGTGTTTTGGGGGGAGTTTTTTTGAAGAAGTTACAGAAAACTTTATTTTCTGTATTAGGTATACATTAGGTATACATGACAGCAGAATGCATTTTCATTCATTGTACACAAATGGAGCACAACTTTTCATTTCTCCGGTTGTACACAATATAGAGTTACACCATATATGCAGTCATACATGGAACTAGGGCATTGTTGTCCATCTCATTCTACCATATTTCCTGCCCCCATGTCCTATCACCTCTCTCCCTCCTCTTTGATCAAAGTTTCTCCATTCTTCCCATGCCCCCTCCCCCATTATGGATTAGCATCCACTTGAGAGAACATTCAGCCTTTAGTTTTTGGGGGTTGGCTTGCTTTGTCTAAGCTTCTGTTTTAAAAAACTAAAAATCGAAAAGTTCAACACAAAGCAAACAGAAAAAAGGAGATAACAGCAGGGGGGAGGGGGGAGGAAGGAAAGGGGAATGGGTATAGTAATGATGGTTGATTGAGAGGGTCATTACCACTCCTGGTGCATGTATGAAGACACAAATGGTGTGACTTTATCTGGTTTGCGACCAGAGAAATGGAAAAACTGAGCTCTGTTTATGTACTATGACTTGAAACGCATTTAAATAAAATAATTAAATTAATTTTAAAAAAAGGAGATAATAGAAATCAACTACATTGAGGGGGAGGAAAAAATGAAATAAAACACTGGTTCCTTGAAGAAAAAAATTGAGAGAAGATATAAGTTGCCAATATTAAATAAAGAAGGGACATTATTGAAAACCCTTCTGATTTTAAAAGCATAATAAAGGAATATAGTCCCTGCTTGCAGTAGTTCCACTTACAATTTTTCCACTTTGTGATATAAAAGCAATACATATTCAGTTGAGACTGTACTCCAATTTTTGAATTTTGATCTTTTCCCAGGCTGGTAATAGTTCAATACAATACTCTTCATGATATTTTGTGGGAGCAGATCAAGTGCAAAGGGGCATAATGTTCTTTTTTTGAGTGAGGAAACTTTTATATCTTCATCGTGTTGGTTACACAGTTGTGTACAAATAACAAAAATCAAACTGTACACTTGAAATTTGTGGACTTTATTATATGGAAATAATGCCTTAATAAACAAGGAGGAAAATAAATACTTTTCATCCTTTAAGCCCAGGTTTATGACACCTATTGATAAAAGCTTCCTTTTATTTTTTTCTACCAGAAGTAATATTCCATTTCTCGCAGCTCCCAGAATTCTCTGTTCTATATCTTAGGGTGCTACGATTTTCTTTCTCTACCCAAGAAACCAAGTGTCTGTGTTCCTTTAAAAAGTTTCTTGATTTTTGGGCTGGGGTTGTGGCTCAGTGGTAGAGCATTTGCCTAGCATGTGTGATGCACTGGGTGTGATTCTTAGCACTGCATATAAATAATAAATGAATAAAATAAAGGTCTATCAACAACTAAAAAAAATATTTAAAAAGAAAGTTTCTTTATTTTTGCTGTCAGCAACTCTAGGAGTTATCACCTGCATGTAAGGGACATTGGGTAAATAACTCAGGCTGGGGTTTTGCAAAAAAGTTAGACATTTTCTCTAGTTGTATGTTTTCCATATAATTTTTTATTTAAAAAAACAGGCTCATGACATTAAATCTGAATTAACTGATGACTTTTTGATAGAATCTACCTTCTGTCTTATCTGTCTTTGTGGTACTGGGGATTAAACCCAGGGCCTTGCACTTGCTAGGCAAACACTCTACCACTGAACTATATTCATAGCCCTTCTTTTTATTATTCTATTTTTATTTTTATTTTATTTTGTTTTTTGAGACATTGTTGGGCAAATTGTCCAGCCTTGCTTTGAACTTGTGATCCTCCTGCCTCAAACTCCCAGGTAGCTAGCATTTTTAGGCATACACCACTGTACTCAGCTTCACAGGATTTTTGAGATAGCATTGCCCTGGTTTGTTGCTTGCATTTGATCTACATACAAGTATGGAGTTTACTGAAGACAGCAGGTATCTATGCCAAATATACAAAGAGGTCATTGCATCTGAAGACATTATAAAATAGGAAAAATAATAAAAAGAACCTTGGAGACTGAAAAACCAGAACTGCTGCCCAATAGCTATAATGATGTAACCTCTGAGAGAATGTTTTATCTTCTCAGACATTTATTTATCTGTAAAAATGAAATGAGAAATCTTTTTTCATACATTTGTTTTTAAAATTCAGGGCTGGGATTATAATTCATTGGTAGAGTACTTGCCTGGCATATTCAAGGCTCTGGGTTCAAACCCCAGCAGTGCAAAAATAAACAAAAATTCAATGGTTATATATGTTAATTCCATACCCAATAATTATTAGTTTTTCCCCATTCCTCAATTGTAAGAAAAACGTAAGTCTTATAAAAGACATAATCCTGCTTAGAATGAGGAACTGAATAAATAAAAATGAATGAATGTTTTGTGTAAACACTAGAGAAACTTAGTTTTACCTTATTTTTAATCATCAATTTTCAGTATGAATTATGATCAAACATTCACAGTAGTTTATTGAATAATGATTATAGCAATAGTAAGTCATTATTTTGCTTGACATTTACATGCTAAGTAATTTTGTTGTTATTCAATCAACAGTATTTAGCCAAAATTGAAGTCACCTCCATGATATCTTAGTGGAGCCATAGAATCTGCACTGCATAGAATTTCATCCATTTTTAATATTATGATACATTAAACCATAGTATTTTAGTTCTGTTTTTTATCATTTACTCACTAGCACTCAGTAATACTATGTGATCTCTGTAACAGATTGTTGTTATTGTTAATTCCCATATGATAGGTAAAAACTAAAGTTCATAGGTATAAATAATTGACTCAATGACACATAGGCAGGATGTCAAAACAGATTGAATCCAGTGTATTAATTTCCTATTGCTGCTATAATAAAGTGTCACAGATTCAGTAGTTTAAAACAACACAGATTTATTATCTCACAGTTCTGAAGGTCAGAAACCTGAAATAAGTTGGGGCTTATTTCAAACTAGAATCAAGATAATAATTTCACAGGTTTGAGGATTTAGGATGTGGATGTCTTTTGGGATCATTATTCTGCCTGCCATACCCAGTAAAAGAAAAAAAATTAATATTCCATTATGTCTTCTAAACATCTTAAAGAAAGAACTAGTTATTGTCATTCCATTGTACAGATAAAGGATCCTGAGGCAGAAACAGTCTGTAACTTTGCTGGAGTTCTGTAACTAGTTTGCCTGAGGGGACCTTCTAAGTCCCAGAAAATCTTCTACCAGAACCTACTTCCATAACATTTTTATCAGTATTAGGCATTTGATGCTAATATAGGTATATTGCCTTTGTGTCTCCAGATAATCAAACTTGAATTCAACCCAAATTAGACTTGATTCAATGCCCTTGCCATCTGTTAGCTCGTTTGATAGTTTCTTGTATAAAAGACATCTCTTCTTGAAGGGTAAAGAAATAACCTCAGGATAAAATGGATGCAGTGTTTTGACTTTAATCAAGTACTTTGAAAATCTCTTGTTGCTAATATTTTAACTCAATAGTTTAAGTTTGTGAAAATCTTGGGCTTATACAGATAAATTCTATACTATACATCAAACAATTTTAAATTTTCTATTAAAAAGACATAAAAAGGTTATCTTAGACTGGATTTTTTTATTTTTTTGATTCAATAAATATTTATTGGATGCTCAGAGTGTATAGGGCCTTTTTTGTCTTTTTTTTATAATTTTATTTATTTATTTATTCTACTTAGGTACACATGATAGCAGAATGCATTTTGATTCATTGTACACAGATGGAGCACAACTTTTCATTTCTCTGATTATAAGTGATATAGAATCACAGCATACATGCAGTCATACATAAAGCTAGGGCTATGATGTCCATCATATTCCACCATCTTTACTGTCCCCATGCCCCCTCCCCCTCCCACCTCTGTGACCAAAGTTCCTCCATTCTTCCTTTGTCCTCCCCCACATTATGGATCAGACTTCACTTATCAGAGAGAACATTCAGCATTTGGTTTTCTGAGATTGGCTTACTTCACTTAGCATGATGTTCTCCAACTCCATCCATTTACCTGCAAATGCCATAATTTTATTCTTTTTTATTGCTGAGTAATATTCCATTGTGTATATATACCACAGTTTCTTTATCCATTCATCTATTGAAGGGCATCTAGGTTGGTTCCACAGTTTAGCTATTGTGAATTGAGCTGCTATAAACATTGAGGTGGCTGCATCACTGTAGAATGCTGTTTTTAAGT
>CM053401.1:107142794-107182355 GCA_028644305.1 Xerus rutilus
TGACTGGCATGAGATGAAATCTTAGGGTAGTTTTGATTTGCATTTCTCTGATTGCTAAAGATGTTGAACATTTTTTCATATGTCTGTTGATGGATTGTATATCTTCTTCTGTGAAGTTTGTGTTCAGCTCTTTGGCCCATTTATTGATTGGGTTGTTAGTTTTTTTGGTGTTAAGTTTTTTGAGTTCTTTATATATCCGGGAGATTATTGCTCTATCTGATGTGCATGTGGCAAAAATTTGTTCCCAGAATGTAGGCTCTCTGTTCATTGATTATTTCTTTTGCTGAGAAGAAGCTTTTGAGTTTGAATCCATCCCATTTGTTGATTCTTGATTTTACTTCTTGTGCTATAGGAGTCTTGTTAAGGAAGTAAGGTCCTAATCTGACATGATGAAGATTTGGGCCTATTTTTTCTTCTTTTAGGCATTGGGTCTCTGATCTAATTCCCAGGTCCTTGATCCACTTTGGGTTGAATTTTGTGCATGGTGAGAGATAGGGGTTTAGTTTCATTTTGCTGCATCTGGATTTCCAATTTTCCCAGCACCATTTGTTGAAGAGGCTATCTTTTCTCCAATGTATGTTTTTGGTGCCTTTGTCTAGTATAAGATAACTGTATTTAAGTGGGTTTGTCTCTGTGTCTTCTATTCTATACCATCGGTCTATATGTCTGTTTTGGTGCTAGTACCATGCTGTTTTTGTTACTATAGCTTTGTAGTATAATCTGAGGTCAGGTATTGTGATGCCTCCTGCTTCACTCTTCTTGCTAAGGATTGCTTTGACTAATCTGGGTCTCTTAATCTTCCAAATGAATTTCATGATTACCTTTTCTATTTTTATCAGGAATGATGTTGGGATTTTAATTGGAATCACATTGAATCTATATAGCACTTTGGGTAGTATGGCCATTTTGACAATATTGATTCTGCCTATCCAGGAACATGGGAGACTTTTCCATCTTCTAAGGTCTTCTTCAATTTCTTTCTTCAGTGTCTTGTAGTTTGCATTGTAGAGGTCTTTCACCTCTTTGGTTAAATTGATTCCCAAGTATTTTATTTTTTTGAAGCTATTGCAAATGGGGTAGTTTTCCTAATTTCTCTTTTAAAAGGTTTATCACTGCTGTATAGAAATGCAGTTGATTTATGAATGTTGATTTTATATTCTGCTATTTTGCTGAATTTGTTTATTAATTCTAGAAATTTTCTGGTAGAATTTTTTGGATCGTCTAAGTATAGAATCATGTCATCTGCAAGTAATGATAGTTTGAGTTCTTCTTTTCCTCGTCATATCCCTTTAATTTCTTTCGTCAGTCTAATTGCTCTGGCTAGTGTTTCAAGGACTATGTTGAATAGCAGTGTTGAAAGAGAGCATCCCTGTCTTGTTCCTGTTTTTAGAGGAAATGCTTTCAACTTTTGTCCATTTAGGATGATGGTTGGCCTTGGGTTTAGCATAGATAGCTTTTACAAAGTTGAGGTATGTTCCTACTATCCCTAGTTTTTCTAATGTTTTGAACATAAAAGGGTGCTGTATTTTGTCAAATGTTTTCTCTACATTAACTGATAAAATCATATGACTCTTATCTTTAAGTCTATTGATGTGATGTATTACGTTAATTGATTTCTGTATATTGAACCAACCTTGCATCCCTGGAATGAACCTCACTTGATCATGGTGCACTATTTTTTTGATATGTTTTTCTATGCCATTTGCCAGAATTTTATTGAGAATTTTTGCATCTATATTCATCAGGGGTATTGGTCTGAAATTTTCTTTCTTTGATGTGTCTCTGTCTGGTTTTGAAATCAGATGATACTCGCCTCATAGAATGATTTGAAAGGGTTTCCTCCTTTTCTATTACATGAAAGAGTTTGAGGAATATTGGTATTAATTCTTCTTTGAAGGTCTTGTAGAACTCAGCTGAGAATCCATCTGGACCTGGGCTTTTCTTGGTTGGCAGGCTCTTAATGGCATCTTCTATTTCCTCACTTGAAATTGATCTGTTTAAGTTGTGTATGTCCTCTTGGTTCAGTTTGGGTAGGTCATATGCCTCTAGAAATTTGTCAGTGTCTTCAGGGTTTTCTATTTTACTGGAGTATAAATTTTCAAAATAGTTTCTAATTATCCTTTATTTCGGTAGTGTCTGTCATGGTATTTCCTTTTTCATCACGAATTTTATTAATTTGTGTTTTCTCCTTCCTTCTGTTCATTAGGGTGGCTAAAAGCTTGTCAATTTTGTTTCTTTTTTTCAAAGAACCAGCTTTTTGTTTTGTCAATTTTTTGAATTGCTTCTTTTGTTTCAATTTCATTGATTTCAGGCCTGATTTTAATGATTTCCTGTCTTCTTTTGGTGTTGGTTTGTTCTTCTTTTTCTAGGGCTTTGAGATGAAGAGTCAAGTTATTTATTTATTGACTTTTGCTTCTTTTAATAAATGAACTTAATGCAATGAACTTTCCTCTTAGCACTGCCTTCATGGTGTCCCAGAGATTTTGATATGTTGTATCAGAGTTTTCATTTGCCTCTAAGAATTTTTTCATCTCTTCCCTGATGGCTTCTGTTATCCATGCATCATTCAATAGCATATTATTTAGTTTCCAGGTGATGGAGTCGTTTCTATTTTTTAATCTGTCATTGATTTCTAATTTTATTCCATTGTGGTCAGATAGGATGCAGAGTAGCATCTCTCTTTTTTTGTATTTGCTAAGACTGGCTTTGTGACATAACATATGATCTATTTTGGAAAAGTATCCATGTGCTGCTGAGATAAAACTGTATTCACTCGTTGATGGATGGAACACTCTATAGACATCTGTTAAGTCTAAATTATTGACAGTTTTATTGAGTTCTATGGTTTCTGTGTTTAGTTTTTGTTTGGAAGATCTATCCAGTGGTGAGAGGGCTGTGTTAAAGTCACCAAGTATTATTGTGTTGTGGTCTATTTGATTCTTGTAGTTGAGAAGGGTTTGTTTGATATACATAGCTGTCCCATTGTTTGGGTATAGATCTTTATAATTGTTTTGTCTTGTTGATGTATGATTCCCTTAAGCAGTATGAAATGTCCTTCTTTATCTCTTTTCCCTAACTTTGGTTTGAAGTGCACTTTATCTGATATGAGGATGGAGACTCCTGCTTGTTTACGTGGTCCATGTGAGTGATACGTTTTTTCCGACCCTTTCACTTTCAGTCTGTGGATGTCTTTTCCTGTCAGATGAGTCTCTTGAAGGCAGTATATTGTTGGGTCTTTTTTTTTTAATCCAGTCTGTCACTCTGTGTCTTTCAATTGATGCCTTTAGGCCATTCACATTCAGGGTTATTATTGAAATGTGATTTGTAGTCCTGGTCATTTTGGTTTATTTTTGGTTTTTACCTTGACTTGGTTAGTCCTTTGATTGCCCCTCCCTCTCATTTTTTAGTGTAGTTCCTCTCTTTGTATATTTTCATTGTTGGTTGTCATTTCTTCCTCATGGAATATTTTGCCGAGAATGTTATGTAGTGCAGGCTTTCTTGCTGTAAATTCTTTCAACTTTTGTTTTTCATGGAAGGTTTTTATTTTATCATCAAATCTGAAGCTCAGTTTTGCTGGATATAAGTTTCTTGGTTGGCATCCATTTTCTTCTAAATATTTTTGTAGTTGTAGATGGACACAATGTCTTTATTTTATTGCTTTGTATGTAGTGCTGAGGATCAAACCCAGGGCCTCACGCATGCAAGGCAAACGCTCTACCACTGAGCTACAATCCCAGCCCGGCATCCATTTTCTTTCAGAGCTTGGTATATGTTGTTCCATGATCTCCTGGCTTTTAGGGTCTGGGTTGAAAAATCTGCTGAAATCCAAATTGGTCTCCCCACGTATGTAATCTGGTTCCTCTCTCTTGTGGCCTTTAAAATTCTGTCCTTATTCTGTATCCTGGGTATTTTCATTATAACGTGTCTTGGCATAGATCTGTTGTTATTTTGTACATTTGGTTTCCTATAAGCCTCTTGTGTTTGATTTTCCAATTTATTTTTCATATTTGGGAAATTTTCTCATATTGTTACATTGAAGAGATTGTGCATTCCTTTGGTTTGAAATTCTGTGCCTTCTTCTATCCCAATAATGCTTAGATTTGGTCTTTTGATGCTGTCCCATATTTCTTGTACGTTCTGTTCATGATTTCTTACTATGTTCACTGTATGGTCAACTTTATTTTCAGGATTGTATATCTTGTCTTTGTTATCCGAGGTTCTGTCTTCCAGGTGATCTAGTCTGCTGGTGATGCTTTCTATTGAGTTTTTTATTTGGTTTATTGTTTCCTTCATTTTAAGAATTTCTGATTGTTTTTTTTCCCCACAATCTCTAGCTCTTTCTTAAAGTAATATTTTGCTACCTGTATTTGTTCTCTTATCTCTTTGTTAGAGTGATCAATGGTTGCCTTTATTTTATTCTCCTATTTCTTTGTTGGACTGATAATTTTTGCCTGTATTTACTTGCTTAAGTCATTCTTTAATTCGAAGATCATTTTAATTATGTACATTCTGAATTCTTTCTCTGACATTTCATCAACTGTGTTGTCAATGGATTCTATTACTGTGGTATCTAGGTTTATTTGGGGCACTTTCTTCTCTTATTTTTTCATGTTGATTATGTATTTTCCTTTCTTGCAATGTAGATCTGAGGTATTGTGGTCTCTACCCTATAATCTTGTAGTGACCCTACAGATTACCTGTATCTCACCTTGAAGTTACTTTTAGTCCCCAGCAGGTGTCCCCAGATGGACACTACTGCCACTAAAGTTGGTTGCGGTGGTAGTGGATGTACCTCAAGAGGGCAGTGGGAGTGGCCTTGACTGGGCTCCCTAGATGGTCCCTGAAGGCCCTCTCTTAGGCTCCTGCCTGGTCTGCAGGAACTATGTTGTGGAACTGAGGGCGGTCCCAGGCCTCACTTAGGCCAGGTCTCCCACAGGGGTCTCTGTGGGTGGCCCTTACCGTGGGAGTGGGCTCCCTCGTGGCTTGCGGCTAGCAGTCTTGCGTCTGCCCTTGGCTGGGCTGCCCTGGCGGTCCTTGAAGGCAATTTTATGCCCTCTTTTGTGCTCCCGCCAGCGGGATATTTTTAAAGATCTACTTTCAATTAAAGCAATTCCTTTTATAGTTTCTCAACACTTACTTCTTGTCTTTCCGTTATGCCAGTAAGTAGCTGAATCTACACTGTAAATTTACTTGTTGGTCTATGGACCTTTAGCTCTTTTCTTATCTTCAGAAATGGTAGCTATAGAGAGAAAATAGTCCTTCAAAATGAATAATAGTTAAAAGGAACCTTTTAGATAACCTGTGTTTTATAGATGCTATACAAAGTAATAATAAAGGCAGTAAAAGACTTGTATCATTATTTAATAATTACTTATGACTTCTTGCTTTTTCTAAGGCCATTCTTTCAGTTTTAAACCAGTTAGTTCTTCATAGTCAGATGTTTCTATCTTACTCAAACCAGGTGTTTTCACATATTGGACTGTTTCAGAATCCCTTATATTTTGTTTTATTTCAAGTAGAAGGGTTTTGTTTGTTTTTTTCCTAGTTTTGCTACGTGGTGGTGAACGACAGTGTTCTTCTCTATACTACATTGCCCAGAAATCACAGTTACTGTAGTTAATATAAGCATCTTAACTAAGAAGAGTGACTAGAAGCACTAGATAAGTACAGAGTGGAATGGGATGTGCTGAGAGCAGATCAAAGAAGGCACATGATGGTCACCAAAGAGTTTTAGAAGCAGCATTATTTAACAGAGTTGTGTAGAATTTTTTAGTGAGTCAAGCCTAAATTCAAATCCCAGTATTCTACTTAAAGGCATTAGGCAAGGAATTCAATACCTTCAATCCCTTGTTTCATCATTTGTTAAAAGGCAACATATTGCAATATAATATATTAAAATGAACATATTAAAACACAATATATCAAGCAGTAGACCAGAAGGAGAGCAGAATTTGTTTGACATTAGACTTTTTCCCCAACTCTGATTAAAGTCTCAGGGGGAAAAGGCACACTTGGAGTCTTCTACCTTATATCAGAGTAGCACAGATCCATTTTTAGCTTAACCTGGTCTTAGACCTACACTGAGCCTAGAGCTGAGGAGGAACAGTATGGGAATCCTGAAAGGAGAATTGAAAACGTAAGCAGAAATGAAAAACGCAGTGTTCCTTGATAGAAACATTCCATCAACCCTGCATGTTCCGTTCTAACAGCCATACCACTACTCAGGGAATCCCTGTTATGGATCCCTGTTGTAGAAGAAAGGACTCCCCTTTGCCTAGTCGATCACTTATTCAGTACCCATTTAGAAATAAAATCTCATTTAAAATTTCTAAATTCAAAAGATGTGCTTTCTTGTATATACCCAAATTATTTTACTAGTTTAGCCATGGAAATTTTTCATGCTAACCAGTAAACCTTTTCTGTAAGTATCAGATAAATGGATGCTCTTGATCTTTGTAAATTACACTTTACTTCTTAGAGCAGGTTTAGATTCACTGTAAAACTGATTTTCCTATATACTTCCTAACCCCACCCCCAAACACACCATCTCCCCCACTATCAACACTCCACACTAGTGTGGAACATTTGTTATAGCCAATGAACCAACATTGGCACAGTATCAGCTGAAGTCCACAGTTTACATTAGAGTTTAATCTTTGTGTTAATCTTTGTGTCTTTGTGTTATGTATTGTATGGGTTTTGACAAATGTATAATGACATGTATTTACCATTATAGTATCATACAGAATGTTTTTGGTGCTTTAAAATTGCCCTATGCTCTGCCTTTTTTATTCCTCTCACTGATCTTTCTACTATCTCCCTCATTTTGCATTTTTCAGAATGTCATGTAGTTTTAATCACACAAAGCTATAGCCCTTTCAAATAGGCTTCTTCCATTTAATAAGATCCATCTAAGGTTATTCCATGCCTATTATTTGCTTAATTACTTCATTTTCTTATCACTGAATAATATTCCCATTGAATGGGGGCAATGGTTTGAATAGGGTTTGTTGCCACCAAAATTTATGTTGAACTTTGGTTGCCCAAGTAGTAGTGTTGGGAGGTAGGATTTATAAAAAGCAATAATGTCATCTTCCAGTGACTAGATTAGTTCTCAAGGGAGCAGATTTTGTTTTGTTTTGTTTTGTTGTTTGGTACTGGGAATTGAATCCAGGGTCTTTCTACCACTAAGCTACATCCCCAGCCCTTATTTATTTATTTATTTATTTATTTATATTTCACTAAGTTGCTTAAGGCCTCACTAAATTGCTGAGGCTGGCCTCAAATTTGCAATCCTCCTGCCTCAGTATCCCAAGTAGTGCACCATCGTGTCTGGCTCAGATTAGTGTTTTGTGAGAGTACATTGTTATAAAGTGGGTCGGCTCCATTGTGCCATCCTTCTCTTCTATATGCATCTGCTTGTCACTTGCACACATTCCTGCCATGTGTTGTGTCTGTCATGTTATGACATAATTTGAAGTTCTCACCAAACACAGCCACCCAATCCTGAACTTCCCTGTCTCCAGAACCTCAAGCTGAATAAACTTCTTTTCTTTTTAAATTATCCAGTCTTAGGTATTCTGTTATAATAATAGAAAATGGACTAAGACAATGACTGTAACACAGTTTATTTATCCATTTACCTTTTGAAGGACATCTTAGTTGCTTTAAGTTTTGGTAATTATGAATAAAGCTACTATTAACATTTGTGTGCAGGTTTTGCCTAGACGTAAGTTTTCAACTCCTTTGGGCAAATACCAAGGATTAATGGATTTTATATTAATAGAATGTTTCATTTTTTAAATAAACTGCCTTTCAAAGTGACTGTACCATTTTGCATTTGCAACAATGACGAATGAGAGTTTGTTGCTTCACATTCCTGCCTAGCATTTGGCTTTGTCAGTGTTTTGAATTTTAGCCATTCTAATAGGTGTACAATGCTCTCTTGCTGTTTTAATTTGTAATACCCTAATGGCACATGATGTAGCATCTTTTCATATGCTTATTTGCCATCAGTACATCTTTTTTATCCATCTCTCCAGATCTTTTGCTTATTTTTAAATTGGATTGTTTTCTGATGTGGAGAGTTAAGTGTTCTTTGTAAATTTTGGACAATGGTACTTTATCACATAAGTCTTTTGCAAATATTTTCTACCAATATGTGGCTTACATTCTAATTTTCTTCACAGGATCTTTCATTGAGCAGGAGTTTTTAACTTTAATGAAGTCCAGTCTATCAATTCTTTCTTCCATGGATTGTTTTAGTGTCTTATCTAATAAGTCATCAGCAAATCCAAGGTTAACTACATTTTCTCCTGTGTCAGCTTCTAGATATAAAAAGGTTTGCACTTTACATTTAGGTTTATGGCTCATTTTGTGTTGATTTTTGTGACAATTGTAAGGTTTGTGTTTGGAAGGTTTTTGTTGTTGTTGTTTTGTTTGTTTTTTAATGTGAATATAGTTATTCCAGTACCATATGTGGAATAGAGTGTACTCTCCCCATTGTATAACCTTTACCCCTTTGTCAAAGATCAATTGACTATCTTTGTATGAATCTATTTCTAGACTCTGCTGTCTTCCATTGATCTGTTTGTCTATTGTTTTGCCGATACTTCACTATCTTACTGTCTTACAGTAACTTGATGTCTGGTTAATGTCAGTTCTCCAATTTGGTTCTCAGAACTGCATTTGTTCTTCTGGGTTGTGTTCCTGGTAATTCCATAGACTATACTGTGTAATATAGTAATAAAACTTTATCCTTATATTCTGTGTTAGCTGCATATTTAAGGAATAATATAAGTGATTTTTTTTCCCATGCTAGAGATCAAATCCATGGCCCCATACAAGCTAGGCCAGCAAGTGCTAAAATACATCCCAAGCTCCAATATAAGAGGAGGGGAGGTTGGTGATTTTTTTAATTTTCATAACTACTGTTTCCCAGCTTTCTTTCATCCCCATGTGTTGTGTATATTTTGTTTTTTAATTTGTTCTTTTTATATATACATGACACTAGAGTGCATTTTGACATATTACTCATACATGGAGTATAACTTCTAATTAGGATCCCATTCTTGTGGTTGTACATGATGTGAAGTTACCCTGGGTGTGTATTCAAATACAAGGATAGGAAAGTTATGTTGGATTCATTCTACTGTCTTTCCTATGCCCATCTCCCCTCCCTTCCCTTCATTCCCCTTTGTCTAATCCAATGAACTTATGTTCTCCCCACCCCTTACTTATTGTGTGTTAGCATCTGCATATCACAGAGAGCATTAAGCCTTTGGTTTTTTGGCATTGGCTTGTTTCACTTAGCATGACTGTTCCAGTTCCATTCATTTACTGGCAAATGCCATAATTTCATTCTTCTTCATGGCTGAGTAATATTTCATTTTGTGTGTGTATACATATATATATCACATTTTCTTTATCCATTCATCTATTGAAGGGCACCTAGATTGGTTCTGCAGCTTAGCTGTCGTGAGCTGAGCTGCTATAAACATTGATGTGGCTGTGTTACTGTAGTATGCTGATTTTTAAGTCCTTTGGGTATATACTGAGGAGTGGGATAACTGGGTCAAATGGTGGTTCTGTTCCAAGTTTTCTGAGGAATGTCCATACTGTTTTCCAGAAAGGTTGCTGTTGTGTATATTTTAAAAACTGCTACCCAAAGTATGATCTGTGGCCTCAGACCTATTGAATCAGAATCTACATTTTTACAGTATGCACAGGTATTTTATAAGCCTATTAAAGTTTAAGAAGCTCTCCACTAAAAACCAGCAAGTTTAATGTAACTGTGAATATGACATTGTAGCTTCATTTTTTTAATAATTTGAAAGTCACCTCACAATTTGAAAACCACATTCAGCATCTGAAAGATTTTTCTTTATTCATTTATTTTGAGAATCCTGCTCGTTTCTGGACTTCTGGTCAGACAATTAGAGAGAAGTGGTCAAACTGAATAAAGGGTTTTCTCAATAGAAACTTTAATGTTAACAGGTGATTGTTTCATGCTTGAAAGATCTTCAGTAGGGTCTAATATGTTTCGTGTCCTTCTGCTTTGTATTAAAATGATTCAATTTCTTTTCATTTTGTACTTTTCCTTTTGACCAACTTTAGACAGTTATTACAAATAGAATCCTACAACTTACTTTTGTAGTAACATGTTTGACAAATGCCACTATTGTGTGAAGCATAAGGTTTGGAGTCAGACAGGCCTGGGTTCTCATATTAACTCCACTGTAGGATGGTCAGAAGGATTAGATGGAGTAATATATTTAGTTTTCGGCACAGTGATACTGTGTCAATAAAGGTGGGAGTTTTTCCTTGCCCTAATCTCAAAAGTCAGATTAAATTTCCTCTCTATACCCATACTATGACGTGAGCTTTTGTTATTATCAATTGTGTTGATACTAACAAATATTTAGTATTTCTTCTCAAATTTACATATCCAACAGCAAATGTAACAAGTTTAATTCAAGCAACTCAAGATTATTGATACTAATTTCAGGGAACAGCTTCTTAAAAAGAGATGTCACCACTGTCTTTCATAAGACCTATATATTAACCCCAAATTTTATTGTATAAATTGGTAAACCTTTCATGTTTTAGCACCACCACTTTCCCATTTCCATACATCATCTCTTTTTTCTCTGAAAGAAATGATCAGTTCTGCCTTCCTTTAATCAGTCAAGGCTTTTTTTAATGTTGAAAGTACTGCATGAATTGTAGCATATCCTAGATATTGTCTTTTCATCATTTTTTGGTGTGTCATCAGGGAAAAGCTAATTCAGAATCTGTTTTTATATTAATATATTCATGGCCCCCTTCCAAGGGATTTCAGGCACCTTAGAAGTAGCCTGACATTTAGCCAAAGGCATAAATGACTAATTCAGAGTTGTATCTTAAAGACAGAAGCAGAAGTAGAATCTCCAGCTCTAACTGTTAGACGTCATACTTAGACCACACTGGTTCCCTTTGTGCATCTGATTCATCTGCTTTTTGTCAAACTTGGTATTTATTTTTGACTCTGATGTTGTTCCAAATCAGGCGAGGCTTTCATATTAATGCAGTCTTCTGGTTAGAGCTGCCTATAATCTAAGAGTGGGTGCTGTGCTTTTTCATGTAGCTATTCACATCAAGCTATTCACAACCTCTGCCTTCAAGAAGCATCATGTTTTCTGGGGTTTTTGCCTAGATGTGTGGTATATGGATCAATTGTACTTTTCAAAAATAAGCAATAGATTATTTTTCAGAATAGTTTGGAAGTTGTCTTAGTCTGCTTATGTTGTTATAAATCATCATTTTTTCCTTCAACTAGTCAGGGTTCTAAGTTTTCCAGCATGATTCTTTTTGTTTGGGCTAAGAATTATGGTTAGGTTTTTTGTTGTTGTTGTTGTTGTTTTCTTTCATGGTACTGGGGCTTGGGACCCAGGTTCTCATTATGGTTAGTTTTGATATCTTGTCTTATTGGGTTTTATGCTATCTCAGAACATGTAACTCATAAAAACCTACTCATATGCTGAATACTCTACCCCAAAATATTTTTTTATTTAAGGAGAGAGATAGAAACAAAATTTTAAAAGTAATAGAAATCTACCAAAAATTATCAAACCAAAGTAATAGAAATTTTTTTTAATTTTTTTTTTTAGTTGTAGATGGACACAATGTCTTCATTTTATTGCTTTCTTTGTGGTGCTGAGGATCGAACCCAGGGTCTCACGCATGCGAGGCAAGCGCTCTACCACTGAGCTACAATCCCAGACCTAGAAATTTTTAAAAGATTATTTACCTGTAAATTACACAGAAACCTCTTGATGAAATAGTTCAGTTACTTTGAACTTTTAATTGTGTCCAAATTAATTAAGTTATTTTGAATAATACATAAGTTCTACCTCTCATTTTTAGGCGAGAACCCAGGGAAAGTAATTTTAAAAAATTGCCTTTGCCACTAGGGAGGCTTTTCTGGTCTATGACTACAAATTTTGTTGTTTCTATTATTGGTTTACCTTCCCCTAAAGATTCTTTGGGTAATACTCTCATTCTAAGCAATAACCATTGCCATACATCATAAACAAGCACAGATTTATCAGAATTCTGTCCTCTAGGCTTATTTTAGAGGGTAAAGTATATTGTCTTAAATTTTAAAGTGATGTCACCAAATCACATTTTCTACCATAATCTGAAAATTCTCTAAAGGTATTCATGCTCAGTCTTATCTTGTTAGGTTTCCCTTCAAGTTGGTTTTTGAAGGAGCAAATAGAAAATTTCACTACCATTTGTTATTATCTGGGGGAGAAAACCAACATGCGTCACTGCTTGCCATGTACCAGACAACATGCCTATCTCACTGACACTCCTTTCTTCTCTGCCATCCATGTTTTGTCTGTGCCTTGCTACTTCCTTACTGAATCAACCACTCAATTTTCAGTGCTTTCAACAAATTGTTTTCTATTAATCTACCAAGACGGGTAGTTTTCTACTATTGTAATGTGTTCAAAATTGTGGTGATTGAAGATGATATAAAAGAGTATGAGAAGGTAAGAAAACAAATGACTTCTAGGGTTTCTTTTTCTTTCAAAATGACTGACTAGTAGTATTTTGAGACCTACCGATGTGTTATACCTTTCTCTCCAATGCTAATAATATTTGAGAAAAATCAGAGCCTGGCAACCTGTCATGCAGGATCTCATTTGCACTATTTTATTCCTTCAATAGCAGTGCTCAGGCTTTCACTGCCTGACAAATTGCCGAGGAAGGAAGTCGGATCAAGGGCCCCATTTGATCTGTCCCTCACCTATTGTCCCTTTAACAAATAACCTTGATGAGTTTGTAAGATCTTCTCTTTAGAAGAGAAACTATAGACCCAATATTTAACTGACTCTTGCTTTTAAGGTTAAACAGATTGTAGAGGGATAGCAGGGCTTACGGCTGCTTAGCATGAAATATCGAGTGATCCAGAGGGAGACACAAGAAGGATGGTATTGCTGCTGCAAATAATTGCGAGAGATACTTGTGAGTACTGCACAGTAAATCTGCACTTGCCTTGAGCACACATTTAAGGGGAGGCTTCCTCAGGATGGAGCACTGGCAACGTATACCTAATAGGTGCATTCATTTTAATATGCTTATTCATTGGATAGTCCTGATTAATTAGTACATGTCACTATCTGGGATTTAGTGAGACTATTCATTTTTAAAATGTTGGAATTGCACACCGATTAAAATCCTTTTAACTGGATTGTGTTGATATAACATATACGTGTAGGAGGACTTCACTGGAATTCAGAATGCACTGAGGGTACACACATCAGCCTGAAGTCAATTAGAACAAAGGAAGTCAAGAAAGGGAAAATGAAGGAAAAGCTGTCCTTTTTCTGAACGTGTCTGTTCACATACTAGGCTTTCTATTTATCTATTTTTCCTCTCACTTGTCTTGATTGTCCTCTTGCATTTTATTTATGAGTCTCCTTTCTTTACCTCTCAACCTCCATTTTTTAATATTCTTTTTTGTTGTTGTTCCCCACTTCCTTATCTCCTCCCAACCCACCATTTTCCAGTCACAGATTAAAACCAGAGAGTTGGATGAATAACATTATGTAATGATAAAAGTAAAAATCTTAGCTCTCTCTGTTTTTTGAGAGAATGAGTTCTAGTTGGCCAAATTTCCTAGATAATTGGGGGCTTGAGATGTTTAAGCATTAAAATATTTTCAGTTATGATAACCTTTGGTGCTTATGTAACCTGATTTTTTTAAATGTAGATATGAATTTAGGCTGTTTTTTCCTCCTTCTGTCTACTTTTTTCTAAATATCTAATGAATATTTATTTTATACTTAGAGAAATTTTTAAGTATTAAAACAATTTTTATGGAAAGCCTTCCAAAATACATTTCACACTTTTGTTTTCATCCCTTGCTAAATATAGGACACTGAATGTAATTTAACATTGTATTGATATCATGCTATTATAATTAATGTCAACATCAAATACATTGCTATTCTTGAATATCATGATGCCCTTAAAGGATATAGGGCCGTTTTACCCACAGTGAAATGCTTTTTTGAGTTCTTAAGTTTGATTTTTGTCTTTTTCGGTCTCCCTTTTTGCTGTCAGGGAGTCACTTGTCACTTGCCACTTGTCTGAATGCTGCTGTCTCCTTCTAAGTTATTTTGGTCTATGAAACATGATAGTAAAGCATCATTTATTCATCTGTTCAAGAAATATATAGTGCCAATACTGAATGAGAAATATGTCCAGCCTTTGAGGAGCTAAGACTAGTAGGGAAGGGAATATACAAATAGCCATAAATGCCATGTGATAGGAATTTGAGGAAAGGGGCAGTTAATTCTAAGATAGGACCTGGAAATTGACTGGACATAGCATAAGAAGGACCAAGAGGAGTCAAAGTTGACCAAGCCTGAATGCCTATCATTGTTATAATACCATTCATGTTAAAGTATCCAGGAGAAAGTTTAACATATTTTGAAGGAAAGATAATTAATTCTGTCTGGAGAGGTCTAGCAGGCAGCTAGCAGTCTGAATACTTCAGAAGAAAGGAGCAAGAAGTATAGGCCCTGCAAGTTATTCCACCCTTAAGTATTTGGGAATATACAAGACCACAGAAGAAAAGTCTTTTTAAAAGGGTATTCATGGAAAGGATTTTGGGGTACCCTTATGAAAGAGCAATGCAACACATGTAACTCCACTTGATATTATTATCTCTGTGGGTTCATAGTAAAGTGGGTAGGGAATGTACAAAGAAGGCTGCTGCCATAATTTAAGTAGAGCATTCACCTTTATTCTGTGTGAACAACATGAATAAAGCTAATATGAGTTGATTAAATGTATGTGTGAAACAAGAGTAAGAGTCTATAAATGAAACATGAGAGGTGCTTTCCTACTTTGTCTGGTTTTTAGCTGTGTCCTGAATAGGAATCTTGCTGGATAACTGTTGCCATACAGAATTGTTTCTTATTATATAGGAGAAATAATTTAATTGTTTGATATTATTAAAGGACTCTCATTGCAATTTCATCTGTTCCATTGTTAAATTTGTTTAATTCAAAATGGTATTTTTTTAATTTTTTTAGATGTTGGTGGACTTTTATTTTATTTATTTATTCATGCATGGCGCTGAGAATCGAACCCAGTGCTTCACACATGCTAGGCAAGCGCTCTACCACTGAGCCACAACCCCAGCCCCTCAAAATGGTATTTTAACCCAGATTTGCATTTATATAATATTTAAAGTAGATTGCGGACTTTGGAAAAGACTTTGTAGATATTCATGTTACCAGACAGCACATGCACTAAGCTAAACACATCTGTGTGTCTGTGTATGGAGCAGTTGATCTGGATATCAGAAAAAGATCCAGAAAGGGTACATACTAAGATTTGGGGGTTTGGGGCTGGGGTTGTAGCTCAGTGGTCAAGTGCTTGCCTAGCATGTGTGAGGCACTGGGTTCGATTCTCAGCACCACATAAAAATAAATAAGTAAAAAGATAAAATAAAAAGATTCATCCACAACTAAAAAAATATGTATAAAAAAGATTTGGGTGTTTATGTATTACATATCTTTATTTCATGATTGTTTTTATAATACAGAGTTAAGTTATTCATTTAAAAAGAAGATAAGGGTCATAAAGCTTGTTTGAGTAACTTATGTATATAGTTTACATAAACTTACCTACGTAGTTAGTAATGGCCTCGAATGTTATTCATTTGTGCCTCTGAGGGTTCTCCTAGTTGGTAAGTTGTTACAATAGAATGGAATTGCCACTTATACTCTGGCCACCACAAGGACCAGGAGCCCAGGGCAGTTTTTCAGGAATGGCTGGCATCCCAGCTGTCACTTTCCATTCTGAGAGGCTTTGGCTGTCCTCAGTAGTCCAGTGACACAGGCAGGTATTTTCACCAGGGAAAAGGAAGACCCAACATACTTTAATTGGGGATAATTGAACTTTTCCTCTATCAGATTGTGGTCTCCATTTATATTAATATCCAGTAACTCCCCAGAGTCCAAACTTCTGCTGCTTTCTTGAGACTAGCCCTCAAGAAAGGGCTGGAAACCTGTTGGCATGTGTTCATTTCCATCTCGAGTGTTTGAATCCTCTGACCAGTTTCCATCTTCATGCTCCATCACTGGCCCCATCACTTCAGTTTCTCAGCCCAAGACTTATTTTTCTGGCTTTATTCTGTAATAAAATAAAGCTATAGAGGACTGTCTCTTTACCTTTTTTATTTTCTACCCACCTCCACTTCAGCATCCTGTCTTTCATATTGATCTCACCAAACCATTTACTCTCAAAGTTGAGAGTCAAGTTTATATGAGAGGATAGTGATTAAAGATAGGGGTATTTCTAAATGGAAATAATCTTTAATACATACTTGGTTTTGGAATATATTTGCTATTTCCATTCAGACATCAGTTGTTGTTTTCCCATTATCCTCTATAGTTAACTTGGCGCAATTGGTACTACTTGCTTGTGCACACTTCAGTATGCCTCTGCGAAAATCATCCTGGGTTTTGTCCTAGAGAAATGCCCAGGGTCATTTTCAGTCCTTCTTCCCCAGTGTTCCTCTGATTGATAAACCTTATCCATTTGGCCTCTTGAATTCACCCCTGCCTGTCAATTTCCATTACCACTGCTTTAGTTCTGGGCCTTGTCTGGTTTAGTATTGTAGTAGTTGAACCAACCACATTCTCACCTTGCCTCCTCTCAGTGTCTCCTTTCCATTTCCACCTGAATTCTTAAAGTATGCGTATTACATTACCCTGTTGCTCAGCAACTCCCTCCCGATACCATCTGACACAAGTCCAAGATGGGATGCTAAAGTTTCTTTGCAAGGCAGTTGTTCAGAACTTGGAGTACAATTTTTCCTGTAGAAGCAGGTGGTAAGTAGGTTTGCAAGCCAGCTGAAACTTTAAATCAAACCATCCATGATCACTAAAGCCTAACCAGCATAGTTAACTGTGTTTCCATAGAAATGGCTTCCCAAATTCCCAACTGGTATGTCAAGATGGGGTATGGATATGGGTAGTGTGGATTTGAAGAGATCACTCCCCTTTCCTGTCCTCCACTGGATACAGAAATTTAATAATAGCATAGAGAACTGTTGTTTATTAACTGCTTTCTATGAATCAGCCTCTGAGTTAGGCACTTCATACGTTTTGTCTTAATTCATTTTCATAACAGCTCTATAAAATAGTTATTATATTCCTTCAACAGATGCTTAGTAAATTAGTAAAGTAAATAAGATTACAAGAGGAATGTCTACCTGACATAAGAGAATATTGTTTTTATATGGATTATTGTGAAAAATCTACTAGAATATCGAAAGGTGTGAATTTGTATAGGGTTATATTTTTAGGCACAACATTATATAAAGTGTTCCCTTTAAAGAAAAGAAAATGAGGCCTAATTTTTAATTTGCTTTAAACTGATCTGTAATATTTGAATTCATCAGCTTTTCTATAAACCTCAACTCAAAAGAGGCCCTTACGGCCATTTGTGACTGGATTTTTCATGTTTGTAAATTTGTATTATCTCTTTCATCTTTGTGTTTATTATTTTATTGCACATGTTTCTATGTGAGGTAAACAGTGTTAATACCCTCTCCAATATTTTCTTAAGAGCACCAGAACCAAGAGAAGTAATTGTGATGATGCTTTGAGTTGCATTTAATAAAAATTCCAAAATAAAAAAAAAAAAGAGAGAATATTGTTTTTAAGCACTGCTTTTCAAACTTCAGTAATTTATAGCCTCCTTTTAATAATAATAATAATTGTGGTCTCTAAGTATTGACATATATTATTTAATTTTATGTAAATACAAATGTAAAACTAAGTATGAATTCCTTATATTTTTCATTTACTTCTAAACCTAAAAAATTTTTAAAGTACCAAAAAACTGTAATATGAATGAAATGCAAATTAACAGTAATATAACATGATCAGTGATATTTTACTAAAACTAAATTGCTGCTCACAATGTGCATATGGAGCTGCCTGCCACCCCACAGTTTACTTTGTAGTTTTCATTACTATTGACTTTCTTCTTAGGCCATATTTCTTTCTAGGATATTGACAATCCAAGATTGGTAGAGTATATAGAGATTGCATCATAATGTCATTTGGGTCTTCACTTGGTGAGACTGAATTGTTTACATATAAAGTCAGCCTCTTTCTTTTTTCACTATCCCTTACAGTTAAAGTAGTATGCTTGAGCCTGGCATGGTGGCGCACACCAGTAATCCCAGCACTTTGGGAGGCTGACACAGAAGAATCGCAAGTTCAAAGCCAGCCTCAGGGACAGCGAGGCGCTAAGCAACTCAGTGAGGCCCTGTCTCTAAATAAAAACACAAAATAGGGCTGGGGATGTGGCTTAGTGGTCGAGTACTCCTGAGTTCAATCCCTGGTACCAAAAAAAAGTAGTGTGCTTGATGCCAGCTTAGACTAGAAAGACAAATGTTTATGTGGTCCTGGAAATTACATTACTGTGCTTAGCTAATAAGTAGCCTTTGCAGTGATCCAGCATATGCTTATATTAATTTATTTTAGATATAAACTTTACTTTCAGCTTAACATTAAGCTCTTTTAGAGAACTCTCAAACCCTTGAAAATATATTCTAGATCTCAGTTTGAGAAATACTCTTTTAATGCATTTTAAAACCATTATGTATTTATAACCAATATAAAAATAATTCTTACCTATTTATTAGAACAGGTCCTCCAAATACCTCTACCAGGAAAGACTAGTTGGTTATGGTATTTCCTTGAAGCAATATATCTATATTTCTTCAAAGTATTGTATAATTCAGACATTCATTAATTTAGAAGTACTTTTTCACTTTGTTTTATAGTACTGTTGTTTACTCTTTTCTGTAGCTGGGGAAAGTAATATTTAGTTTAATTGAAATAAAGAATACCTTCTACCAAAGGTACAAATCACACCAAAGTACCCCAAAATGCAGAGATTTACAATTAAATTTTTCTCTTTGACTTTGTTGCTATAAACATTCAAGTGGAATTTTTTCTCAGAACAATCAACTATTTTTGTATTTCTCTTTCCTTTCCAGTTTACTTTTCCCACTTTTCTTCCATTTGAATCTTGCACTGCCCTTATTTACATCTCAGTCAGCTATGACTCCTTAATTTAGCCTTCAGTCCAATTTCCTTCGCTTGACAACTTTCTTCTGAGGTTGGGAGCAGTGGAGAGGAGGAACACAGCAAGACAGCTTCCAGCAGTGTCTCCCCATGTACTCTCAAGCAGTTACTTCAGTGGCCCCTCCAAGTCATGGTGGCCTGATTCAGGCTGGATTGGATGAAAGGTGGTGCTTAATTTGCCACATACTATTCACTTCCTCAATACCCTAAAGCACAAAAAGCACAACTTTAGGGCAGCCCCTAGCATAGAGTGAATCTATCAGTTTACCCCTGGCTTGTTCTACAGTTAAGCATGTGGACCTGCCTTACTGAAAGCTGAGCCGAGTAAGGCATGGGTGTGCCTCATTCTAACACTTTCTTTATTCATAGTAGAATTACACTCTGATGGTACTGAGTGGACCATCTTTTAAGTACTGTCATGCTTATATATAAAGAAGCATTCCAATGACAGGGACAGGTGTGCTCTACCATTTACATCCTGACTGCCATTTACTAGCTGAGTAACCTTGGGCAAGTCCCAGTTTCTTCATCTGTAAGGTAAGACTCATAATAGCGTGTATATTACAGGGTTTTTGTGAAAACTAAGAGTTTTATGAATAAATTGTTTCAAATAGTGCCTGGTACTTACTAGAATTATTATTTTTCAGCAAGTACTTATTTAGTATCCAGTGTTTCAAGCAGCCCAAGAAATAAAGAGATAAAAAAGATATTGCCCTGCCGTCTAAGAATTTACATAATTATAATTCAGGGTGATATTATAATAAAGGTATTTAGGATATCAGGAAAAGTTTCATCACAGAGGTAAAATTTGAACAGAATCATGGAGGATAAACAGTTTTGCCAACTGGAACAGCATTAGAAAAAACATTCTGGGAAAAAGAAACACATTGTAAACAAAATAAAACAGTGAACAACTATGGAGTCCTTAGTTATTAAACAACATTTTAAACTCTTCTCTGATGTTTACCTTCTTAAATAAGGGTCTGAGGTGGGTTTAGGAAACATTTTGGAATCTATAATCTTATAAAGAGTTATTACTAATTATATTATAATAATGAGTATTATTCATACTATTTAACTGGTTCATCAAAGAGTTTAAACTCAAAAAATGAGCTGGGAACTAAGCAGCAATGCTGTGCCATGGTGCCTTTGCTGTTGCACAATTCTTACCCTGAGGTGACTACCATGTGACAGGAACAGTGAATTGTTACAGAAAACTTGTGGTTAGAGCAGTTGGAATTGAATGGGCTTCGGCTTTTTAAAGGAGCTTCAAAATTTTTAAAATTAAGCGAGTCTCACTTTGGTTTCTTCTTTAGACAAGAGAACGTCATGTCTTAAGTTCTTGTCTGTTCTTGAGATAGCAAGGAATTGCAATTTTTTTTTCCTGGTCAGATCTCAAATTAAGACATTTCCTTCTACCCTTGGAATGTTCATTTGTCTACCAAATTAAAGCTGTGTTTTATCTCCTGCAAAACCTCTTCCTGCAGCTTTGCTTTTACTTCCTCTCCCCACCCTTTTAGTCATATACTGAAGGATTTGGCAACTGGTCGAGGTGTCAGGTCAGCATTTTTCACTGTGGAAGAAGGAAAGATTGGGAACAATGACGTGGGGATTGTCATATTTTCCTTTGCTTTTTTATATAAGTGACCCACACATTCCATTACAAAAGCCTAATGAGAACCTTGGCTTATAAATTTTACCCTAGCATCCTGGAGATGAACTAATGTGTTGGATGACATATGAGGGATAGTTCTTCAATGATTGTCCTTAAAAACCCATGTACAGCAGTGTAGATCCTTGAGTCTGCCTCCGTGGTAATATGACAGATTTTATGGCGAGAGATATTGGCCTTCGGGAATTACAGGATTGGAGGAGCTTAGCAGTCCATTGCCTGTCCTCCTTTATTATTAACAGATTCTCCTTGGGTGCCTGCAGGGAATGCTCTCTGTGTGGTGTTTAATAAACTACCTGCACACCCCCTTTTCACTGCCAGGAATTGTATTCTAGCTTGAGAAGCTCCAACTTTCTGCTGGCCAGTTTATTTCACAATCGAAATCCAGTGTGGATTTGGTTGTCTTATATTAAATCTGCCTGAAACTGATGGACTAGAAGCAAACTAATTATTATTATTGTATAGCAGCAGAGAGAGTAAAAACAGTAATAGGTTCTTAAAAGGCTGTCACAACTTGAAGTGAAATAGGCTACTCTTGAACAGCTTTATCTATAGCCTCAAGGGCTTTGGTCTTGAAAACTGTCAAATATGAAATAGGATTTTAGATCATGGAGTCCTGACTAGCTTCTAGGGGCACTTTAGCCATTAAACTCTCTCTTAGACCATTTCATCTGGAGGATTTGCTTTAAGATTATAAAGAATATAGAAGCAAATGAGCTTTTCTTATCAAACATTCCATTTGGGTGCTCCGTATCAGACCTGTTCTGGCAAATAAGTGGAGGACACCAGCACAGACTGTTACATTTTCTTTTTTAAGTGCCTCAGGAGACATTTTTTATTTTGCAAGCATAACTTTGGTAACTAGAGTTTTCCCTTTGGGGAGTGTCAGTTTTGAGCAGCAAAAGCTGCTAGTTATTATTGATTGCCACTGAAGTCATTTCACGGTGGCTGCAAGCCCAAGGACTGCTCTTTGGACTGACTTGCATCTGGTACAGCATCTCTTGCTAAAAGCCTGTTATAAGTTAAAATAGTTTTGACAGTGTTTTCAAATGCATATCTTTGTCTCCAAACATAATTAGTGTCTAAAATGAAGTCCTTAAAGTTCAGGCTTTGTGGCTTAGACAGCAGCTCCATCTGGTGCTTGCTAAAGGTGGGTGTTTCATCTCTTGGTTTCATGGCAGCATGAATGCACATGTACACAGAACTTGTAAAGGAATGTCAACTCCAACATGAGTTTTTATTTCACACAGCTCTCACATAAGTTAATTGTGTTCCTGGCGAATCTCATATTAGCATTTCTATTGATAATGTGACCGCTGCTAGTCAACTCAACAGCAATCTTTTGACTGAATTAATTTATACTCAGAGTGGGGGATTATTTTTCATATTTATCTTGGGAAAACAAAATATACTACTTCGCAGAAAAAAACTTAATCTTTTCTTATCAGGGCGGGCTTAACTTGATTTACAAGATATTGTATTCAGTGTCATATAGTGTTAAATACACATAGGCAATATTTTTAAAAAATTATTGATGACTGATAGGAATGATTCAAACTGCTACTAGAAGTTATGTCTGAATAATAGAATTATACGTGGTTTGTTTATGTTTTTCTGAATTTCCACAGTAAGCATACATAACCCACACAAAAAAAATACCTAACAAAAGAAAAAATAATTTGAAAACAAAAGATACTGTAGGTAGCTATAGCCTTATATCCCTGTTCTGGATCTCTCACTCACTGTGTGAACTTAGGAAAGTCACTTTCTCTTCAGAGCTTTAGGTCCCTTGTCTATAAAACAGGATTGAGCTTGAGTCCTGCTTAGCTTCAACAGTTTGAGGTTTGTGGTTATCCACTCTTTTAACTGTCTTGTCAACCTCTGCCATCTCCCATGTCTTTCTCCAGTATTATTCCACAGTATCTAGTTTCTCCTATCTAAGAATGAGGAAACCCTTTCTGGACCCCCATTCTTCTTCAGCATTCTACCTCAACTGTTCCAAAAAGTTATCCACCATTGCTCTGTCACCTCACTCTTCAACTCACTGCAGTCTGGTTTCCATTCTACCTCTGCACCAGCAAGTGCAGTTCATCCTCAGGTCACTGATGAACTCATGTTGCCATGTCCAATGGGACACTTAAGTCCTCATTTTCCACTGCCTCTCAGCAGCAGTTGAAATAGCGATTGCCTTTTCCCCTCTTAATGATATTTCCTCCTCTGGCTTCTGTCTCTTCACACTTTGGCTGTTACTTTTCTGCTTTGCAGGGAATTGTCCTCTTCCTGGTTCACATACCAAGACCACCTTTCCAGCTCCTTATCTGTCTTATTTTTGGCCTAGGTATTTCTCTACTAGTAATTCTCAAGTAGATAAGAACCACAGACTTCTCTTCTATGTTCCAGGACTCCTGAATTCACCTATTTTATTCTGTGCAGGCTCACAAAGTGTGGACTCTTTTCTTCAAAGTCATACATCCTCCATTGCTTTCTGTCTCAGTAAACAGTCCCACACGTCACTGAAATAACCCCAAAACCTCAATGCTTATTTGCTCCAAAATCCAGTCACTCCTTCTTCTACCTGTCTCTGCCTTCCCTGATATCACATCTTAATCCAGATCCTCATCAGAACTTCATTTGCCCAAATCAGCCATTTAAACAGTCTCCTGGCCACCCATTCTGTTCTCCAAAGTCCATTTTCTACCCTACAGCTGAAACTGTTTTTTTGTAAATTAGCTTTTCTGAAGCTTAATTTACATGTAATAAAATTCACTTTTTTATTGTACAGTTCTACAAGTTTTGGCAAATAGGTGTAGTAATATGACCACCACCATACAATGTTTAGATTGTTTTCAGTTTTTGTTTACAAGTTTTAGTGTAAACAGAAGTTTCCATTTATCTTGGATAAATATCTAGGAGTAGGTTCCAAGGCAAGTTTATGTTTAACCTTATAAGAAACTGCCAGACTGTTTCCAAAGTGCTTGAACCATTTGAATCCCCATCGGCAATATGCATTAGGAGAGTTCCAATTATTCCATGTTCTGACTAGCATGAGTCAGTTTTTATTTTGTTTTAATTTTATTTTAATCATTCCAATAAATGCATAATGGTAGCTCATCGTAGTTTTGATTTGCATTTCCATGTGGCTAAGGATTCTTACATCTTTCATATATTTGTATGTACGCCACATATCTTCAGTAAAGTGCTCAAATCTTTTAACAGATTTTTATTGGGTATGCTTTTTTTTGTTGAGTTTTTAAAGTCCTTTATATATTCTAGATACAAAGTCCTTTGTCAAATAAAATGTATTTTGCAAAAAAATTCTCATCTGTGGCCTATCTTCATTCTCTCGTTGATGTCTTTGGCAGAGCAAGCATTTTTGATTTTGAAGTTCAAATTATCAGTTTGTTCTTTCATGCTCATAGCATATCTTCAGACTCTTCCTAACTTAAGATTGCAATGATTTTCTTCTTCATTTTCTTGTAAATTTTATAGCTTTACATTTTATACTTAGGTCTGTGATATTTTGGAGTTAAATTTTGTGTGTGATGGAGGTATAGATTAAGTTTCATTTTGTTGTCTGTAGATATCTAATTATTCAACATCATTTGTTAAAAAGACTGTCTTTTTCACTTTTGTCAAAAATCAATTGACTGGGCTGGGATTGTGGCTCAGTGGTAGAGCGCTTGCCTCACATGCGTGAGGCACAGGGTTTGATCCTTAGCACCACATAAAGATAAAATAAAGATGTGTTCAAAAAATAAATCAATTGACTATACTTATGTGAGTCTATTTATGAACTCTATTCTCTGTTCTTTTCTGATCTATGTTAGGGGTCAGCAGCAAACTTTTGCTGTAAAGGACCAGAGAGTAAGTATTTTAGATTTTGCAGGCCAAAAGGCACAGTGAAAGATATTATCTAGGTACTTGTGTAACAAGAGAGAACACAAATTTCTACCAATTTTTTATGAAATTTAAAAATATAATGAAGTACTCTAATAAGAAGAATGGGATTCTTTGGGGGGAGATAAATAACATTTTGCTTAATTAGGGTTCAAGGTTAGTGTTTCCTCTTATTCAAATTGATTTTAAAATATTCATCTATTGGTGCAAATTATAATGAAATATTTCATATTTTAGCTTTGAAAAATGTCTTTTTACACTACACAGGTGGTACAGGTACCAATGGAAACCCTGCAATTTGTGGAGTGCCAACAGCATTGCAAATCAGTCACTGTCATAACTATTCAATTCTCCATTGTAGCACAAAAACAGCCAGAGACAATATGTAAACAAATGAGTGTAATTGTGTTCTGATAGAGCTCTATTTCTTATGCACTAAAATTTGAATTTCATATAATTTCCACTGGTCACAAAATATTATTATTCTTTTGATTTTTTTCCAACTATTTAAAACTACCAAAGTATTCTTAGCATAGGGCACAAAAACCAGGGCAAACTGGATTTGGCCTATGGGCTGTATTTACCCCCTCTTGCCCATTCCCCATCCGAGTTTCTATCCTTCCACTAATACCACACTGTCAGGATTATTATAATTTTATCCAAAGTCTTAAAATCAAATAGTGTGAATTTTCCAACTTGTTCTTTTTTCTAAATTGTTTCAACTATTCTAGTTCTTTTACCTTTCCATATAAATTTAGCTCATTGTCTTCTGCCAGAAATGCTGTTCTGATTTTGATTGGAATTAAGTTGCCTCTGCAAAGCAATTTGAGGAGAACTAACATCTTTATTTTATTTATTTATTTATTCTGTAGTGCTGAGGATCGAACCCAGTGCCTCACGCATGCGAGGCAGGCACTCTACCACTGAGCCACGATCCCAGCCCCGAGAACTGACATCTTAACACTATCTAAAGAACTTAGTAAATCTCTTCATTAGGTCTGCTTTTATTCTTTTATCATGTTTTGTAGTTTTTCCCATATGGGTTTTACATTTTGCACATATTTTTTAGATTTATACCCAAGTATCTCATGGTTTTGGTCAGAGCTGTCTTTTAGTTATTGATTTCTTACTGCTCTTAGGATAAATTCTATAATCTTTAAAAGCCTAAAAACTTTTGAAGATTAAAACCTTTCTGGCCCCTTCTCTCTTTTTTTAGCCAACTTTTTGCCACTCCCCCTCACTTACAATGTTCAGAGGTCTCAGAGTAGGAGAAAATGGGGGGGAGGGAGGTGGTATTTGTTTGTTTTAATTTACTAAAGGATATAGTTTTTAGAATATCTGAAAGAGTAAATAAATTTGTTCAAATAAAAAATTGAAGAATGTATTTTAATCTTACTGAGTTGCTGGGCTTTCTGTGTGGACTTCTTTGGCCCCTTAAGTCTGTAATTCTTCTACTAAGACAGAATGACTTATAATTATTAATTATAAGGCACTTTCCTTTGTAATATTAGCTTAAAAAATGGTTTCATTCCTTAGAAACATACTGAAACTTGGCCAAAAAACAAAAAACAAAAAACTGGGTTTCTGACCAAACTAAAGATCCTGTCACTGTCATTATACACAGATGAAGTTCAACTTTCCAGTTATTAAAATAGTTTTTACAAGCCTACTGCCAACTTTATTACAAGAGTCAAAGTAGAAACACAGAATTGTAGTGATGTTCTGTGAGAAGGTCTGCAGCTGTTTTAGTCAGCTTTTTCAGCAATGTGACAAGAATAATGTAAAGAAGGAAAAGTTTATTTGGGGCTAACAGTTTAAAGGTCTCAGTCCATAGATAGCCAACTCCATTCCTTGGGGCCTGAGATGAGGCAGAACATCGTGGCAGAAGTGTGTGGTGGAAGAAAGCAGTGCAGGACATGGCCACCAAGAAGTAGGTGAATAAAGTAGATGAAGACATGGCCACCAAGAAATAGAGTCTGTTCACCAAGAACAAAATATATACCCCAAAGGCATGCCTCCCAGTGACACACCTCCTCCAGCCACAATCTGCAGTTCCCACTCAGTTAATATATTCAAGTGTATTAATGTATTAGTTGTTAGTTAAGTGTATTAGGTTAAAACTTGCATAACCCAATCATTTCACCTCTAAACTCTCCTGCATTGTGTCTCACATGAGTTTTGGGGGCACACTTTATCTAACCCATAACAGCAGCTGTGAGCCTAAAACAAGAGAGAGCCACAAGATTCATTGTTCTAAACCTAAAACACAGCACATTTAATCACCAGTGTTTATTCATTGTGCTAGACATACAGAGCTCAAAAATTAGTGGGGAAACAATTAAAAATGAAGGCACTTGTTCATAAAGGCATATCTGAGACTTTAATAATCCAAAGAGAAATGAGTAGCCCAGTGGAATTGAGAATATAAGACTAGTTGATTTTCAAGACCTAAGGTGGAAGGGAGGCAGGGAGCATATCTTGAAAGGTAAGGGGCTTGGCTTGCATCCTGTAACTCAGAGGTTCTAACACTTCACTTAAAATTACCTGGAGAACTTGTTAAAATTTCAGAGTCCTGGATTTTCCCTCAAAGATTGACCAAGTAGATCTACAGTGATTCCCTAGGTGAGCTAGCACCCCCCAGTGTGCACACTGACATTTAAGAGCCAATGCATTAGGTAAGATTGGTTCACAGAATAGTTTTTAAGCTGGTTAATATCGTGATTGTAACAGCATTTTAGAAAGTTAGCTAAGATTGGGCCACAGAATAGTTTTTAAACTGGTTAATATGATGATTGTGGTAGCATTTTAGAAAGTTAAATCTGATAGTAGTGTAAAATAATGGAATCACCTGAGATTAAAATGCAAATTCTGATTCATTAAGTCTGGAGTTGGGTCTAAGGCAACTGCATTTCTAGCAAATTCCCAAGTGACACTGG
Source organism: Xerus rutilus (assembly GCA_028644305.1). NCBI lineage: Eukaryota > Metazoa > Chordata > Mammalia > Rodentia > Sciuridae > Xerus > Xerus rutilus. The sequence continues at coordinate 107,170,466 of CM053401.1, forward strand.
TAGTGCTTACCTGAAACCTACATAGCAAAGGATATAGAGGCTATATTAGAATGGGTGAGACTACACATCATGGAGATTAGTTAATAGCCTATCACATTTATCTAGGTAAGAGATAGCGAGTATCTGAACTACTAATAGTGTGTGATAATGCAAGACTGGGTTCCAGTGAAATGTAATAAAATAAAATTTACAAGATAAAATTGATACAACTAACAGGGAGTTTATTAAGGATTAGAGTTAGAGGAGTAGGAGGAGAGATGTCAAAGATGATCAGAAGGTTGACATTTAGCTGTCTAGGTGGATTGTGATGACATTAGCTGTAATATAAGATAAAGAAAGAAGGTGGCTTGGGATGTAGGGAAGGACTGGTTAGAGAAGATAAGTTTCTTAGAGTTGAGAAATGGGGTAGCCAGAGGAGAATGCATTTTGAATGCTTTGAATTCAAAGAGTCTATGAAATAACTGAAGTTTCAAGGGGTATTAGAATAAGAGGAACTCATAAAGGACTAGGAAATATTAGAGAGGCTGGTTGATAACAGAATGAGCAGTATCAAAGGCATTTCCAGATGCTTGGAGATGTAGCTGTATGGTAGACCACTTGGCCTAGCAAATGCAAGGCCATGGGCTGGATCTCTAATAATGTAAATACACACACAAACACACACAATTTCCAAGAGAGGAAAGTCATATCATTGCTACAGGGATATTAAGCCAAAGATTATATATGGTTTAAAAATAGTGCATACTTCTAATTAAGAGACTCACTTTCTAAGATGCTGATTGGCTAAAAGGATATTATGAAGCTTCTGAATTAGCTTGTCTCTCAATCTTTTAATTTAAGGAAAAGTTTAAGAATGAACCAGTTTCTTCAAGTCATTCATAATGTTAAGCTTCACAGTGCCTTTTTCATTCAGATTATTTTTTCCTCCCCCTCCACCCCCAACAGATTGATCATACTTAGAAGAGCTGCTGTGATAACATAAGGGAGGTGAAGACTAACAGATGAAAATTTTGCCATGCACTGAAAGAAAACCATTGTCTGTGAAGTTCTATTTTTAAAAATGTCTGCTTGTAACACCTTCACTGAACACGTTTGGAAACCTGGTGAATGCAAGAATTGCTTTAAACCTAAAAGCTTGCACCAACTCCCCCCAGACTCTGAGAAGGCCCCTACCACCCATGGCAATGTGAAAACTAATGCCAATCACAGTAATAACCACCGTGTCAGGAACACCGGAAATTTCCGACCTCCTGTGGCTAAAAAACCCACTATAGCTGTGAAGCCCACTATGATGGTGGCAGATGGGCAAAGTGTGTGTGCTGAGCTTAGCATCCAAGAACACTGTGAGAACAAACCTGTCATCGTGGGGTGGAACCGAAACAGGACAGCCTTGAGTCAGAAACCACTTAACAATAATAATGAAAATGACACTGAAGGATTTAGCCATGTTCCTAAGCCTTATGGCAATAATGATAGTGCAAAGAAGATATCAAATAACAATAATGGTCTAACTGAAGTATTAAAAGAGATAGCAGGTTTGGACACCAACCCTCAAGTAAGAGGAAATGAAGCAAACTCCAGAGAAACATTCTTAGGAAGAATAAATGATTGCTACAAACGATCATTGGAAAGAAAGCTTCCTCCAAGTTGCATGATCGGTGGCATCAAGGATACTCAGGGCAAACATGTTAGTCTGAGTGGGAGCACAGAAGTAATCAGTAATGAAGGGGGCCGGTTCTGCTACCCAGAGTTCTCTAGTGGCGAAGAGAGTGAGGAAGATGTACTTTTCAGTAACTTGGAGGAGGAGCACGAGAGCTGGGATGAGAGTGATGAAGAGCTACTGGCTATGGAGATTCGCATGAGGGGCCAACCTCGCTTTGCTAACTTTAGAGCAAACACTTTGTCTCCTGTTCGATTCTTTGTGGACAAAAAATGGAATACCATTCCCCTACGAAATAAGTCACTCCAGAGAATCTGTGCTGTAGACTACGATGACAGCTATGATGAAATCCTGAATGGTTATGAGGACAATTCTGTCATCTCCTATGGACAAGGAAGCATTCAGAGCATGGTGTCATCTGATTCCACATCACCAGATTCTTCTTTAACAGAAGAATCACGTTCTGAGACAGCCAGTAGTTTATCCCAGAAGATTTGTAATGGGGGGATATCTTCTAGTAACCCAGGAGAGTCTAAGGACAAGAAGGAAATTGAGCCCAGCAATGAAAGCCTCCCTGGTAATAATCTGGAGAAGGAATCATCACAAGCTTCCAAAAGCTCAGTAAAAGTCCCAGAGACACACAAAGCAGTCCTTGCTCTCCGATTAGAAGAGAAGGATGGCAAGATTGCTGTGCAAACTGAGAAGCAAGAAAGTAAAGCCTCTACAGATATTGCTGGGCAAGCAGTAACCATAAACCTCGTCCCTGTAGAAGAGCAAGCAAAGCCCTACCGAGTGGTAAATCTGGAACAGCCATTGTGCAAGCCATATACTGTCGTGGATGTGTCAGCAGCCATGGCCAGTGAGCACCTTGAGGGCCCTGTTAATAGCCCTAAGACAAAAAGCTCATCTTCCACTCCAAACTCCCCAGTGTCTTCACCTGTACTGACACCAGGACAGATAAGTGCCCATTTCCAAAAATCCAGTGCAATCCGATACCAGGAAGTGTGGACTTCTAGCACCAGTCCGCGACAAAAGATCCCTAAAGTGGAATTAATTACTGGTGGAATTGGACCAAATATCCCACCAAGGAAGAACTGTCACAAATCAGCACCTACTTCACCCACAGCTACAAACATTTCCTCTAAAACCATCCCTGTTAAGTCACCTAATTTGTCTGAAATAAAATTTAATAGTTACAACAATGCTGGTATGCCACCTTTTCCAATTATCATCCATGATGAGCCAACTTATGCTCGGAGTTCCAAAAATGCTATTAAAGTTCCCATTGTTATTAATCCAAATGCATATGACAATCTAGCCATCTATAAAAGTTTTCTGGGAACAAGTGGAGAACTCTCAGTGAAGGAAAAAACCACAAGTGTAATAAGCCATACTTATGAAGAAATAGAAAATGAAAACAAAGTGTCTGATGCCACTAGCAAACCCACTGAATGTCCCCAAGCCAAAGGGTTTTCAAACAGCACAGAGCGTAAAAGGGGCTCTGTGGCTCAGAAGGTTCAGGAGTTTAACAACTGTCTTAACAGAGGTCAGTCTTCCCCGCAGCGAAGTTACAGTTCCAGTCACAGCTCCCCAGCAAAAATCCAGAGAACCACTCAAGAGCCTGTGGCCAAAACAGAAGGCACACAGGAGCCACAGGTGGTGGACAACAGCAGCAGCGCTAGGGAGAAAGCAAGCATAGTGCTTTCTCAGATTGTGGCTGCTATCCAACCCCCCCAGTCTCCTCCAGAAACACCTCAGTCTGGCCCTAAGGCTTGCAGTGTGGAAGAGCTTTACGCCATTCCTCCAGATGCTGATACTGCGAAGAGTACATCTAAGAGTACACCCGTCCGACCCAAGTCTCTCTTCACCTCTCAACCTAGTGGTGAAAATGAAGTACCTTCAACCACAGAAAGTCCTACCAATAAAGTACAGAAAGACTCATTCTCAAAGCCAGTTACCTCCCCTCCTTCCAAATTAGTGAGCAACCCCCAAAGTGAGCCACCACCCCCCTTTCCCCCACCACGCTCTACTTCTTCCCCTTATCATGCAGGTAACCTTTTGCAGAGGCATTTTACCAACTGGACCAAGCCAACCAGCCCTACCAGATCAACAGAAGCAGAATCAGTTTTGCACTCTGAAGGTAGCAGGCGAGCAGCTGATGCAAAGCCTAAACGCTGGATCTCATTTAAAAGCTTCTTCCGCCGTCGGAAAACAGATGAAGAAGATGACAAAGAGAAAGAACGAGAGAAAGGGAAACTGGTGGGCCTGGATGGCACAGTCATCCACATGCTGCCTCCTCCTCCAGTTCAGCGCCATCACTGGTTCACAGAGGCAAAGGGAGAGTCCAGTGAGAAGCCAGCCATTGTCTTCATGTACAGGTGTGACCCTGCCCAGGACCAGCTCAGTGTGGATCAGAGTAAGGCGAGGACTGACCAGGCAGCCGTCGCAGAAAAGGGTAGAACAGAGGACGCATTACTGCGGGACTCAGAAAAGAAGAAAAGTAGTCATTCTTCTCCATCACAGATTCCTGATAAAGTTCACAGGTATGTAAAATAGACTGGCAGAATATGGGAATTTTTTTAACACATTTTCAGGTGCTAAGTTTTTTATATCTTTTAAGATTGCATAAGAGCCATTCCTGTTTGTAAGTAGCACTCTGTGGCTATCATCCATCTTTATAACTGCATTCCAAGATTAGAATATTATTGAAGTGATCTTATTGCACTGAACAAGGTTTATGGCCCTGGATCTGTAGCTAAAGTAGCTTGCTGCATCCTAGTGAATACAGAGAGACTTTACCAGAAAAAAACAAATCCTTAGCACCATGACAGAAATAAATAATACATTGTCATGAATTGCTGTGATGGCATGAGGAAGAAACAGAGTCAAATGAATGCTCTTTCCCTCAATGTAAATGAAATAAAACTGCATAAGCAGTTCTGTTTGGCTTTCACCAAGACGTTATCTCTATATGCATTATTTTATTTTAAGGGAATATTGGGGAGTTTTATTGCTGCCTCTTTATGACCTCCTTTCAAGTGTTGTGGAAAAAGAAGGGAGCAGGGGCAAGCAGTTATAGATATTTAACATGTAGGAAAAACAGGACTACATTATTGAGGTTGAGACCCTATGGTATAGTCCTCAATTCAGCTACGCAGATTGTATGCTCATGAGTTATCTAGGCACTAGTTTATTTTATTACCTTAATAATTTTTCATTGATCTTCTACTCTATGTGTGTCATGTCCAAAATATGTTTCTCAAGTCCTTATAAAGCCCCATACAGATTCTACAAGAACCCTATAACTGGTTCTTCAGATAAGAAAACTGAAAATCAGAGAAGTTAAGAACTGGCCAGAGTTGCAAAGCTAGTACTTGTCAGAGCTAGAATTCAAACCCTGATCTGTGTCACTCTAAAGCTTGTATCCTTTCGAAAGTGTTGCATTATTAATGCACACAAGATTAAATAGAGGGGCGAGGATATAGATCAATGGTAAAGTACTTTCCTAGCTTTCATGAGGTCCTGGTTTCCATCGCCAGTGCCCCACCACCACTGCACACACGCATAAAACCAAACAAAATTTTTCTGTTTTGGCTTGTGATCATTCACATAAACATTTATATTCAGGAAGTTTTTCTTCCTCATTCGTATTATAAACAAAATTAATTAACTGCCAATAAAAAAGGAGGTTTATTCCAGGGTTTTGACAAATAGGGATATGCCCTGAGTATTTCATTCTTCTGATTCTGAGTTCTTCTCCCTACTTACATAAAAACAAATAGTAAACCTCTACCTGGCCTGACCTTCTCTCTGGCAAAGACATCAACCTCTGATTATTGGGGCAAATTCTCTTACCAGTTTTTTTTTTAGATAAGTATAAATAAAAATGAAGTGAACAGTTAATGCCTTTACTTTTCCTAGCAAAATGCTAGGATGTTTATATGTATTCTTCATTAAAATTAGCTTTTTACATACCCCCAAATAGTCGTCAAAATGGTAGCAAGTCCCTGTTTTCCTTAAATCCGTGTAATAACAAAGTAACTAGAATAGTGGTAATATATTCCCAAAAAGAATAGTTTGTCATTGGTAGTGGAAAGTCATATTCCATTTATATATACTTAGTGATAGAATGTTTTAAGCCAGTAGCAATAAAATGCATGTATTGCAGATTACTGTTTTATTTAGAAAAAAAGCGATTTAAAAATAATTGGTTAGAGTTACCTTGGAGAGAATGGTGGATAGGTCTTGCAGATCAATAAACAGTTTTACTCCTAACTAAGTACTGCTGTGGTGGATGTGTTCATACCTTGGGAGGCAGAGCCAAGGAATGATTTGGCCTCTCTTGTGAGAATGTGATCTTTCCTTGGGCTACATTCCACTATATGTGGGCTTGAAGGTAGCCCAGACTCCGGGCATGGCAGACCCCTTACTATACAGCTTATATTTTCAAGATTTTGTTATAAACTGACCAGTCATATCTTCCAAAATGTATCAGCTCTTTATAGGTAGCACCATGAATCCAAATGGCACAATCAATTTGCCCCATAATGCTCAAATTTGACCATGTTTCATAATTATCTGGAGGGCTGTTGAAACACAGATTGCTGAGCCCCACCCCCAGAGTTTCTGATGCAGAGGTCTGGGGTGGGTCCTGATACTTTTTCCTCCCAACATGTTCCTGGGTTAGGCTGATGCTGCTGGTCCTTGGGCGACACTTTAGAACCACTGGTCTCACCACCATTCTAAAGATAACACTGCTGTAGTCTAAGTGAAGCCATGATTGAAATATTAAGCTGTTCTTAGGAGCACACTGAAAATTTCTCATTTCATAATGTCCAGAGTAAGAAGAAAAAGAAGTATTCAATAAGCTATTTTTAACATTATGAAAAGCTTTATACATGAATATGCATATTGAAAAATATACACCATTTGCTTTTTAACAAATTACCTCATTTACTTGGATATGCCATTGGTATTTACTTGAAGCAACTTTGAGAGGAAAAACATTACAATCAAATGTCAACATTTGTGTTTCTGGCTTGATAGCTGTGTGATCGTTAAATTACCATCCCACGGCTGGGAACACACTGCTGAAAGAAATGAAAATATGGTTTTTCTATAAGTAAATGAAGATTCCAAATCTAAACTGTCATAAGGAATGAAGAATGAAAAAAATATTGTCCTGAAAGCCAGACCCCAGGATCTGAAAGATGAAAGACTTTATAGAGCCTTTTATTATGGCATTAGATTATTTCTAATTTTGTTTATTAGACTGTTCAGAAACCACAAATTGGGTATGTGCCTGGATCAAATAGGGAAAAGGACACTGCTGAAATAGTGGACTTGGGTTTGACTTTAGCCTCAATTATCTGGTTGGTCCTTCATTGAAAAGGGTTCTAATGATACCTATCACACAGAATTAATTTGAAGATTTCATGAGAAAACGTACAGTAGGCTTAACACAAGGTCCGACCCATATTGGATGCTCTAAATAGTGGCTCCTCTGCCCTCTGCAATAAATATTAAGTGTACCGAGTGGTACAAAAGCACAAAATACAAAGGGATTAAATCAGCTTAAAATAGACTTCTTAGAAATGAAATTGAAATAGGATTTTGCCAGCTAGTTGGGAAAGACATTATAGGCAAAAGGAACAGTATATGCAAAGTCACAAAGATGAGATGGCAAACAAGCAGAATATGTGACTTGGAAAGGATAATGCATAGTCTAGAGGATCAAAAACAAGCTGAACTCATGGCAGAAGAGCCAATGTGGTGTTGGGGTACAGTGGGAAAAGAGGGGATACAAGGTTTCAGCTAGAATGAATAGTGATCTATATCACAGCTTGGTAACCGTAGTTAATGTAATATATACTTCAAAATTGCTGAATTTATTTTAAACCTTCTAACCACAAAAGAATAGAAGATGAATGATGGATATACTAATTAGTTTTGCTTAATCTTTCTACAATGCATACATATATCAATGTATACATATATATCACATTGCACTCTAAATATCTATAATCATTATTTGTCACAAAATATTTTGTAAATGTTCTTTTAGTCTAGTGATTCTTAAAGTATGGCCCTTGTAAGGTCAAATAGTGACCATTCAAAATTCTCCATTTTCATAATAATTCTGCCAAATTTGGGGTCTTGAATGTCACTGAAAGGCCCATTTGTTAAAGGCTGAGTTACCAGCCTGTGGTCCTATTGGGAGATGGTGGAAACTTAAGGAGGTGGAGCCTAGTAGAAGGAAGTTAGAGCACTGAAAGTGTGTCCTTGGAGGGAATATTAGGAGCCCAGCACCCTCCCCTTCCCCACCCTGCTTCCTGGCCACCATAAGGTGAGAAGTTTCCTTTGCTACCTGCTCCCTGTCATGACGTACTCCTTCACCACAGGCCCAAAGGCAGTGGTGCCAAGTGACCATGGATTGAAACCTTTGAAACCAAAATAAACCTTTCCTCCTTGTAAGTTGATTATCTCAGGTATTTTTTCACAGTGAATAAAAGGTAATTACCCCAATACTAAGACATTTGTCTTTTTCACTGCATTGACCTTTGCACTGATAGTGCAAAAACAGTTGTGGGTAAAACAACTTACACCTTAGCACAAATCAAAACCATCGCATGATATTGTACTAGGAGTTTAAGGGGGGAAAAGAATTTCATTTAAAATTGCCCTTAATGAAGTAGAAAATTTTGTTAAATATCAACCTTTGAGTATCTGTCTTTTCTAAAATTCTTCAAGATGAAACAAGAAGTAGATACAGAGTACTTCAGCTGCATACACACAAAAATCACTTGTGAAATAGTTTGCGTTGCAAAGGTTGAGTTAGGAAGCTTAACTAGTGCTCTGTAGACCACCTTGAAAGAACAACTAGCTGATCCACTCATTATTCAAACGAATGCTTCACAGATATTTTCTTAAAAGTGAACATAGTAAGCCTATTACTTCCCAGAAAAACAACTGACTGTATTTGTTGCCAATAATAAAGTTCAAACTTTCAAACAAAAATGAGAACTTTTTAAAACATGTATTTGACACTGTGACACGATAGCTTCCTAATAGTTAAGTATTTTTTCCCCATGAAATTGTTGGTGGAATTAGCAAGAGGTTTTTAATACACTTTTTAATGTCATGTGTACACATTTGGAGGATATGCATAACTCAGTAAACTAGTAATTTCCAAATGACCTCCTGCATAATAATACAAAATCACACATGAGTAATGGTCCATTCAAACCACAAGCTAGACCAGTGGATTTTAATATAACTAAATACAAAAAGTTCACTGATACGGTTTCAGATTCTACATGGCAGCTAACCTTTAAGAAATTACCACTTATCAAGCTCTGGTATAGTAGCAAAGAATATCTCCAGTTATATAAAAGGCTATTAAAATGCTCCTTCCTTTTCCACCTATAAATCTGGACAAGAACAGATTTTTTTGCATAGTCTTTAATTGAAGCAATATATCATGGCAGATTAAATGCAGAAGCAAATATGAGAATTTGGCTATCTTCTATTAAGTCAGATGTTAAAGAGATCTGATAATACTTTAAAGGTTTTTTTTTTTTAAGATGGACACAATATCTTTAATTATTTTTATGTGGTGCTGAGGATCGAACCCAGTGCCTCACATATGCGAGGCAAGCGCTCTACCGCTAGCTATAACCCCAGCTCCTAAAGGTTTTTTTTAATGAATTAATTTTTAAAATTTTCTCAGCTTATATTTCTCATAAACATCAGTACAACCCATACAAACAAGAGCGCTTTTGGTTTCGATCTTTCAGAGTTTTACACTCTGAGATCAAAAAGTTTAAGAAATGCTGGGACAGGCTGTCTAGAGCCCTGCATGATATGTTGAAATGTTAGGCCTTTATCCTTTAGATTTTGTAGAGGAAACAGTTTTTAAGTGGGAAATTACCTTTTTTTAAAAAATAAAATAAAAACTTTTCTAGCAGTAGCACTAAGTGGACTAAAGGGTGGGATCCCTTTGTTCAATTTTTGGTTCAGGAACATATCCTTATGCATTATTTCTCTCAAGCTAGTTTGCATCAAGGGAAGTTAATCTGATGATTAGTCTGGTCTATGACCAGGTGGGAATTTCTTGGCTATCATTTTCAGAATGATACTTTCCTCCCATCTCTGCAACTCTTTGGTGTCCATAACATGAAGATTAATATTGTGTGGTGGGAAAAATGCAAACACTAGAGTCAGAGATTTGAATTCTGATTTTACCGCTGAGTAGCTGACTTTTAACTTGACTTCTGTAAAGCACCTAACACAATATCTAGCAATAGGAGTTGGCTTCTTTATAAAATTATGCTTTAGTTATCAGAACTTAAGATCTTCCCTGCTTAATGTATTGCCCCCTGTGATCAATTCTGAGAACAGCCACATGCTCTTTCTAAAATATAAATCCAGTCATACCTACACACTGTAGAAGATCTCTACAGATGTGACATCTGCCTTTCTGTTGAATCTTACCTTCTTGCTCATGAATCTCCAGTTATTCTGGCATCCTTTCCTTCTAAATGCCTTACATATGCCTTTTATATAATGTTGACCTTGGAATCAGCCCTATATGTTACCTTTTAATACAGACCATCTTAAAATGAATCATTTTATTTTTATTTTAAACATTTTATGATAGAAAATTTTAAACATATACAACAGTAGATAGATGTCTATAAAGTACCATTTACCACAGAACTATACTTTAAATAATTACCAACTTATGACCAGTCTTGTTTCATCTATACCCCAACCACTTCCTCCATTGTTTTAAGCAAATTCCAAACATTGTTTCATTTGCAAATATTTCAGTATGTAGCTCTAAAAGATAAGCTCTTTCAAAAAAACATAACCATATACCAAAAAGGGTTCCATAAGTCTTAATGGCTAACCCGTAGCTAAGCACCATAGAGTATCAAAACTTTAAATACTATATACATTCTGACTCCTAAATTTATATCTCCATCTCTAATCTTCACAACTCATGTGCAATTTATCACTTGATATCTGTACTTCAAATGAGCATTTCAAATGAAACATGTCTAAGACAGAGCTTGATTTTTCTCTGCACCTCTGTACTATCCTATCTTCCCTTCTTGGCAAATGACCCACGATCCATCCATTTGCTTATGCTCGAAAAGCAAGAGTCATCCTTGATTCTTCTCTTCCCATCTTCCCAACATTGAAAATATCAAGTCCTGTTTATGGCTCTCCAAAATATATCCCACATCTATCTACTCTCCATCTCTGCTTCTACCCCCCTGGTCCATGCTTCATCTTTCACCTGGTTTACTAAAGTATTTTCCTAATCCCTTTGCCTAATCCCTTGCCCCTTATCTCTTTAATATCCAAAAGGCAAATCCCATTGTTTCACCACAGTGAAAGAAGTCCCTACATAATAAGACTTCTGTCTACCAGTTTGACTTAACTACTCCTACCTTGCTCATGAATTCAAAATATTAGTTTGCTTTCTGTTCCTCAGACATGCCAAACATAACCATTCTTTGGGCCGTTTTTATAAGCTGTTCTCTTTGTTTGGAATGCTTCCTTCAGATCTTTGCGTGGTTGGTTCCTTGTCATTCAACCTTCAATTTAAATGTCACCTCCTCAAAAAATTCTTCAGTGACCTCTCAATCTAAAGAAACTCCCTTATCCTGTCACTCTCTATCACATCATCCTTTTTATTATTTTAGATGTATGCACATTTTCATAATTTTTGAAACCATTTCACTCTTTCTTCCTTCCAGTGATTACAGTCATTTATTTGCACATTAATTCAGTTTTCAGACATAATTTCTGTGTCCAAATTATGACCTTGGATGTTAGAATATCATGAAACATAAATTGCCCAGTTTAGGCACTTGGTTCCACCCTCATAGAAATAATATTTTTGTAATAGGCAAAATCATAATTAATAGGCAAAATACATGTACTTAAAATTTTAGTTGAAACAAAATTCTTTTCTGATGAGAAAAAAAATTTAATCTAGTGATTAAGAAAATAACATCCCGGGGAGGAGGCAAGATGGCGGCGTAGAGAGAGGCACCTTCCAGTCTCGCTAAACTACAGACCAAAATTTTGCTTCAAAAACTTCTTCCACCCAACTTTTCGGCAGTGGATTACAGCCATCAGCACAGAAAATTTCACTTGTGAGTGGAAGCAGTGCGGGCGGTCCTCACCGGAGCACGTCTCCAGCCGCAGCGGCGACCG
>CM053401.1:107182855-107353642 GCA_028644305.1 Xerus rutilus
TTCCTTTGTTTTGAAATTCTGCGCCTTCTTCTATCCCAATAAATCTTAGATTTGGTCTTTTGATGCTGTCTCATATTTCTCGTATGTTCTGTTCATGATTTTTTACCATCTTCACTGTATGGTCAAGTTTATTTTCAAGATTGTATATGTTGTCTTCATTATCCGAGATTCTGTCTTCCAGGTGATCTAGTCTGCTGGTGATGCTTTCTATTGACTTTTTTATTTGGTTTATTGTTTCCTTCATTTCAGATTTTCCAATTGGTTTTTTTTTCACAATCTCTAGCTCTTTCTTAAAGTAATTTTTTGCTACTTTTAATTGCTCTCTTATCTCTTTGTTAGAATGATCCATGGTTGCCTTTATTTGCTCTCCTATTTCTTTGTTGGATTGATCAATTTTTGCCTGTAATTGTTCACTTATGTCACAGGAACTCTGGAGCGGAACTGGGGTGGACCCAAGCTGCCTTTGGGCAGGGTTGGCTCCCACTGGTGTCACTGGAGTGACTCTTGCCCTGAATTTGGGCTCCCCAGTGGCTAGAGGTATCAGTCCCTGGTCTCCCTTTGGCTGGACAACCGTGGAGGTTCCTGAGGGCAGATCAGGGCCCTCTGAAGCTCCTGCCAGTCCACAGGAACTCTGGAGCAGAACTGGGGCGGGCCCAGGCTGCCCTTGGGCGGGGCTGCCTCACGCTAGGGTCTCTGCGGGGACTCTTACCCTGAGTTTGGGCTCCCCAGTGGCTAGCGGCCAGCAGTCCCTGGTCTCCCATTGGCTGGACACCCATGGAATTTCCCGAGGGCGGATCTAAATTTAAGATTTTAAGAAGTGGCACACACCTGTAATCCCAGCAGCTCAGGAAGGTGAGGCAGGAGGATCGTGAGTTCAAAACCAGCCTCTACAACTTAGCAAAACCTTGTCTGAAATAAAAATAAATAAAAAATGGGCTGAGGATATGGTTCAAGGATTAAGCACCCCTGGGCTAAATCCCTGGTACCAAAACTCAAAAATAAAAAAGATTTTAAAAAACCAATTATGATTACTTAGAGTGCAAAAATACAAGGTTATAGATACCCTACCAGAAAGGTAGTTTTCTTTCTACCTATTATTTTACTTTTTTAAAAAAATATTTTTATTAGTTGTTGATGGATCTTTATTTTATTTATTTATTTATATGTGGTGCTGAGAATTGAACCCAGTGCCTCACACATGCCAGGCAAGCGCTCTACCACTGAGCCACAACCTCAGCCCTGTTTTACTTTTTAAAGTATGTGATGCCCATAAAACGTTAACCAGTTTTCCTTAAGCAGTTATGTACTTTGGAAAGGCAATATGTAGTATTCACTCCCTCAGTTCTACAAGCTAAGGTTTTTTTGTTTTTTAATTTTTTCGTTGTTATTTTTCCTAAGTACTTGCCATGGCATTTGGAACTTATGTTTTGTAATACTTTAAACAAATCATTTGCGTGCAGTTTTAAACCACCTCTTTTGAGTACATTTTTATAATTTTAAAGCTCTGGTAACTTTTTAAAAATTTTATGTTTGGAGGAAGGGGCCACAGAGATGACAAAGCTCTCTAGGACACACCCCCAATGACCCACCTCCTCCAGCCATACCCCACCTGCCTATAGTTACCACCCATCTCATTCAAACTAGGATGGACTGATTAGGTCACAGGTCTCATAATCCAATCATTTTACCTCTGCACATTCTTGCATTAACACAGGAGCTTTGGGATATACCACATAATCCAACTATAATACCAAGAAAGTCCCCTCCCACATTCTGCACATGGACCATCACAATGGCAGACCTTTTGCCACACCAGTGAAGGCTGAAAGCCTGAGTAACAGGCTTGAGATGAAGAGAAAAATAAATAGCATTTCATAAGGCCAAACAAAAATTGGTGTGTTTAAAAACTGAAAGGAAACAAAAACCTCTCAATGTAATAGCTTTAGATCCTTTCACATATTCCAGAATTGTGTCATAAAAACCACTTTCTTTTTCTACTCTTTTTTTTTAGTAAGGCAAAAGATGGATGGAAAAATATGGAAGAAACTAAGACTGTGTTTATTTCTGAAAAATTATACTGTAAAATGGGCTTAAAAGCAGTATAATATAGCAAGAAAAAAGATGGGTTGGGAGGGGTCAGAGAGATTCAAGTTCATATCGTAGTTGTGTCATTACCCTTCATGTGTCAAACCTTCATAATTGTGGGCCAGCTCTTAAAATCCCTGAGCTTCAATTTCCTCATCTGAAATGAAGAATGGTATCATGTGCTTTGTAGAGCTGATGGTATAAGTAGTTGGTACATAGATGTCCTTAATAATTGTGAAACTTCTGTATTTCTCCCTCCAATATACCCTTCTTTCTCCTTTAAATATGTTGGATGTGCTGGCCAGAAAATGTAGAATAAAAATGTTTATGAGATGGTGTCAAATTAATGGGACAACAAAAATGTAAATCTAGAATATAGCAGGCTGCCTGCACAACTGATGACCAAAGGTATGAAACACAGAACAAGCTACAGGATGCCAGAGTGGCTAATGGTGACCCAAGAAGAGATGACAAATAGCAGCAACATACTGTGATAGATCCAGTCCCTCAATATCTACCCGTCATAGCAAAACAAAGGGACATGGTTTGGTTTGGTTTTGTACTCCCCACATTTCTTGTATTGTTCTGAAAACTAAGTTCAAAAAAACAAAAAACTTAGCTAGAATAGTCCTCAAAGACCCTCCTTCAGAATCTCCCATTAGACCTTTAAGACAGTCATTTTATGCCACTATAGTGCAACACGAGCTGTGATTGAACCATTCCCACTGAAAGCTACTGACTTACGAGTCATAATTTGTCTTTGACCTTGGAGGTTGTACTCCAGAGGTAATCTGATGCCACTTTTCCTTTCCTTGACGTAAATAAAGCAAAGTTTATTTTTCTCATAATTGGATTATTAGATTTTATAGCTGCACTATCCAATAGCCACCAGCCACATCTGGCTATTTAAATTTAAATTCATTAAAATATAAACAAAAATTCAGTTCCTCAGTCTCACAGACAAAATTTAAGTGCCCAATAGCCACGTGACTAGTAGCTACTATACTGGACTGTGCAGCTATAAAACATTTGCACTATCCCAGAAAGTTCTATTGGACAACAATGCTTTAAAGAATCAGTGATTTGGAAGACTTATATGGTCTTCTGTGTTACATAAAAATCATATTGGTCTTTAGGCAATTTGACAACTCCTTTTGAAGGTTGCTTTTTAAAGAATGACGACTTTACTCTGAGTAGTGGTCATATGAGATCACTGAACAAACTCTGACCTGTAATAACTTAGACCTCCCCAAACTGGATTTTAGAGGGTGTCAGTCATTCAAAATGAATTTCCAAAGAAATGATAGAATATTTTTGTCTTTATCAAACCTTCAACATTTTCATGTTTCTTTATGTCTATCTCAAAATGTCTAGAGGAAAGATCACTGGTTGTTTTTTATGTGGTATATCTGATTATTTTCATCAGCCTGCTAAAATCAGGAGAATGTAATGAGTTCTACTCTGTTGGAAATAAGTTGGTGACTTTAGCTCTCCTTCATTCACTGTGTCACTAAGTACTCTATACGTTGTTTTTTAAAATGTTCTATCAAGTCTCCCTCTACTTAACAGATTTTTAGCTTGCTCCTCTTTCTGCATCCCTACAACCTAGCAGATTATCTAAAACACATAGGAGGTGCTAAGAATATGTTTGAATGAATGAGCTAAAAATGACTATTGTATTTAACTTTTTGAAGATTCCCAGATGAGGGAAATCTGACTCCCCAGGAAAATTCATGTAGGAAAATTTCAGGTCACAGTATATATGCACCATTAATCAGATGACATTTTTTTTTTCTAATGAGGGATTTAATCTGTGTTTCCTAATTAAGGAATTATATGGCCCCACAAGAAACGACCCACATTTCTCATTTTACTTATTTGAGCATGTCTTTAACACTGCACTCTTCTAACTCTAAAAGAAAACACCTAGCAACATTCTGTCTCTAGAATATATATATATATATATATATATATTTAAAAGAAGGTCATTACTAGCCTTGGCGTCGTAATTATAGAATAATGTCATTATAAATTCCAGCTTTTTAAAAATCATTCTAAAAAAAATCATTCTGAAGAGTATATTATCATTCATTCACTCAACAAGTAATTATTGAACAGACATTATTTCACACATTGCAGAGTTAATTTTTTGAACTAAAGATTAAATAATTGCACCATTCTAGATTATCTGGATGATTTAAAAAAAAAAATCTGAGGTTGACAGCTTTGAACATTTGTTTGAGCATTTACTGTACTTCCTAAAATTATAATTATTTCTATTTTAAAAGATCATAGGCTATGTCTCTAAGTTATCTGCATTCACATTTAAAAATAGTTTCTGGGCTGGGGTTTGGCTCAGTGGCAGAGTGCTTGCTTGATCCTCAGCACCACATAAAAAATAAATTAAACAAACAAAATAAAGATATTGCGTCCATCTATAACTAAAAAATATTTAAAAAATAGTTTCCCATATTCTGGAATTAGTTAGCAGATGTATAAAATTCAAATTACATGGATAACTTACCCCCAAATAAATAATCTCTGTTTTGGGAGAGGTTCTCACTAGTGGGACCACGCAAACATTGAATCTTTCAGCTGCTACACCACTGACATTCTTTAAAGTGGTCTTTCCATTCGTTTGAGGCTAAGTCCTAAGTGATCTTTGGAGGGCAGCTTTGTTTTATTGTTTGGCATGAAGTTGATGTCCCTCGTGGCTTGCCAGTCATTGATTATGTTTGACTGTGGTAGGGCCCAGCACCCCAATAATGCCTAGATAAAGACTATTCCTCCTAAGCTTCTGATGCTTGCTGCCAGGGGATGGTACAGCAAGTTCTGGGTTCAGCCAGTAGAGGCCCGATTCATTTGACAAGGCTGGTATGCAATGGTAGTATATGACTTTTATATCTATAAACTTCAGTGCATATTTCCCTGTTTGGAGATGATCATCTCTTCCTTTGTTCTCTCCTTTTCCATTCTTATCTACATACCTCAACTTTGTAAAAGCTATCTATGCTAAACCCAAGGCCAACATCATCCTAAATGGAGAAAAGTTGGAATCATTCCCTCTGAAAACGGGAACTAGACAGGGATGCCCTCTCTCACCACTGCTATTCAACATAGTCCTTGAAACACTAGCCAGAGCAAGTAGACAGACGAAAGAAATTAAAGGGATACGAATTGGAAAAGAAGAACTCAAACTATCATTATTTGTGGACGACATGATTCTATACTTAGAGGATCCAAAAAATTCCACCAGAAAACTTTTAGAATTAATAAATGATTTCAGCAAAGTAGCAGGATATAAAATCAACACCCACAAATCAATTGCATTTCTATACATCAGTGATAAACCCTCTGAAAGAGAAATTAGGAAAACTATCCCATTCATAATAGCCTCCAAAAAAATAAAATACTTGGGAATCACTTTAACAAAAGAGGTGAAAGACCTCTACAGAGCAAACTACAAGACACTGAAGAAAGAAATTGAAGAAGACCTTAGAAGATGGAATAATATCCCATGCTCCTGGATAGGCAGAATCAATATTGTCAAAATGACCATATTTCCCAAAGCAATATATAGATTCAGTGCAATCCCAGTTAAAATCCCAACGTCATTCCTTATAGAAATAGAAAAGGCAATCATGAAATTCATTTGGAAGAATAAGAGACCCAGAATAGCCAAAGCAATCCTTAGCAAGAAGAGTGAAGCAGGAGGCATCACAATACCTGACCTCAGATTATACTACAAAGCTACAGTAACAAAAACAGCATGGTACTGGCACCAAAATAGACATGTAGACCAATGGTATAGAATAGAAGACACAGAGACAAACCCACTTACATACAGTTACCTTATACTAGATAAAGGAGCCAAACACGTACACTGGAGAAAAGACAGCCTCTTCAACAAATGGTGCTGGGAAAACTGGAAATCCATATGTAGCAAAATGAAACTAAACCCCTATCTCTCACCATGCACAAAATTCAACTCAAAGTGGATCAATTACCTGGGAATCAGACCAGAGACTCAACGCCTAATAGAAGAAAAAATAGGCCCAAATCTTCACCATTCTTATCTACAGTACTTGTCTTTAAGTCCTGGGAAAAAATTAGAAGTGAAGATTAAAATTACAATTTAGGAAGATATGTTCCTTTTATTGGAACTTCAGTACTTTCATTTAGCAAATATTTGTCAAACACCATCTCCCTGGCACCAGTCAAAATCTTGGGAATATTGGTGTAGCCTTCAAAGATTTCTGGTCTTTAGGAGGGACAGACATAGCCTGGGACTCTTAGGAGTCCCTGTGATAGTTGCCATATATTTGAAAGTTTTATGAAAGCTTCTGCCTGGAGGAGTCTGGGAAAGGGTCGCAAATAGGATATTTTTTACCTATAGGAAATAGAGTCACTGAAGAATTTTGAATAAAGGCACAAACAGGATTTTTAAAAGATCCATTCTGGGAGCTACCTGTAGAATGATTAGAGGCAAGAAGATTGACCATACAACCATGCTATTCTTATTTTGTTGAAATAAGGAGCTAACTGTGGTCAGAGGCTACTCCTGTCCAGATGTGTCATTATTAAGTGCCTTCAATCCCTGGGATTTTATGACCATCATGTTATGTGGTCATAAGCATTTGTTTTGATTTTTCTTGATGTGTCTTCAGATTTGCCTTTCTGTAGATTGCTGTAATGAGGTACTTATTTTGAGTTTTTCAGCATGCAGTCATCTTTAAAATTTATTTTATAGATATTTTTCTTATTTCTTTTGTATTTATTATACTAATCCTTATATAATAAAAACCCCATATCGGGGGCTGGGATTGTAGCTCAGCGGTAGAGCGCTTGCCTCGCATGCGTGAGGCCCTGGGTTCGATCCTCACCACCACATACAAAGTAATAAAATGAAGACATTGTGTCCATCTACAACTAAAAAAAATATTTTAAAAAAACCCATATCAACCATTCTCTTTCTAGAGGTTTGAATTAGTATCATTAAATTATTCTTTCATCATTTGTTTTTGAAATCTCATATAAGGCCTTATCTATCTGAAACATTTTTAAATGAAAAGTAAAGAGATAGAGTACAAAAACTCAAAAAGAAGAGTGTAGGGTTTGAGTGTGATTAAGTCAAATGCATTTGTCCAAAAGGGCTATTTTAGCATATAGCAAGACAAGATTTAGAACATAAGCTATTTTTTTCTATTTAGAGAGCTGGTATGCCACAAAAATGTGGAGTATGTAATGTTGTATCAGGCCACTGAAAACTGAATTATGTGTCTGGTCCCAGAGGCTTGAGAAGAATGTACAGGATTAAAAGTTTAAAACAAAAACAGCTAAGATACCAAACCTTTAAAACATTGACCAGGATCATCAGAATTTAGTTAAGACAACTTATCTTTCTTAGAGGGAAAAAGACCTAAAAATACAAAGCATTTTTAGAGTTAGGAGAATGGCTTGGCCTACTAGCATGGGTGTGGAATGTTTGTGGTTTCATTTGGAACACATACATTTCTGACTCTCATGTGGAAATCTCCTTAGCTCCTGAGGGATCAGGTACTGCAATTTGGGAAGAGAATCCATGTTTATTTTCTCTCTTTTTTCTCTTTCCTTGCTACTTTGACTGTCCATTTCCATTTTGGAATTAGGACTAGTTCTGTTGACTCTCACCACCTTTAGTCCAGTAGCCATTTCCAGTACATGTGCTGTGTGCCTGACACCACACTGGATTCTGAGAGGATGTAAAAAACAAATGCTACAATAGGTCAAAAAGTGCTTAAAAAAAAAAAATGGGAAGAAGTGATGGCTCCCAATTTGTGGTCAGGAAGTATAAAATAGGGAAGGCTTCAGTGGAAAAGGGTCATTGAGCTGGGCCAAAGACAGAACACCTTTACTAAGGAAAAAATGTAAAGATAAAAGCATGGAGCATATTAAAATAACAAGAAATGAGTGATTCACGTGGAAGTGTCAATGAGAAATAGTGGTGGATAAGACAAAGAGCCTGACCAACTTTCTGAGGAATTTGAACTTTATTCTATAGGTAGTAGAAAATAGCATGATCAGCTATTTTCCACCCCCACTGATAAGCACTAAAGAGCTGCTGATGTGACAGACCTTATCTCTCTTGCCAGTTCTGAGTTAATAAAAGAAAAAAATAAAAAAGCACATTTGGAATCCTCTGTTTCCCCATGTCTATAGTTATTTTTGTTTGCTCTAATTTAAAGACATGGGTAGAAAATGGCAACTCATATAGCCTCTTCCAGGGCCCACATTGGAATGGGCAGAAATAGGTTTATGTTTCTAGTTTTTAATTTATTTAATCCATTCCATTCTTAAATTGTTGGTCCTGGTTGTATAAAGAGATACAGTCCATGCCCTTGTTGAACAGCCCAGTGGGGAATTCACATAATGACTCAAGGCAAATGGTGTAAGTGCTTAGAGAAAATGCTTCATAGGCCATGTCTGAAGTCCCCAGGAAGGAAAGGTCAATTTGGAGGAATAGAGTAAGAAACACTCCCCAGAGCAGAATGCTGGAACATGAGAGGAGGGCTGGAGGTGCAACTCAGTAATAGAACACCTACATACCATGTATGAGGCCCTGGGTTCAATTCCCCCAGCACTTGGGGGAAAATAAAAAGAACAGGAAACTATTCCTGGAAGAGGATCAGCATGAACAAAGACACAAAGCATAAAAGAAGCATGAAGTAGCCAAGAATGCTGGGAAAACTACAAATTGACTTAGGATGCAAGAGGAAAGAAATGCTATAAGAGATACCAGTACACAAGGCCCAGGTGATGAAGGGCTTGAAGATTTGTTGTGCTTGAAGATTTGGATTTGATTTTAAGGACAGGATTTTTTAAGCTGAGAAGTACCATGATCAGCTTTGCTATTTGAAAAAAAATCTCCTAGTAGCAGAGGTGAGGGGGCCAAAACAGGAGAGATTGACAATAGAAGGCTGTCACAGTAGTCAGGGAAGGATGATCAGGGCTTGAACTGGTGTAATTTACTGCTTCTAACCTTCTCTATGGCAGTTCATCCCTGGAAGTTCCGGATCAGCAACTGAAAAACAAAGGCTTGTAACAAAGCATACTTCTATCACCTTGTAAATAAACCATGATTCTGACTTCTCACATTAGCAGAGGAAATACAGGGCTGGGACAGTTCTGGGAAGGAGGCCTCTGCATCACAGAAGAAGAGTTTGGTGAATGCCACGCCCCCACCTCCTGGGTGATATCAGAGGAATGGGAAGATATGACTGAAAACTCAATTTATGATGGTCTAAGAAGGGAGTGTTGATTTGCCTTATTGAGATGTAATTTACATGCCATACAATTCACCTTCTTAGAGGGTAAAATTTAGTGAATTTTGGTATATTCTTAGAATTTTACAACCATCACTACATTTTCATTGCCCCAAACAGAAACTCATTACCAGTCATTCCCCTATTTTCTCCTTCTCCCATTCTCTGGTAACCTCTGTCTCTGTCTGTCTCTATGGCTTTATACTGGAATCATACAATATGCAGTCATTTCTGACTGATTTCTTTCAGTTAGCATAATTATTTCAAGGTTCATCCTTGTATCATGTATCAGTACTTCATTCCTCTTCATGGTGGAGTAATACTCAATTGTATGGCTATACCACATTTTGTTGATTCATTCAACAGGCAGTGGACATTAGGATTGTTTCCAGTTTGGGATTACTGTGGATAATGGTGCTATAAACATTCATATACAAGTTTTTGTATGGACATATTTTCATTTCTTTTAGATATACACATAGGAGTAGAAATACTAGGTCATTTGTTGATTCTGTTTATCTTTTTGAGACACTACCAGACTGTTTTCCAAAGTAGCTGTACCATTTTAGATTCCTATTAGCAATGTATGAGCTTTTAAATTTTTCCATAGCCTCACCTACAGTTGTCTGTATTTTTTTTTTATAACAAGCCCAATGGATGTGAAGAGGTGTTATTATAGCCAGGCGCAGTGACACACGCCTGTAATTCCAGCACTTTGGGAGGCTGAGATAGGAGAATCACGAGTTCAAAGCCAGCCTCAGCAAGGGCGAGGTGCTACGCAACTCAGTGAGACCCTGTCTCTACATACAACACAGAACAGGGCTGGGGATGTGGCTCAGTGGCTGGGGATGTGGCTCAGTGGTCGACTACCCCTGAGTTCAATCCCCAGTACCACACACACACACACAAAAAAAGAGGTGTCATTGTGATCATGGTTTGCATTTACTTAATGAGTAACGATGCTGAACATCTTCCTAGGCAATTATGGACCATTTGCATATCTTCTTTGGAGAAATGTCTCTGTAAATTTTTCGATCATTCTTAATTGATCTATTTTTCTTTTTATAAGAATATGTTATATACTCTGGATCAAATCCTTATCAGATACCCAATTTGAACATATGTTCTACCATTCCTTGAATTGTCTTTTCACTTTCCTGAAGGTATTCTTTTAAAAATACACATTTTAAATTTTTAATGACTTTCACTGTATCATTTTTTTTTCTTTTGACACTTATGCTTTAGGCATCATATTTAAGAAAACATTGCCTAACCCAAGGTCACAAAGATTTATTCCTGTGTTTTGTCTAAAGAGTTTTATTGGGCTGGATACGTAGCTCTGTGGTCTAGTGCCTACCTAACATGCACAAGGCCCTGAGTTCAATCCCCAGCACTGCAAATAATAATAATAAAGAGTTTTATTTTTTTAACTTATATTTAAATCTTTGATACATTTGGATTTAAATTTTGTGTATTGTGTGAGAGAGGAGTCCAGATTCATTCTTTTGTATGTGGATATCCAGTTGTTCCAGGATCATTTGTTGAAAAGACTGTTCTTTCCCCCATTGAATTGCTTTGGCGACCTTCTGAAAAATCAATTGTCCATTAATACAAGAGTTTATTTCTGCTCTTTTAAATCTATTCCATTCATCTGTATTTCTATGTGTATGCTAGTACCACATAGTCTTGATTACTATAGTTTTGTAATAAGTTTTGAAATTAGAACGTATGAGTTCTCCAAACTTTTTTTTTTTTTTTTGGTACTGGGGTTTGAACTCAGGGGCACTTAACCACTGAGCCACATCCCCAGCCCTATTTTGTGTTTTATGTAGAGACAGGGTCTCACTGACTTACTTAGTGCCTCGCTGTCACTGAGGCTGGCATTGAACTCGCGATTCTCCTGTCTCAGCCTGAGTTCTCCAAATTTGATCTTTTTCAAGATGTTTTTTTGGTACTCTTAAGTCCCTTGTATTTCCACACAAATTTTAGTATTGGCTTCTTAATGTATGCAAGAAACCCAGATGAAATTTTGATAGTTATTACATTAAATCTGTAGATCAATTTGGGCAGTATTCCCAACTTAACAATATCAAGTTATCAAGTTTCTGGTTCATGAGCCTAAATAAACTGCATTAACATTTGTCATTTTAATAATATGACTAACTTTTAATAACATGACTAATTTCATTTAGTTCTTTTTACATTTTTTCAATGTTTTATAGTTTTCTGTGTATAGTCTTGTTTTGTTAATTTATTCTGAAAGTCTGAGGGTTTTTTTGTTTGTTTGGTTTCATTTGGTTTGGTTTGGTACCAGGAATTGAACCCAGGGGCACTTAACCACTGAGCCACACATCCCTGGCCCTTTTTGTTTGTTTGATTGATTGATTGATTGATTGATTTATATGCAGTGCTGAGGATTGAACCTAGTGCCTCACCTGCACTAGATAAGCGCTGTACCACTGAGCCACAACCTCAGCCCCTATTCTTATTTTGACAGGGTCTTGCTAGGTTGCTTAGGACCTCACTACGTTTCTGAGGCTGGCTTTGAATTTGGCAGTTCTCCTGTCTCAGCCTCCCAAGTTGCTGGGATTACAAGCATGCGCCATTGTACTTATATTATTTTTAATGACACTGCAAATAGAAATTGTTTTCTTATTTCATTTTTGTATTGTTCATTGCTAGTCTATAGAAATGCAATCGCTTTTTGCATATCAGTCTTGTATTTTGCAATCTTGCTGAACTGGTATATTAATTCTAATCATTTTTTATTTTTATTTTTATTTTTTTGTTTGTGTTTTGTTTTGTTTTGGGATTCCTTAGGCTTTTCAGTATACAAGAGCTGTGTGTAGATATAGTTTTATTTCCATTTTTCCAATCCAGTGTTTTTAGTTATTTTTTTCCTAATTTCCCCAGTTAGAAGCTCAAGTATGATGTTGAATACAGATGGTAAGACCAGAAATCTTGCCTTGTTCCTAATATTAGAGGGAAACATCGAGTCTTTTGTCATTAAGTATGATGTTGGCTCTTGAGTTCTGCATCTTTTGAGTTGATCACATGAGGCTTTTTTCCTCATTATTCTGTTAACATTGTGTAGAACATTGGTTAATTTTCAGATGCTAACCAACCTTGCATTCCTTGGACAAATCACACCTTGTCGTGGTGTGTGATCTTTTTAAAACTAGTTTCAGTTTGCTAGTATAAAGTGTGAATTTTTCTACTGTATTCATAAGAGATATAATCTGTAGTTTTGTTGTTGTTGTTTTCATTATGTCTTTATCTGGTTTGATTATCTAGGTAATTTGGCCCCATAGAATTTAAGGTAGGAAGTGTTTTCTATTTTTTTTAAGAGAATGTAAAGGATTGGTATTAATTGTAAAGGATTGGTGTTTTCTTTTTTTTTTTTTTTAAGAGGTTGTAAAGGATTGTAAAGGATTGGTTGTTTAAACATATGATAGAATACATCAGCCATCTAGTCCCAGGTTTTTATTTGTGGAAATTTTTATTTATTTGTTTACTTAATTATTTTTGTGGTACTTGGGATAGAACCCAGGGACTATTGCATCCTAGGCAGGCATTCTACTATTGAGCCATATCTTCAGCCTAAAAGTTTTAAATTACTAATTCAATTTCTTTCCTTATTATATGTACATACAGAATTTTATTACTTTTTCAAACGTAAATATTTATTTTTTAGTCATTTAAAATGAAATATTTATTAAGTATCTATTATATCTAGACCCTGTTCTTGGTACAAAGGTTATAACAATGAATAAATTAAACAAAAGCCCTGACCCTGTTGAAGATTTGAGTTCTCATATTCTTTCTCACTCTCACATTTTGTGTGTATATATATTTTTGTTTGTTTATTTTTATAGTAACTATTCCTTGTAAAAATATTTCTACATGCCACTGGTAGAGAATGGAGATCCTTAGGTTTACTGTGTGTATCATGGTAGTTTTTTTAAACTCAAGTATTCTTGAAAAATGTCAAATGTTGAGAAATGTAATGTATTATTATTATTACAATCACAGTTTATATTGGTGCTTACCCTTGATATTTCTCCAATGACATGATTGTAACAAAACAATCCACCACCCCTATTCTTTATCATTTGTAGAATTATCCTTTGCCTTCCACTTTTGGGTGATCATCAGGAGAAGCATGTATGAGTTTCCTAGTGCTGCTGTAATGAAGTATCATAAATGGATTGCTTAAGACAACAGAAATTTATTCTCTGACAATTAAGTTAAGAACCTGAAACCAAAGTGTTGTCTGCAGGGCTCTGCACTCTCTGAGCCACTGGGTAGAATCCTGGCATATGATGGTGGCCATCAACCCTAGGCATTCCTTTGCTGGCAGCTGCATCACTCCAGTCTCTTCCTCACTCATCACATGGTATTCTCTGTTGTTGTTTTTTCCTCTGCATGCACATGGTGTTCTTATTATGTATACACCAGTCATATTGGATTAGAGCCCATCCTAATGGCCTCATTTTAACATGATTACCTTAGCAAAGACTTTATTTCTTTTTCTTTTGAACCAGGGATTGGACACAGGGTTTTTAACCACTGAGCCACATCTCCAGCCCTTCTTATTTTAATTTTGAAACAGGGTCTCGCTAAGTTGCTTAGGGCCTTGCTAAGTTGTTGAGGCTGGTCTCAAACTTGTGATTCTCCTGCCTTTGCTTCTTGAATCACTGGGATAACAGGTGTGCACCACCACACCTGGAGCAAAGAATATCTAAATAATGTCAGGTTCACAGATACCTGGTGTTAGGACCTCAACATATCTTTTGGGGGAGACATAATTCAATCCATAATAAGGTATTATGCTCTAACTCTGAGATCTTGAGTACAGGCTTCATTTTAATAACATGACTAATTTTTAAGAGCTTCTATGGAAGTTTCATGGTGTATCTCTTTGTCTTTAAAAAACAATGTCCTCTCTAGTTTAAGCCCTAAAGTTATCTTCAAATGCACACATGTGTTTTATCCTTATGTTGGAAACTAAGCAGAGATGATATGAATTGAATTATGTTCCCCTCGCCCCAGGGGAAAAAAAAAAGGTATGTTTAGGTCCTAAATCCTGGTACCTGTAAACATGATCTTATTTGGAAATAGAGTGTTGGTGTAATCAAGTTAAGATGAGGTCATCCCATTTATTGATTCTTGATTTTACTTCTTTGCTGTAGGAGTCTTGTTAAGGAAGTGTGGTCCGAATCCGACATGATGAAGATTTGGGCCTATTTTTTCTTCTATTAGGCATTGAGTCTCTCTCTGGTCTGATTCCCAGGTCCTTGATCCACTTTGAATTGAATTTTGTGCATGGTGAGAGATAGGGGTTTAGTTTCATTTTGCTGCATATGGATTTCCAGTTTTCCCAGCACCATTTGTTGAACAGGCTATCTTTTCTCCAGTGTACAAGTTTGTAATGTTTATAGCAGCTCAATTCACAATAGCTAAACTGTGGAACCAACCTAGATGCCCTTCGATAGATGAATGGATAAAGAAACTGTAGTATATGTACACAATGGAATATTACTCAGCAATAAAAGAGAATAAAATTATGATATTTGCAGGTAAATGGATGGAGTTGGAGAATATCATGCTAAGTGAAGTAAGCCAATCTCAGAAAACCAAATGCCAAATGTACTCGTTAATTAAGTGGATGCTGATCCATAATGTGGGGAAGGATATGGGAACAATGGAGGAACTCTGTTCACAGGGGGATAAGGGGGGAGGGGGCATGGGGACAGTTAAGGTGGTGGAATATGATGGTCATCATAGCCCTAGCTTTATGTATGACTGCATGTATGTTGTGATTCTATATCACTTACAACCATAGAAATGAAATGTTATCCTCCATTTGTGTACAATGAATCAAATTGCACTCTGTTATCATGTAAGCCTAAATAGAACAAATAAATAAATTAAATATGAAAAAAAAAGATGAGGTCATTAGGGCTCTGATCCAATGTGACTGTTGTCCACATAAGAAGAAAAAAATAACATGTGAACACAGAGACAAACAGAAGGAACACTGTGTGATGTTCTATAACTAGGGGTCATAAAAGATGTTCAAAAGCAGCATCTCTCAAATCACAATGTATATGCCCCCAAAATAAAAAGTCACATGAAAGTTTGTGAACGACTATTTCAAATAGCGGCTAACTGCTCATATGCTGTTCCCTGATCACAATCACAGGAATCTTTATATAGACCAGTTTAAACAATGTCAAAAGTCATCTCTGCAGTGAAATAAATATGGCTTACACAGTCATATTCATGTGTTGAAAAATACTATGTATGTGACCTGTTGTGTGTGTGTGTGTGTATAGAGAAGTACCACATGCACTATAAATTGGAACAGTGTTAAAAAAAAAAAAAAAGCAGTATAGCATCTTCTGAGCCCCTGTCTGGTGGTCCCATTGCTAGTTTTAATTCTGTTTTCAATGATGCTCCCAAGTATTTTCTTGATCCACAAATGCTATCATCTTTATTCTGTCACAATGCAAGTGTTTTTGAATGTCTGTCATTCCTGGTGTAGTGAATTATAGCACTCTTAGGGGCAGGACTAGAGAACATGAATACTTTTTTGAAAACGAAGCCCATCACCCAAACTACTGTCCTGTTCCTCTAGCAGAGAAATGCTGAGACATTATTCATATTTGTTGCTCCTACCAAGTCTTGGACTCATGCTTTCAATGTTCAGGTGTTTGTTCTTCAGTTGCTTTCCCATTTTAAATGAAAGCATTAGATAATTCTTACATCCCCAATGGCTACTCATTTCTACAAGTTTCAATTATGAAATAAGCCTGAAAATTGCTTACTTATGCTCTTTTCTTCTTTCTTTTGAAATAACACAGGGCAATCTAGAGCAGCTATGATACCTCCCAAGCATCCGCGGCAGCCCAAGGGAGCTTTGGATGATGCCATTTCCTTTGGAGGGAAAACAGACCGAGAAGCACCAAATGCTTCCCAACCCACACCACCCCCACTGCCAAAGAAAATGATCATAAGAGCTAATACAGAACCAATCTCCAAAGACATCCAGAAATCCATGGAAAGTAGTCTTTGTGTCATGGCCAATCCCACCTATGATATCGACCCCAACTGGGATGCCAGCAGTGCTGGTTCTTCCATTAGCTATGAACTCAAAGGTCTGGACATTGAGTCTTATGACTCCTTGGAGAGACCTTTGCACAAGGAGCGACCCATCCCTTCAGCAGCAAACAGCATCTCCAGCTTAACCACTCTCAGTATTAAGGACAGATTTTCCAACAGCATGGAGTCCCTGTCTAGCCGACGTGGTCCCTCTTGCAGACAGAGTCGAGGCATGCAGAAGCCACAGAGACAAGCACTTTATCGAGGACTTGAAAATCGGGAGGAAGTAGTGGGTAAAATCCGAAGCCTTCATACAGATGCCTTGAAGAAACTGGCCATTAAATGTGAAGACCTCTTTATGGCTGGACAGAAAGACCAGCTCCGTTTTGGGGTGGACAGCTGGTCAGACTTCAGACTAACCAGCGACAAGCCATGTTGTGAAGCAGGTGATGCAGTTTACTACACTGCCTCCTATGCAAAAGATCCACTTAATAACTATGCAGTTAAGGTAAGAAAGTATTACAAATCTCATTTCAATCTTAGCCAACACTGTTTTTGGGATGGAACTATTCTTCTTTCCCCTTTCTCTCAGAGGAAAGAAATTCCTCCATTCCACAAAAGTCACTACACATTTATGTTACAGAGGATGCTCTTTTTAAAAACATTTTTTATTGGTGCATTATACATAATAGTAAAATTTGTTGTTAAATATTTATACATGCACACAATATAACAATGTAATTTGGTCAGTTTCATCACCAATACCTCCTTTTTCCTTCCCACAGGGAGGCTTATTTATTATTTAGAAGAGAAAGCAGACATGTAAAGAGATACTACATGCTAAGTTAGTAAACAAGGATTTTGTAGGAGCCTTGGAAAGACTTTAATTCAGATTCTAGAAGTCAGAGAAGTCTTCTTAAAGGAAGTAGTCCTTGAACTGTAATTGCTTGCAGTAGCTACCTATAAAAATGAAGTCTGCTATGTGCCTTCTACTGCATGTTTCTGTCTTTATTCCCTACCAAGAGATCTTGGTCTCCTTCAGCTCTGCAATTCCTCTGCTTTCCAGAGAAACATTTTTATAGAGGAAGATAACTAATATTTGCTGATGTGCCAGGAATTTGTTTTATAATCTGCACATCAACTTTATGAGGTTAAGTTTTTTGTTTTTTTTTTTTTTCCATTTGATACACAAAGAAAATGCTTAGGGTCACATAGCTTGCAAGTAGTAGAGCTGGAGTTTTTTTAAAGGTCTTTATTTTTAATAATGTTATTGGGTTTTTTATTGGGACCTTTATTTTATTTATTTATTTTTATGTTGTGCTGAGGATTGAGCCCAGTGCCTCACACATGCTAGGCAAGTGCTCTACCACTGAGCTATAACCACAGCCCCAGTAGAGCTGGAATTTAAACACAGATATCTCTTGACTCCATAGCCTGCACTTTTCCCATTGTGTCACTTATTAAATTCTTACATATATACCACCCATTCTAGACAATCCACTGCTTCAAGATGTCCAGAAGACTTGACATGAAGAATTCTTTCCCAGGGCTAGGGTTGTGGCTCAGTGTTAGAGCGCTTGCCTAGCATGTGTGAGGCCCTGGGTTCGATTCTCAGCACCACATGTAAATAAATAAAATAAAGGTCCATTGACAACTAAAAAAAAACAAAAGAATTCTTGCCCAGTTACATTCACTGTAACACTAAGCCATATTTTGTCACTATAATAAACATGACAAGGACTGTGATCCTGGCTCTGCCATTTAGTAGCTTTGTCAATAACAGTGCCTATCACATGGGGCTGTTGTTTGGTTAAAAGAGAACAAAATATCCCTGATGAGTAGTCTTTTCTTTAACTATCATTAGCTTCTTCCCTACTTTAAGAAAGTAATATGCCTAATTAGAATAAATAAATTTTAAAAAAACATTTTACATCTCAAAAAAAAGAGAGGGAGTAACAACCTTTAGTCCTCAATTTCCTCTTTTTTAAAGATATTTATAATAATCCCTATGGGGTTGAGGTGAGGATCAAGTGAGATAATGCAGGTAAAAAGGTTTTGAAAAACACAAAGCTCTATGTAAACTTAAGGTAATATTCTCCATTCCCATAGTTCCTTTTTACTGATTCTATTCTCTGGTTCAAACCATCTAAATGGCTTTTTTTTTTTAAACAACCTTTATTTTATTTATTTATGTATGTATTTTGTATGTGGTGCTGAGGATTGAACCCAGTGCCTCACGCGTGCGAGGCAAGCACTCTACCACTGAGCCACGACCCCAGCCCCTCTAAATGGCTTTTACATGTTAATTTGGATTAGAAAATCCAGATGGTACCTTGGTAAATTAATGGATAAGGTAAACAATTGACCTTACCTGTCTATCAAGACAGAATGTATGTTTGGACCAGATCCTCAGTTGGCTGCCCTCTGCACTTGCAACATCTACACCTATTGACCATCCTGTGGTGCTAGCAGTGTTCCTATGGGTCCAGCCTATACTTTCTAAAATTAAACTGTGGGGCAAACTGCAAAGAAGGAATCTGAATCCTGTTAATTTATTACTATTGAGTCTAAAAGGGCATTTTGAGATTCTATGTAGCACTCAAGAGCTGTTATATCAATTGGGGTTATGGTGCCTTATCTACCTTGAGTCTTTATTGCTACAAGATCACCAGTGCAGAATGAGTACCTATTTCAGAAAGGGGCACTGAACTGTCTGTTCTTTCAAAACAATTGAGAAGTAGGGCTTGACTAACTTTATGTATTATTGCCATGCAATCTTGTCTCTTTCCTAAATCAATGGTCTGGTATTGATTTCTTTGCTTATAATGATGCAAAAGCAATCTCAAAAGAACAGGTGGCAAGTGATTATATACTGGGAGTTGCTGGCAGGTTTGAGAAAGGATGTTTTTACACTAAATGCTGAATATAAATGTCTCTTTGAAGACTTTCTGAGTTTCTAGAGGTGCCCAATTTACTGTACAGTCATAGAGTAATAAACTATGAGGATATTGAGAACCCTCCTTTTGCAGAGATAAGCAAAAGAGGCCAGTAATCAGCTCATATGAAACAACTGTTTCTACTGATTGCCTTCTTAAAATATCCCTTCCCATACTATGGAAATTAGAGTAGGCTAATAGGTGTGACTCTTTCCTAAAATTTTGCAAAAGGAAGTCAGTGCTAGAATTTAGCAGTCTTAGAGTCAAAGGAGACTCTACCCCTACCAATCCACTGCAGTCAAAGATTATGAAACTCTTTATTTTGTGCATTTAGTTTGCTCAGATGCCATAACAATACCATAAACTGGATGACTTAAACCACAGAAATGTATTTTCTCACATTTCTGTAGGCTGAAAAGCCTGAGATCAGAGTTCCAGCTTATTTCGTTTCTGGTGAGGGCTCTTCCTGGCTTGTAGATAGCCACCTTATCTCTGTGTCTTCATATGGTTGGGAGAGAGCAAAAGGAAACAAATAGTCTTGCTCTGGAATCTCTTCTTTTAAGGACACCAGTCCTATTATAGCTATGCCTGTGTTAGCTTTCTCACTGTTGTGACTAAAAGACCTGACAAGAACCATTAGAGGAAGAAAAGTTTATTTGGGGGTTCATGGTTGCAGAAGTCTCTGTCCATAGATGGCTGACTCCATTCCTTAAGGCCTGAGGAAGGACATCATAGTGGAAGAGTGTGGCAAAGGAAAGCAGCTGTGGACATGGCAGCAGGAAGGGGAGAGAGAGAGAGAGAAAGAACATTCCACTCTTCAGGGACAGAATATATACCCCAAAGGCAACACCCCCAGTGACACACCTCCTCCAGCCTACCCTACCTGCATATAGTTACCACCCAGTTAATACCTATTAGGGGATTGCTGTACTGATTAGGTTAAGGCTTTCAACACATAACCCAATCATTTTACCTCTAAACTTTCTTACATTGTCTCACACATGAGCTTTTGGGGGACACATATCTAAACCATAACAAGGCCCTAACCTTAGGATCTCATCTAACCTTAATTAACACTTTGTAGGCCCTATCTCCAGATACAGTCACATTGAGGTTTAGAGCTTCAACATATGAATTGGAAGGGCAAATACATACTTTCACATATGGAACACATTCCAGCAATCTCAAAAGTCTTTTTATTAAAATACTTTTTAGTTGTCAGTGGACCTTTATTTTATTTATTTATATACGGTGCTGAGAATCAAACCCAGTGCCTCATATATGCTGGGCAAGTGCTTTACCACTGAGCCACCACCCCAGCCCCTCTAAAGTCTTATTTCAGAATTAACTCTAAAGTTCCAGTCATAATATAGACATTCCCATTCCAAAAGGGAGAAATCAGAAGGATGGAAGGAAGGAGTGATAGATCCCAAAACCCCAAATCTAGCAAGTCAATTTCCATTCAACCTAAGACTAGAGAATAATCCTCCTTGGTTTAACACTCTGGGCCCGGTGGTATGGCAGCATCAGCCCTGTGGCTCTGCAAGGTGACTCCACTCCTGAGGTGCTCCTCACAATCATCCTGGCCCTCTAAATCTAGAGAAACAGCCTCACCTTTGAAGCCCAAGAGGGAACAGTCTTGCCTACTGGACCTGTGATTGGAAGAGTAGCCTGATGTCTCTTTATCACCTTTGGGGTCATTCTTCCCTTTCCTAAAGATAGTGCATGTTCACAGCCAAGTAGCTCCATGGTGCAATCCTACAGAATCCAAGGAGTCTGGCAGCCTTCTTTCATTCCATCCTACTTTCTCCTCTTGGCTTAAACTGGCAGTGTCTTGTCTAAGATAATCCCATTCCTATTCCTGGCTTCTGCTGAGATGGCTAGTTACATCTGTGAGTCTCACTCATGATCTATCAAATGGTCATTGAGCCACACCCTTAGTGTTCTGTAAAGAATGAGCTTTCAGGGCTGGGGATATAGCTCAGTCGTAGAGCATTAGCCTAGCATGTGTGAGGCACTGGGTTTGATTCTCAGCACCACATAAAAATAAATAAATAAAATAAAGGTATTGTGTCCATCTACAACTAAAAATTTTTTTAAAAAGAACAAGCTTTCACATTTTATTTTTTATTTTTTGCAATATGGGTAGAGTGAGAATTTTCTGTATCTTCAAGTTCTGATTCTTTTTTTCTTAATAATTCCTTCTTCAGAGGCTGGGATTGTGGCTCAGCAGTAGAGTGCTTGCCTCGCATGCATGAGGCACTGGGTTCAATCCTCAGCACCACATAAAAATAAATAAATGGGATAAAGATATTGTGTTCATCTACAACTAAAAAAAACATTTAAAAAAATAATTTCTTCTTCAATTCATCTTTCTCCTTTCCCATTTTACTATAAGCTGTCAGGAGGAACCAAAGTCCTTCTTCAACACTTGTCTTAGAAATCTCCTCAGCCAAAAATCCAGTTTTGTCTCTTGCAAGTTCCGTCTTCCACAAAACACTATTACATGGTTGGACCAAGTTCTTTGCCTCTTCATGAAAACAATCACCTTTCCTCTAGTTCCTTATTTCCATCAGAGAACTCACCAGAATTGCCTTCAACATCCATATTTATAGCAACTATCTGCTTATGGTTATCTAGGCTTTTTTAAACATGCATCTCAAAATTCTTCCAGCCTCTTTCTGCCACCAAGCCTACTTCTACATTTTTAAATTTTTATTATGTTGGCACCCCACCTCTCAGTATCAAAATCTCAGTCTTGGTCTGTTTGGGCTATCATCTTAAAAGTACCACACACTAGATAACTTAAACCCCCAAAATGTATCTTCTTGTGTTCTGGAGGCTGAAAAGCCCAAGATGATAGTTGTAGCTGACTGAGGTACTGATGAGGACTCTCTTCCTGGCTTGCAGATGGCCACCTTTTCACTGCATCCTGACATCACAGAGAGAGTAAGCAGCTCTCTGGTGTCTCTTCTTATACCAACATTATTCCTGTTGTATCAAGGTTCCATTCATGACCTCATGTATCATTTAGCCTTAATTACCTCCTTACTGGCCCTGATTCCAAATGCAGTCATATTGGAGATTAGGGCTTCAATATAGGAATTGGGACAAGGAGAAAAACAGTTCAGTCCATACTAAGTGTTGAATTCATTATAAAGGAAATGTTTTTAACTCAGGACTTTTCCTAGATTTAAAAGTTTTCCTATGTATTCTAGTTGTTATTTGACATGAAGACTTTTATTATTTGTATTAGTCTTAAGCTGAGAGACATTAAAGAATAAAGAGGGGGTGGGGTTGTGGCTCAGTGGTAGAGCACTTGCCTAGCATGTGTGAAGCACTGGGTTCGATTCTCAGCACCACATATAAACAAATAAAGGTGCATCAACAACTAATAAAAAAAATTAAAAAAAAAAAAAAAAGAATAAAGAGCATTGGAGTCATTTGACCTGGGTTCAAGTTCCGAATCCCTCTCTATATTCTTTTTTTTAAATATTTTTTTAGTTGTAGATGGACACAATACCTTTATTTATTTATTTTATGTGGTGCTGAGGATCAAACCCAGTGCCTCACACATGGCGAGGCAAGCACTCTTCCACTGAGCCACAGCCCCAGCCCCCTCTCTATATTCTTAACACAGGTTATGTAACTACTCTGGGTTTTTTACATCAGTGACTGCCCTACCTACCTCATAAGACTGTTATAATGCACATGTTTATGTAGTAAAACTGCTTTTATAAACTCAAGTACATGTAAAATATAATAATGTATTATTATTAACAATAATGGAAAATTACTGCTCCACATTCTATAGTTCACTATTATTCTTTAATATTGGGCATTAGTTTGAGCATATTTAGATAGGTTCTACACTTATTTTCTTTCCCATAATTTAAAAGATATAAACATCTTTTCTTCTTAAAATTATGAGAGAAGGCTACAAAATGTAACAGCCTCAAGAATTTCAGTGCTGCCAAAAATTGGAAACAAATTAAGTGCCTGATATTAAGGAAACAATTTAATAAATTGTAACACATCAGCCCAATGGAATGTTTGTAGCCATTAAAAGTGGTAATTATGAAGACTATATAAAATGAAAAACGTCTGTTGTAAAATGTCATAGAGCACCAAATAGTATGATCATAACTTTTAAAAAATTGACCTACAAA
Source organism: Xerus rutilus (assembly GCA_028644305.1). NCBI lineage: Eukaryota > Metazoa > Chordata > Mammalia > Rodentia > Sciuridae > Xerus > Xerus rutilus. The sequence continues at coordinate 107,206,451 of CM053401.1, forward strand.
ATGGTAAGATGCAAATAATTCCTGTATTAGAGTTGTGGTAATTATAGGTGATTTTGATATTGTTTAAAAATGATGTCATAATATCTTTTCAGGGAAAGAAAACAAAAGCATTAGAGATTTTGGATCTTTTCACACTGAATTTCTTGAAGGAGTGGGTTTCCTTAGTGATTCATCTCTGTAGTCATATCCTCTAGCATAAATTATAAATAGCTCCTATTTCATGCCCCTCGGCTTTTGCACAAGCTGGCTCCTCTGGTCTGCCCTACTCCTGGGAGGTAGTCTGATACAATGAGGAACTTCTGTATTGTGACCTGCCATTGACCTATTTCAGAATTACCTGAGGGATCCTCATTAAAAGTGTCATTTCCATATCTATAGAATTGGAATCCCTGGCCAGGAAGCCTGGGAAACTGCCTTTGTAACTGCTCCCTCAGGTGGTTCCCACATACAGAATTTGAGGACCTATGACAAAGTAGTTAAAAATTAGGCTTTTTGTTTGTTTGTTTTTTTAAGTTGTTGATGGGCCTTTATTTTATTTACATGTGGTACTGAGAATTGAATCCAGTGCCTCACACATGCTAGGCAAGCACTTTACCACTGAACTGCAGCCCCAGCCCAAGAATTAGGCTTTTAAGTCAGACAGAACCGGGCTTAAATGTGTTGCTTAGCCACCTATTAGACGTTACTTTGGCCTGCTTACTTGCCATTTGTAATTCTAGTGTCTTATCTATAAAATGGAAAATAATACTTCATTCGTCTTAGAGCCATTGTAAAAAAATATTATAGGATTTAATATATACATAGTAGCGGAGCATCATTTGGCACAAAGTGAAGAATTCAATAAATGATAGTTATCTTTTTCTCCATTCTCTTCTCATGTACCTAGTACATGAGAAGTTCCTATCAGTTAAAGAATCCAGCTGTGGTTGCCTGTGATAGCTGATAGCTCCTTCCTGTATACCCACAAGGTACCTGGTGGATTTCTCTATCATTGGTCTGCCATGATAGGTTATACAATTTAGCAGTACTACCATCATACAATTATAGGAACATGCTCCTCCCCACTATCACATTTTGACCTTCTCAATGACAGGGATCATGGATTATTAATTCTTAAGTCCTTAGCATCTAATATAATAGCATGTACCTAGTGGGCATTTGGTAGATGTGTCTTAACCTTTCAAAAAACATTTATTATATAAAATATTGTGGAATTTGGGTTTATAGAAATATATGAATAAGTCAAAGACCTTGCCCTCAAGGAGCTTTGTCTCCTGGTAGGGAGATAAAAAAACTTTCAAACAAGACAGATCATAATGAAGGGTCAGAGTGGTGTACAGAGATATAAAGATGAATGGAGATTAATGGATAAAAGTAGTTGTAAAGACTAGACGACCAGGAGGAGATGAATTAAGCCGCTCAGCAAGACTTTATTGGAATACACGCTCTCAGGCCGAATCCTCTTATCCATCAGAGTGTGTCCGGGAGGAATGGCACTGGGGCTTCGGTGCACAGAGAATTTCAAGAAAGCCCGGTCAGGAAGAGGAGGGCTTGGGGGCAGGAAGAGAAGGCCAGAGTCCTTCCTGGATAGGTCAGGAAAACCCACTGATTGACAGGAGGCGTGTCTACTAGCAATGTCAGCATCTGGCTTGCAGCTCTGCTGGTTCCCCTGATTGGACATTTTGGACCCTGACCCGACCTAACATCCCGGCCTTTTTGATGATATAGGACAGCAGATTTGGTCTGGCTACTTAGTGCAGGATTGGGGGCGCTGAGAGGGGGAGTTGGCTCGGGTGTTAGTCAGGCAGGGAGGCAGACCCAGGGGTGTGGGAGCCTCTGGTTGTCAGTCATGTTGCTTGAATGCAGAAGCATCACCTGTGGGTAGGAACAGAGGCTTGGGAGCGATTACTGATTAGCAGAAAAGGAAGGGGGCTGCCGAGAAATTTTGAGTTTGGTGGGAGTCCAGCATGATGGACCAGTCCAAGGCTGGTCTATTCTGTAATGAAATTTGTTCAAGTTTTTAAGTAGCGATTACTGCATAATCAAGTCCTCCTGCCTTAGCCCAGAGGCAGTGAATGGGAGCCAAGGACAGCCCAACTATTACCAGTAGAAAAATGGCCCTTTTTGCCCTAGAGAGGGAGGTGATAACAAGTCATGGTAATTCAGTCTCATTGTACAGTTAAGTCCCTATAATAAGGCTGGAGAGGACAAGGCATGTAAACATAGTATTTAGTTTTTAATGTCACAGATGTCTATCTTTAAATTATTTTAAATGCCCAGGAACGGCTGTGTTCTTGGTGCTGCTAGATGTTTAAGATGAAGCAAGTCAAATTGACTTTTGTTCTTACCGATTGTTAAGAGTCACCTTTTGTTCTCCTGGGAGGCATCCTGGAGGAACTTGAGAGCATCTTGTTAGCTCTGCTAGTGCCATCTGTGTTAGGATAGGTCGAGGTTTGGCGCTGATGTGGCTTCCCCGGGAAGCCTAAGGGACAGTTCCCTTTTTTTGGTGACCTTCCTGTTTATCTTATGGCATTTGATTGGCTCTTTAATTCTCTAATGGTCTCAGAAATCTCCCTGACCAGGAGGTCCTGTGGCCCATAGATGTAGAGCGCTTCAGAGAAGTTCCCTCATTCCTTGGATTCAGGTTGACTCAAAGGGCAAGAGCCAAATATTGGTTTTCTTGGCCCTTTAATTTAATTTTAGTTTTTAATTCTTGATCTTAAACACTCAGCAAGCCAATCTCACCAGTTACAAAGTAAAGGTACTGGGCTTTAACTTTAAGGTCTATCCTATAGGTGGTGGCTGATCTAAAAATAATCTGGGTTGGTTGTTCTTGAAGTAGTACCTCTGTAAAACATTAACAGGCAATAGAGCTTCAGGAAAATACAAAATAAAATCAACAACAGCAAAACATATTTAGTTTGTGTAATAGCTTTCTCAAATTTCAGGTGAGTTACATATTATATCCCTGTTTGAGGTCCTAATGATTTTACAATAAAATTAATCCTTTGAACATATCTTTAAATGAACTGGACTCTGGTCTACATTGAAGCCATTGTAGTAAGCTGGGAGACAGAACTATTTTAGGTAAGACAGGGCTCCTTGCAAAATCTTAGCAGAATATTAAATAGATTAGGTCCTCATTTATTTAAAAGATCACTCTGATGTAAAAATAACTTAAAGTCTTATCTTATTGATGATAGGTTCAGTTATAAAACATTAAATGATATGAATGGATACCATACAAGTTCAGTTTGGAGAACATCAGCCTGATAAAACATTCTTTTAAACCTTCTATTTTAAAGACCTATTTTGTATACCTGGAAGGTATGAACACATTTAATATAGAACCAGAATTACATTGATGTTATTACATTAAGTTTAGTTCTGAAAGAACAATTTAGATGTTAACTTTTCATTTAATCACAGTTGTAAACCTTTTGATTAGAAATATTCTTTCTTTCCAATAAATACCATATTTAGAATCTTTAATTTCTTCTATTCATATCCCAAAGCAATCCTTGTAAATTTTTGAACTTAGGCAACAGTAGAAACCTTTAAAACTTTATATAGGAACTTATAAACCTTTGTGTTTACTCAATTTAAATTGAACCTTTTAAATCATGTGAATTAAAGGTATTTGGATCCATTTTTTTAGGTTTAATTGATGAGCGCTCATTATCTGTGCCAATCCTGTTACCATGTACATAGAAGTTAAGAAAAGAAAGAGTCTTAGGGAAAAAAATGATGCGGCTGATAAAAATAAAAAATGCAGGGTGGTCGGTCTGGCAGCCCATAGACACGCAGCGAGAGCAGCCGTGCCAGTCCGCCCAAGCGGCAAGCACGGGCGGAGTGAGAGATGCAGGAACGCAGGGTGGGTGGGCCCCACCTAACGCTCGGTCTCTGCCATCCAGTGCTGGGACCGAGGCCAGCTCCGCCTCCCGGGAAGGTGGCACTGCAGCTCGGGGGGAGCCGAGAGTGAAGGGAGGGGGCCGCCACATGGCAGGCAACTCAGACACAGAGCTGCCGTCTGAGCAGCGTGCTGACGCAGCGAGAAATGCAGGGAGGCGGGGTGGTCGGGCTCCGCTGAACGCCTCGTTCCTGCCTTCCAGCAGTGGGACTGAGGCTGGCTTTGTTTTCTCCGGGAGGAAACTGCTGGGGAATTGCCTCGGCTTTGGAGTGCAGGGGGGCGGGGGTGTCTGGGTAGGGAGCAGGATCAGAGAATGAGGAAGGAGGTACAGAAAAGCAAATGGGAAAGGGGGCTTTTAGCGAGAAGAACATGAGAGGACAGAACAGATGGGAAAGAAGGGAGGGGCAAGAGTGCATCTTCCAACAAAGCCTCCATGAAAGGAATTTCTGTCCATTTCCCCATCCGGTGACAAAAATTAGCCAAATCAATGAGGATTTGAAAATCAAAAGTTCCCCCTAGAGGCCATTTTGGTCCGTTATCTAAGCCATAGTACACTGGAGTTTTGAGGTCTAGAGAAGAGTTGGGGTTCCTTGTGACTTCTCAGCAGTCCCAGGGAGTGGGCGGGAACATAAAAAGGCATCCCTCAAAATGTCTACGCCCACAGGAGAATGGGGGCCAGGTGGAAAATTGAGGCATCCCTCGAACTTTCCGGGGCCCAAGTGGCTAGCACGAGGGCTGGGAACGTCTTCCCAAATCCACGTGGCCTCGAGCGGACAGAGACCCCACGCACACGTGCGACTTATCAGATGGGCCTCTGGAGCGGACAGTGGGGGTGGGGCAATCTGAGGAGTCAGAGGAAAGGGGGCCTACCTCACTCTTGTCGGTCCGGGTGAGGAAAACAGGGAGCGGCTCAGGAGTTCTCCCAGTCCGAAGGGCTTGCCTCAACCCCGGTACAGGGAAGGTTCAAAACCCTCCTGGGTTTCGGCACCATTATGTAAAGACTAGAGGACCAGGAGGAGATGAATTAAGCCACTCGGCAAGACTTATTGGAATACACGCTCTTGGGCCGAATCCTCTTGTCCATCAGAGTGTGTCCGGGAGGAATGGCACTGGGGCTTCGGTGCACAGAGAATTTCAAGAAAGCCCAGTCAGGAAAGGGAGGACTTGGGGGCAGGAAGAGAAGGCCAGAGTCCTTCCTGGATAGGTCAGGAAAACCCGCTGATTGACAGGAGGCATGTCTACTGGCAATATCAGCATCTGGCTTGCAGCTCTGCTTTGCAGCTGCTGACCAGTCCCCCTGATTGGACATTTTGGACCCTGACCCAACCTAACAGTAGTCATTAATGCTTATCTCAAGGCTGATAGGCTGTGAAAATCTTGGGGACCAGCTGAGTGCAGTGGTGCACACCTGTAATCCTAGAAACTTGGGAGGCTAAGGCAAGAGAATTGCAAGTTCAAGGCTAGCCACAGCAATTTATCTAGCTCCTAAGCAATTTAATAAGACCTTGTCTCAAAATAAAAAATAAAGCCGGGAACGGTGGTGCACACCTGTAATCCCAGTGACTGAGGTGGCCCAGGCAAGAGCATCCCAAGTTCAAAGCTAGGCTCAGCAATTTAGTGAGGCCCTAAATAACTTAGCAAGACCCTGTCTCTATATAAAATATAAAATAAGGGTTGGGGGTGTGGCTCAGAGGTTAAGCGCCCCTGGTTTCAAAACCCCATACCAAAAATAAAAAATTAAAGGGCTGGGGACATAGATCAGTGTTTCAGTACCCCTGGGTTCAATCCCTAGTATCCACCCCAAAAGGAAAAAAAAAAAGGTTACCAAAGTTAGAGACTTTGAATTATAAATTCAAGAGATTAGACTAACTGGGCATGGTGGTACATGCCTATAATTCCAGCTACTCTAGAAAATGAGGTAGTAGAATTGTAGAATTGCAAGTTTGAGGCCAGCCTGGACAACTTAGCAAGACCCTGTCTCAAAAAATAAAAAGGCTGGGGAGATATAGTGCAGTGGTAGATCACTTCTGGGTTCAACCCCCAGTATTGCAAAAAAAAAAAATATATATATATGATTAAAAATTTAAAATAAAGAGGCTAGACTTGTACTTTGTAGGAAACCACTGAAGATCTTTACTTTTTTTTTTTTTTTCATTGTTTTTGTGGTGCTGGGGACCAAATGCAGGGCCTCATACACACTAAGCATTGTTCTTCCACTGAGCTACACCTCCAGCCCCATGCTAAAGATTTTTAAAGAGGATAACATAAAATCAATGATTTTGGAAGAAAACTGTGGTGGGAGAAACTGAAGGACTGGAAACAGGGAAGTTAGTCATTATGCTATTGCAATATCCAGATAAATAATGAGACTCTGAAACAGGATCCAAGAAAGGAAGAGCACAGTGGCTCAAGAACTGAGGAAAGCAGTAGACCATGTCTAGTGAGTGGCTGAATGTGGGATGAGAGCAGCATTGCTAAAATTTCAAGATAGAAGAACCCCCAAGAGGATAGTGATGCCACCAACTAAAATATGAATCAAAAAAACAGAAAGAAGAGCTCTCTATGGAGCATAGAAATGGGTCAGCCAAATTGAGAAAAGCCCAATAGCCAGGTAAAACTTTGAAGTTGGTATTCAGAAGAAAGGGCAAGCCTAGAAATATGGTTTCTTAGTCCTAACTAGCTTTATTTAGTTCAAACTGTGGGATATGTGAGATTGTAGTAGAAGAATCTATAAAGTGGGGAAAAAAGCCTCCCCATCTAAGTGACCCAAAGCAGGAGCAGTTGGAAAGGGCAGGGTCCCACAGGCCACCATGTCCATGGTTATAGAGGGCTTGAACAGAAAGAGGACTCAGAAGAAGTCAAGAGTTCAATCTCTACTAAGTCTCAAGAAAATATAGTCTCAATAGCACTAAGGGTGGATATCCAAGCAGAGAGAGGGAAGAGGGAATGGGGAGGCCATGGAGGCAGTGAGCCTGAAGGAAAGGCCAAATTGATTCCCAAACACTATTTTACCTTCAAGTCCTATTTCTGTCTCGTTCATGTCTTCTTTTATCCTCTCATCACCGTTTGACAAACCACCACCCAGCAGATTAGACCGTCTGTCTCTGTGGGCTGCATGCTGGCTGGCCTCCAGCCCTTAACTTCCCTGCTTTCTAAATAAAACTGAACATCAACCTAAGCATGAACTTAAGTTTCCTGTTCTCTAAATAAAATCTACCTTGCTTATTTCTCCCTTTCAAAGAATCTGACTAGTCACTGACTAAACCCATAATCCTCACAGTAAATAAGACAACTTTAGAAGGACCTTCACCATTCCACACAGGAAGAAACTGAGGCCAGAGGCATTTTTGCACACTAACAACAGCTTCATGGCAGGCCGCCTCCTGACTGCTTGGTAGAATCTTTCCTGTTAGTTACAGTAGTCAAGAAACTGACCCTGCTGTGCCTCAGTGTTGTTCCTGGATGAATAAATGACAGCAAGCAGGATGGACACTTACTAAAATCATGGCCCAGTCTCACAGAGACCTTTGATTTTTTTCCCCTCACTTCTTTCATGAGATCATTTTTTAACAAATGCTGCCATGAGATACTGCATAATAAATTTAGATAAAGTTACATTGAAGAAGATACTAAGTCTCATGTAAGTAAAAAGTATAACTTTCTGAGGTTTTTTTCCCCCCAACAGTTCCAAATTGGAGGAGTTAGCTATCTTGTCCTTTTAAAGTAGTCCAGATCTTTGTTCTCAAGGACAGGGCACACAAAGCTCAGTGAAGATACACACTTGCTCCTTGCTTGCTTCCAGCTACACCAGAATCTTGTTAAAAGCTCTAATAAAGTAGAGGTGAACTGTGGAGACCAGCATCTTTTATTGCATTTTTGACTCCAGAGTTTCCGTTTATCTTATTTGGGTGGATGCTGAAAAAGGAAGACACTAAATGAAAAAGCATTAACAGGAATAATTGTGATTGGTAAGAATTTACAACTAGTTCAGACTATCTACACAGGCAATTAATTGCTGGCTTAGTGGTAAGGAAAAACTAGATGGGAAACCCCTTCCACTTTCATAATTCAGCACAAACATGCCCAACATTGAAACTTTATAGAAAGCAACTGATCAGCAGCCAAGTGCATATACACATAGCCATCCTAGGTTAGTGTCTAGTCCATTTCATGGCTCAGTGCATACAGAAGTGCCAAAGAGTCTCAGCTAAAAACTGGTTTATTAAGGAGAGGTTTAGGGTGCTCAGTAAACTTGGAATCAAAATGAATTGTCTAGTAGGAAAGGAAGCCATGCCTGTGATTAATGAGATGAAAGGACACTGGGAATTACAAATTGTGATTCAAATTAATTGAATTCATATTCTGAGCCCTGAGCTGGTTAGTGAGCTGCTCTGTGCCTCAGTTTGTCTTGTGTGAACTTACTAAGGCATCATTCTGTCAGCCTAAATAACTGGCTCAAGAATACAAATGATTTCCTTTTTTTTTAATGTTGTATTTTTTTATGCCTTTATTTTATTTATACATGGTGCTTAGGATCGAACCCAGTGCCTCACACATGATAGGCAAGGGCTCTACCACTGAGCCACAGCCCCAGCCCACAAGTGATTTTATTTTGATCATGCTGAGGGAGGAAAAAGATTCGATGAATACAAGTCACAAATAAAAGGATAAAATTTTATACAATTGCCTTCTTGAATTTTCTCTTGTAGGCTCCAAAATGGGTTTCTTTGGCATATGAATATTTTTGCAGCAATTCAAACTGTAAAATACCTGACCTACCTGATAGTTCTTATAGCAGCTTCTCATGGTATGAAGTCCTGAGTAATTTGGACCCAGATCACATTTTATATATTAAACACTTAATCCTTTTTGAATGTAGTGGTAACAGCATTGACTGGGCAGGGGTCTTACCTTATTGTTGCAAGTAAAGCAATACTCTGTCCCCCAGGAAGATCCAGAAATGAATGTGAATCAGTAATGAGCCTATATTCCTAGAGTGAGGTTGTATCTAATACTGGGTATCTGTTTAGAAGGTTTTCATTCTGCACGCTCTCCCGTTCACATTTGTGGTTTTGTGTAACGCAACAGAATAGCACAGATGGTCTAATGTGTGTGATTGTCAGTGTTTCTCAATTTTGTCTCTCTACAATTCATTCCCTACGATATCCATCTCACTTAAGGTTCACTGAGGCACTGTAAAGTGCCCAGTATGAGATGGAAATGAGGTTCCCTGCTGATAAAGTGGAAGTAGGCTGAAGGCACACTGGGGCCATAATAGAAAAATAAAAGCTAATGTAGACCAGTTTTGAAGAGTCCTATATTTTGTAATTATTGCTTTCTTTGGGGGAAAGGAGAGAAAATTGAATGGAATGATGAAGAGTCATGTCGTTTTGTGTAGTTTTTGTACAATGCAAAATCAGTGAGCCTCCAGGGCAGCCTGGGCTCTGCAGACAGCCTTCATTGATCCAGTTTTACTCAGTTGTGTAGTCAGGTCATTCGTGTTTGTTACTCAGACAGTCTGCCATTGCCCCTGCCCCATTACCTTGCCAACTTCCATCTGTTTCATAAAAACTGTTCATATAGTCTAGCTGCTCTGAGTAAATAAACCATATGGCCACACTGGACCAGATGTATCCTTTTCTTAGTGTTTTGTATAGACATATTGAACATGCACCATGTGCCTTGTCCTGTGTTAGAACCTAAAGGTACAAGATCTGCTCTTAAGATAATAGTTTGCTAACTGTAATAAGAGAGATGTAGAAGTAACACAGGAAGAGGCCCTCGAGTATTTAGCATTTTCTCTAACAGAAGTAACACCTGAAAAGTGTGAATGAAAAACTAGGAATCAGATGATGAATCTCTCAGGTGAAGAGGGGGAGGAGTAGGAGTGAGGGGCCAGCTGCAGATAGTTTAGTATGTTAAGTGCAAGTGGAAAAGAGGTGAGAAGTTAAGGCTGAAACTGAATGTGAGGCCAGGAGCTTTGTCCTGTGAAGATAATGGAAGGAAGTTTAAATAGGCAAGTGATAATGTGTGGAAGGTGTATTTGAGGTGGGTAGACCCATTGAAAAGCTTTTGTGGTAGTTGAGGCAAGTGATGGGGTAAACTAGAGATGGAAGGTCAGCAGTATTAGACCATACGCTGTCTTTTCCTCTCCCCTCACCCTCGATTTTAATATAGCTTTACAGAGCTTTATAAAAGTTAGCTAAGTTGAGGTTCTTACTACAAACATAAATGCTCAATAATGGCAAATTTGCCTCCAAGGTATGCAGAACAATTGCCATGGGCAACACAGAAAACAATCCCCAGAACTGAAATGAATTTTGAAATTAAACTTTTTAGTTTGTGTGTAAAGAACTATCATCAAGCTCCATTTCTCTGCTAAGGTCAGACTTAAGTGTCAGGTGCTTTAACCTAGATCCAAGAAGGTCTCAGGAGAGAGTAATTTGGCTCTGATTTTGGAAACATGGTTTTTTGTTTTGTTTTTCCATTGCCCAACAAATCATCATCAGTGGTTAAAAGGCCCCCTCCCTTGTATTTGGGAATCTTGTCAGGTTGCTTTGGGATGCTGTGCCTTACAGGTGGAAGTACTGAGGGGCCATCAGATACTTGGTAGGAACCAGTGTTTCTCCTTTTTCTTTTGTGTCCTCACTGAAATTTATTAATGCAAACAAGTGCCCAATTTCTTCTCGAGCCCCTATTTTTGCAACAGTACATTATTCACATGGTGGCAAGTATGCCTACCAGCTGCTAACTGTTCCTTTTGATGTTCCTCTGACTCCTCTGAAGAGTGGCTCCGCAGGCCAGGTCACCATGCCCAGGATGGGCTTCTTGTCCTGTTCATGCTCTTCATGTGCAGTGTTCCCTTTGCATGAATTCACCATCATCACCTTCATAGTACCAACATTTTTCCAGAAGGAAGCCCCATGGTGTATTTTACAAGACGATTCACCCTTCACCAGAGCCTAGTTTTGTTTCTCTGCAGTTTACAAGTAAATGAGGCCTGGATGTTGATATTGCAGCTCCCTCTAGTGTCTCTATGGCTCAGGCTTTCTCTAGTGTTTTTCTTCCCTTTCAGAGAATGTAGACAAGAACAGAATTCGCCAAAACATGCATCATCTTAAGCAGGTTTTTCCACACATAGTTGAATATAAGGTAATTTTTCTTCCATTAGAAAAGGGAACCTTGGGCTGGGGGTGTAGCTCAGTGGCAGAACACTTGCCTGGCATGCATGAGACCTTGAGTTCAATCCCCAGCTCCCCAGCAACACATACACACATGTACACAAAGAAGAAGAAAAGGGATTCTCACATGAAGATACTAGATCATTTTAGCTCTCATTTTATTCCTGTTTTAAAACAGGGGTGGGGAGAGCCCAGGAGTCCTGTGGAAATCATTTTGTTTGGAAAGTGGACTCATTCTTGAGATTTCTCTAGTTCAATCCATCTACCCTTTGTAAGGAAAGAATGTGAATTCCTTTCAAGAAAGATAAATGAAAATGAGAGGCGAAGAAGAAGTTACTTTGATCCCTAGTAAAGAAAATATTGAGTAAGAAAAGGAAAAAAAAACTGGCAATAATAACCCTGTCCATTTGTTCTGGAAAGAGTGGCTTGTTTTCTGAAATAACTTTTGGACTAGAAATTTATCATCTGAAGTCAGGTCATTTTGAGGGTTTTTTTTTTTTAAACTAAAGGAGTCAAGTTATTAATATTTGAAAAATGGCTACTATGTGATGCATAGAATAATATAATTCTCCTACCTAAATTAACATCATCGCAGGCTCCATAATAAAGATTTATGAGATACTCATTGTGTGAAATGCTATTATGGAAATCTCCATAGGTCTGTGTTTGGGTTGTAACTGGTTTCATGGTTATGAACCAATTAAAAGCCTGAGTGTTTTCCTCTCTTTTACACTCCAGTCTTGTCCCATTTTCTTTTGCCCTTAAACCAGAGCCACCCATTATTCTTCAGCCTGTCTGGGTATTGTAAAAATGAAGAGATAAGAAAGTGCCGCCTACTCAGGTTGGCTATCTAGGCAGACCATTTTCCTTCAGCGCATCCAACATGGTGGAACAATTTATCATTTCTTCTTCGTAAATCACTTTGATCCTTTATCTCAAGTTGATCAGTGAAGCTGAACATAAATTCTGGTTGTAGTGTCCATGTTCTTATCGATACCTAGAGCTCTGGAGGACCTTATAGAAAGGTGTCTGTGTGTATCTAATAAAATTAGAATATCACAATCAGAATATCTTCTCTGCTTATGTTAAATAAGGTGGTAAGTTCTTTTCATTGTAACTTGGCATAATAAAAACTTAATCAAACCATTCTTTCTCTTAGTCTGAGGTTGGCCTAGCTTGGACTAGAACATATGCTGGTTTTAACTTGTTAGGGCTGACCCTAGTACAGATGCATTGAACTTTAACAGTTGCTCATTGGCTACCCTGTATCAAAGCCATGGTCAGAGAGCTTCACTGCTATGGCAAGTGGCTCTCAGGATTCTGGTTCTCTCTCTCTTTTTCTTTCTTTCTTTCTTTTTTTTTTTTTTTTTTGGTACTAGGGATTGAACTGAGGGGCACTCAATCACTGAGCCACATCCCCAGCCCTATTTTTGTGGTTTTACTTAGAGAAAGGGTCTCACTGAGTTGGTTAACACCTTGCAGTTGCTGAGGCTGGCTTTGAACTTGCGATCCTCCTGTCTCAGCCTCCCATAGTGCTGAGATTATAGGTTTGCGCACCACACCTGGCTCTCTTTTAAAATTATATCATCACTTTTAACATTTACCAATTGTATAAGTCATTATCAGTCTGTACAACTTGTAGTATGCAGATGTACTCTACACACTTGATCTCATGTAATCTTCACAACTGCCCTATGAGGTAAGTTTTAATTTTCTTTACATTGTTCCCTTTATTAGGGAGATTGAGACCCAGAGAAGCTAAGTGAACATGCCCAAGGTTACACAGCTAGTGTGGCAGGACTATATCCCAGACCACCTAAGTCCTTGATGAGTGTCCTTTCTACAACGCAACAGAGTTTAACTTTCAGTGTCATTCAACTAAACTCAGTGGTATTTGATAGACTTTTCAAAGACTGGTGAGCTGGAACCCTTGAACTTTCACTCCAGCAGACAGTGTGATATTGAGTAAATTATTTAAACTGGCCATGAGGTTAATGGAGCCATGTGCCAGATCCAACTCCTATACAACTAAATTATGACTGGTATAGAATTTTTAAATACGTGGTGACACATAAATATGAAATATTGCCAACAATACATTATAGAAAGAATTCATGTGATTGATGAACATACAGGATTATATATTACACTGCATGTGCTAAGACTTTGAGAGCTTTCTAAAGATAGTATTTTCTGAAAGATATATGATTGAACTTGAACTCCCCCTGGGGACATCCATTTCAAGATCAGAAGTTTGCTTAAAAAAAGAAATGCTTCATATAAAGCATTTCTCAAACTCATCAGGTAGGAGGGAGAAGACTTGAAGGAGCTTCTTTTCTGATTTCTTGATAGATATGTACATACTTATTTCTGTAGCACTGACCAGTGATATCAAGTGTTAAATATAATGAGTCCAATAAATGAGAAGGAGATGCTCTTGTCCCCTGAGACTAACTTGCCTTTCTTTTCTTTTTAATGTCTATTTAAATAGAAATCAGAGCATGCTGCTTCTCAGAACTGGGGACCCATCTGCATCCTCCTAAGAAAATGTACATTTTTCTTTTTAAATATGAATGACTAGAAAATCCTTTTTGAAAAATTTATTTCTTTTCTGTATTACTCTTAGAAACAGGCAGTGTACACACTACAGAGATTGTTCATTGCTGGGAAGCTTTGGTATCTGAAATGCAGTAGTGTCCTGCTGAGGGGGAAGAACAGAGCATGCACTGTGAGCAGGGTCGTAAGGGGACCCCTGACCAGACTATGATAGCCTGTGAACTAGCATGAGACCGTCTTTCATGATCAGCCTATCTCATGAGGATAAACCCCTTTGGGGAGTGATTTTACTTACTTTTTGCTTTCCTAGCCTTTGAAACCAAAAGTACTTGTTAATAGTATTTGGGGCTCTTGGCTGATGTTTTGATCAGAAAACTGCCTTGATCCATAACCACTTGATGAAGTTCTTTTTCAAAGAACTTCATTTATTGCCTAAATGTTGGGCATTAAATGAGGCCTATTTAGAGAAAGTATAAAACTCGGAATCCTACCATTGAAAGTTGGTTTTGTTCTGACAGAGTCAGACCAGTGACTCTCTCTTTACCCCTACCCTGACAATGAACTGTGAGTGCCAGAGTTGTGACCATGACAGCAATATTCACTGAAAAGTTAAGAGAGCCTGGTTTACAGGGCCAACTGTATGTCTTACTCCTAACCAATGGGAAATTAACACAAAGGATGATGGGTTATGAAATAAGGTATCCTGGCCTTGATTAAGAGCCATCTGTTGGCCTGCTTTGTAAATCTGGGCTGTAAACCACTAAAGAAAGTAGGCAAAAATTTATATTTTTGTTCATAGTGGAAAGAGCAGGCTTCGGCATTACATAGACTTAGGCACACAAACTGGTAACTCTGGGTAAGTATATCTCTCTCTTCAAACACATAGCATTTCTTTGTGTTAAAAACATTCAAAATCCATTATTAGCTTTTTTGAAATATCTAGTGTCTCATCTATAGTCATCCTACTGTGCAACAGAACACCTGACCTTCTTTCTCTATCTCAGTATTCTTAGTACCCGTTGACCACATTTCTCCATGCCTCCCTCCCTCTCCTCTACTCTCCCCAGCCTCTGGTAACCACTGTTCTCTCAACTTATGCAAGATCAGTCTTTTTAGATTCCACATATGAACGAGATCATGCAGTTGTCTTTCTGTGCCTGGCTTATTTCACTTAAATAATGATCTCAGTTCCTTCCAAGTTGTCACAAATGACAGAATTTTGTTCTTTTTTATGTATATACACCACATTTTCTTTTCATTCATCAGTTGATGGACATTTAAGTTTCCTATTCCTTAGCTATTGTGAATAGTGCTACAATGAACATGGGGATACAGAGGTTCCTTTAAAATTATTGATTTCATTTTCTTTAGATGTATACCCTGGAGTGGGATTGCTGAATTATATGGTTGTTCTACTGTTGATCATTTGAGGACACTCCATACTGTTTTCCATAATGGTTGTACTCATTTACATTCCCAGCAACAGTTGGGTTCTCATATTTCCACATACTCACCAACATTTATCTTCTATCTTTTTGGTAATAGGCATTTATTCTAAAGGGAATGGGGTGAGATTATGGCTTGATTTGCCTTTCCCTGATGATTAGTGATGTTGAATGTTTTTTCATATACCTGTTGGCCATTTGTATGTCTTCTTTTGAGAAGTACCTATTTAAGTCTAATTGCCCGTTTTTAAATTTGATTACTTGGTGGGGGGTTTTGTGTTTATTTTTAAGTTTGGTTTGGTTTGATTTTTTGCTCTTAAGTTGCTGCTTCCTTATATATTCTGAATATTTGCCACTTGTCAGATATTTTCTCCCATTCTGTAAGTTGTCTCTTCACTCTTGTTTTTCTTTTGCTGTGTGGAAGCATTTTAGTTTAAGATAATCCCATTTGTCTGTTGTTGCTTTTGTTGCCTGTGCTTTTGGGATCTCTCCAAAATATTGTTGCCCCTTTCAAAACCCTGATGAATTTCCCCCTGTGTTTTCTTCTAGTAGTTTCAAAGTTTCAGGCCTTACATTTAAGGCTTTCATCCATCTTAAGTTGATTTTTATAACTGATGAGAGATATGGGTCTAGTTTCGTTCTTCTGAATGTGGATATCCAGTTTTCCCAGCATCAAGACACCGTCAGCCTACTTGGAGGGGTCAGCGTGAGGACTAGAAATAGTACACAAAGTGCAAAGCCCAGTCTTGTGTGTAGACAGCCATGAGAAATTGTTACAACCATTATTACTGTCACTCAGTATGGAACTTCTAAGACCTTTTCTGAAGTCTCCACTATTTGTTCCTAACCCAGTTAAACCTTCCAAGTTAATCCTCTTTAGTATATCATAAGTCTGGTTATGAAAGTGTGGGTCTCAAATTATGTTGTTTGCTTTCTTTTTTCAGATCTGTAAGAGCAAAGCTAAAGAATCTCAGCAGTATTATCATAGCCTGGCTGTCCGGCAGAGTCTGGCTGTTCATTTTAACATCCAGCAGGACTGTGGGCATTTCCTTGCTGAAGTCCCTAATCGCCTGCTTCCCTGGGAGGATCCTGATGCCCCTGAAAAGGCAGAGGATGAATTGGAAGAGAGCGAAGAAGAGGTGAAGGGAGAAACTAGTGGGAAAAACCCAGAGGCCTGCTCTGAAACAGAGTCATCCCAGAAAGACAGCCAGGGAGTCACAAGCAGGAAACAGAGAAGCCATGTTGTGGTCATCACCAGAGAGGTTCCCCATCTCACTGTGGCTGATTTTGTGAAAGACTCTCTGGCCCATCATGGGAAAAGCCCTGACTTGTATGAGAGGCAAGTGTGTCTGCTGCTCTTACAGCTGTGCTCTGGCCTTGAGCACCTCAAGCCCTACCATGTCACTCACTGCGACCTACGCCTAGAGAACCTGCTGCTTGTCCACCAGCAGCCTGGGGGAGCCACCCAGAGCCTTGGGCCTGTAGAGCCCAGCCCCATTTCATCTTGTCCCATGAGGCTTATTGTGAGCAACTTCTCTCAGGCCAAGCAGAAGAGCCATCTAGTGGACCCCGAGATCCTCCGGGACCAGTCCCGCCTTGCCCCTGAGATTATAACGGCCACCCAGTATAAAAAGTGTGATGAATTCCAGACAGGCATCCTCATCTACGAGATGCTGCACTTGCCCAACCCCTTTGATGAGAACCCAGAGCTGAAGGAGAGGGAGTACACGCATGCAGACCTGCCTCGCATCCCTCTCCGCTCCCCCTACTCCCGGGGCCTGCAGCAGTTGGCCAGCTGCCTCCTGAATCCCAACCCTTCTGAGCGCATCCTCATTTCTGATGCTAAAGGCATCCTCCAGTGTCTGCTCTGGGGCCCCCGTGAAGATCTCTTCCAGACGTTCACCGCTTCCTCAAGCCTAGCACAGAGAAACACCCTGCTCCAAAACTGGTTGGACATCAAGCGAACGCTGCTGATGATCAAGTTTGCTGAGAAGGCCCTAGATAGGGAGGCAGGGATCAGCCTTGAGGACTGGCTTTGTGCTCAGTATCTAGCATTTGCCACTACAAATTCCCTCAGTTGTATTGTGAAAATCCTGCAACACCGTTAACATGACCCGGATGCTGCTTTTACTACATTTCCACTTTCTTCATGTTTCCCCCTGTACTGCCCCGTCCTAGTACACAGTTCAAAGAAAGGAGAGACACAAACTTTCCATCCCTATCCATAAACAGATGGGTCCATCAGAAGGCTATCACAACTCCAGATCAAGTGAGAAGCTGAGTGTTTCCCTTTCAAAAATTCAACTGCACAAACATGCAGTTTTCTTCCCTTGGAACATCTTTCATCCTAGTAGTCCCCCAAATGCAGGTAAAAAATGAAAATGCACCTCTTTGAAGGGACAACTCCTGTGGTGTGAACTCAGTGAACTGTGGCCAGCTCCTCCATAATTCTGAAGATCACCTTTCTTTCTATAAACAAGTATTTATTCTCACTAGCAATAGCCAGATGTAAGCAACCTCTGCCATCATCTCGTCGATCTCACAGGGACTCCTTCTTCCTTTAGGGTATCAATAACTGAGTCTTTGCCAGGCAGACTTGCATCCTTAGCATCAGTCCAGTTTTGATTACCGGGGACTATATCTTTGTTCCAGCAGACAGCAGAAAGAAAAGGAGCAATCCCTACACTTAAGGTCGTAGACCCATTTTTATGTCTATTATCAGTAAGTGTGCGCACTGCACAGAGGACAGCTCTAACAGCCTCCCCTCTGCTGCCACCGCCCAGTTCTCCTTCACCTCTGCACGGTCCCCACTTGCCGATGAAGTTTGTGTTTATCAGCCACTTGCAGCCCATTACAGAGCTGACCCAAGGCTGTGTCACCAGTGCCTCAGCAGGGTGGAGCACAGTTCAGAGCTTATAAATAGCTGGCAGGACACGAGGAGATGGTTTTCTTGCATGTGCGATTTTCTAGGGGCCACTAGGGAACAGGGTTTAAAGTACTATTCTTTGATTACTGTCAGAGCTGTCAGCGTTGGCAGCCAGGGCTGGCAGTGCCTGAATCAGAGTTTCCCCCCGAGCAGTAATTGGCCAGCTTCCTTCTATCAGTAGCCAGTGTTAACTAGTCGACCAAATGCTGTAGACAACAGCCCTGAATGCAATGCCTGTCAGCTTAGCTCTAACATCTCCTTAGATAGCACTGTGAGGCTGGCTGCTTGGATGGCTAGAAGGCAGGGGACAGGGAGAAGGCCACTGATGAGATGTTGACCCCCTCCAGAGAGACTTCCTTCTGGTATAAGTGGCACATTGCTCCTAGGACTCTCAAATGGCTCTGGAGGACAGTTCACACAAAGGCTGATTGCTGAGGTGGTGGCTGAGAGCTGCTCGCTGTGGGGCCGTGCTCCTCTCCCCTGGATGTATGTGCAATCTCTGTATCTATTTTTTAGCTGTATATCACAGTGTCTATGTTGCAACCTCCCCTGAAGCAAGATTACAGAAACCTTCCCCTTCTTCCCTCAGCACATATTTGCGTGAAGTCAAGTGTTCCTTCCACCTGAGTGTGTGTGTGTGTGCTTGTTGTATACAGAACTGTGAGTATTTGTTTACTTTAACCTTGAAATCCCAAGAGTCACTCAAACAGTGTGAGTGTATGTACAAGTGTGTGCTTGTGTGTGCATGCACACACATGCTGGAAATAGAAGCCAGGCCTCTGGGAAAGCAGCCTGTGTGACAGGGTTGACAGGAGCATTCTCTGCTCCTAGGTGGCAAGAGACCCTGGGACCCTCATCCACCAGTGCAGAGTTTCCTTAACTGATTGTGCAGTATTACTTAGATGGCATATTAGTGGCCTTGGAAATTTCTAAACTTTTAACATTTGTAACAGCCTTTCATGTGATTCACCTGTGTCAAAGAGGATCAAGAAAGGAGAATGTATTTTATTTGCTTTTTTTTTTTTTTTTTTTTAAAGAGAATGACATAACTGAGGCTCCCCATGGAGGATGTCCTTATCTTCCTGTCCAGCAGTACAGGACTCCCAGGAAAGAGGGCTGGTGGGCCCACAAAAGAGCCTTGCCTAGGAATGGCCATGGAGTGGGCATGCCGCTGCAGGCCAGCAGTCCACTCCCTCAGTGTCCTGTGGCATGGCTGCACCTTGCCTGGCAGGCTGGTGTTTGGTGCATCTTAGCATAGCCCATGTGCACAGAACTCCTTGCCTAATTATGCACTGAACTGGCAGCACAGGCCACTGACCATGTCAGCCAGCACATTCCCTCTGCCCCCCCAACAGTTTGCAAATTGAGACATACTTTCTCAATGTCACTCTCCTGGTGCCTTGCCCATGTAAATTTGAATGTTGACTATTTAATGAGGTTACATATTTAATGCAGAATGTTCCCTGGTCCCTCTGTTTATTCTGTCTCTGGGTATCTTCCCCCCTCCCCCCATTATAACTTGTGCTCAGCCTTCTCTTTCACTCCACAGTAGAACAAGCACGGACACCCTACCCCCACCGTCTTACAGCACTGGCAATCGAGCGCCTCTTCATACTGCACATCTTTAGTACTGTTACTACGTCCATGTTTGTGAAGGGCAAAAGAGGAATGCCAGCTAGTCAGAGAAGAGCCTCAGGCTTCCCAGAGACAGGTGGCTACATTAATTTTCTCTGGGTGATGGCCAAAGAATGTGAGGGGGAGGGAAAGAGGGTGTTACAGGTCAGAACAGAATAGAGAAAAGAACTGCATTTCTAGGTAAGCAGTACAGCAGATGGTCCTCAGAATATTTTTCCAAAATAATTAAATTCAGTCATTCTAACATTATCATAAATATTTTACATTTCCATTTTAATTGTGGTAGGAACTTTTAATTAATTCATCAACGGAAAAGAAATCCTATTCTCTGTAGACACAACTGCACACACATTTAATATATATATAATATATTATGTATTATATATAACACATATAATATATATTATATATATGAGTTTTGGATTGTGACTAGTTAGTATAGCACTTTAAGTTTTCTCAAGTAACATCAAGTTATTGTCTTCAGTATTGATTGGAAATCTTTTTCTTTTCTATCAAAGTCTATAGTGTAGATCCTTCCATTTATGTTGAGAGTTTGAACAAGTAAGCCCATATTGGAATTTTTCCTTAAGCCACGAGCATGAACAATCTCTGACACGTTTGGGTGCTAGAGAGAAAGGCCAGTGGCTAGAGCAATTAAGAGCAAGAATGAATGTATCGCAGAGTGCCTTGCTAGAGTGGTAACCTAGTCTTGGAAGGAAGAGGGTCCAGGGTATTCCACAGAAAGAGCTAGGACCACTGAATAATCCTGTGCCAGCAGAGGAGAGTCCTTTGGGTATGCGCACACTAATGTGAGGTACGGAAGCTACTCAGGAAGGAGGAAGGACAGCAGGATGAGAAAAAGAGCCATGATGACTATGGAACAACAACATGAGGAGAATCACAAATGAGGTCCACCAACCCCAAGGCTGAGTTAGAATTGGAAGCCAGGAGTACTGCAGTGAGTTTTGGGATTTGCCCTCAGAAGGTAGACTGGTGAGGTGGAAAGGCACGAGCATCCCTCCTACCTTCCTACTGATACCAATGGGCGGAAAGAAAACACACCAGGTTTAGAGTTTGAGCATCTCCATTGTCAGATTAGTCCCATCTGCTTCCAGAGTCAACAAATACATCTGTGAACACAGAAAACCCTGAGCCAAGAAGTTTCAACCTCTAGGAATATTAATGATATTTCTGGGAGTGAAACTACCTAAAATTATATTTTAAATTCTCTAATATTATACAATTTCCATGAGAGACCTTTGGGACCCACTAGATAGTAAGGCCCAGAAAGACTGTACCCCAGTCTCCAAAGTTGAGCTGTGACTACTTTGGAACTGGGAAGTAACCTGACATTTAATTTTGCTGGTAATATGCAATTAGGATTTTCCCCTACCTTTTATCAGCAGTGATCTGGAAAAAAAAAAATACAGACTATTCCCAGAAATTTGGATGGATTTAGATTCCCACACTGTATTTCAGGTGATTTGGACATATAAGCATGAACATACTTGGAGAAGGGACAAGAGGAACTTGCCTCCCTGGGTCGACACTGGCATGCTTTTCATTCCCCTCGCTAGCAGACAAGGATTGCAGATTCTGCCCAGTCTAATAAGTGAACAGAATGGCTGCCCATGAAACTGGTTATTAGATTTACCTCATTGGAGCTCATATTCTCAAAGGCCCAAAGTGCGGGGCCGAGACAAACCCAAGTGCTGCTCTTACTGGAGAGTGCACTCAAGTCCAGCTGTCTGTGCTCACAGCAACCAAGCAGGCGGGAATTCCCCGGACCAAATACGACGCCCTGAGGGAAGTCAGAAGAGGCGTAGCGCAAGATCCTAGACAGATTATACCAAAGAAATCAAGATTTTTTTTTTTTATCCTAGTGCTTCTCTAATGAGGAGATTGAGTTGTGACGGATGCCAGGGGAGGGAAATTCACATACATTCCATGTTCGGGTATTCGGCTGATAAATCCATCCTTTAAAAAGCACCTACTTTTTTTTAAGCAGTCCATTTTGTATATTAGAAGAAGATGATGATGATGAAGATGGTGAAAGCCCAGAGCAGACAGTGAAGTCCCTGGTATCTAGGGAGAAGTTCTTCCAGCCCTGTAGCTCAATTGTGGCGGTTGTCCAGACCTCAGCGTGGGGACTTCTTCATATGATGCTAAGAGCTGAGGTTTGGGGATGTTGGGTGTTTTTTTTTTAAGAGTATAGTTTCGATAGGTTTAAAGAACTCTTGGGAAATTTCTTAACATATTGTACCATTTTTATAAACCTTCCTGCAGAGGTGTTTACCATTCAGCATCACCATCATTTGGTATTTATAAGTGCCCAGACTGTACAAGGTGCTATACAGCTGTTACACACCCCCTCTCTGCAGCTGTTTGAAATTAGAATAGATGTTGCGTCAGCCACTGCTGGAAGCCTTGCCCGCCTAGGTGGGCCGCAGGGGCCTGCCTTCCAACAGCCCTCCCACACTCCCACACTGAACGCCTCCTACTCTTCCTGCTCACCTCACCCATCCCACCCACCCCTATGGATTTTTTTAATCAAGGAAGTTTCAGGGAATCAAAAGAAGTCAGAAAATTTTTTAACCTAGCAGAACTACAGAGTTATATATTTTGCTATGAATATTATTGTAGTACAGGAAATCCCCTTTGCCGGTTAGTGCGTGCTAGCGTGTGTGCGCGCTCTGGATAACTTGAATGTTGGACCAGCCCTGTGGCTTCAGGGTTGCGTTGCTGAAAGGTTAAACCACACTGCATCTGGAAGGCTGCTCCAGATACTACCTAGTTATCCCTTCCCCTACCAGTTCTCAAGAGGATTGTGTGCAAATACACCGGGCTGGGGTTTTCTGTTGATGATATGCAGGGCATTTCGGCATGAGATGAAGGCAGAAGCAAGATATCATCCCTCTCAGTGATTTGAATCATGACGGTCCTCATTCCGATCTCTTTAATTCTCCATGGCATCGCCCACGCTCTATATTTGAAAATCTTGTTTCTCTTAACTCTTTGCAGAGCTTAATCTTCCTACTTTCATATTTTAGAGTTGTATTATTCATAACAGTCCCCCAGGCCATCAATGGCACCGCCCTTTGGTTTGCTGTGGTACTTTGCTGTGTATTCTGTGGCATCAAGTAACTGTGTAAATAAATTCATTTTAATATACATTAAAAACCAGACTTTGAGCACTTGTTCTTTAACTCTCCCACACAGACATGCTAGCGACAGTTTGATTGCACACATTGTTGTCTTGCCCCAAGGATGGATACCCATCCTTAAAGCAGGAAATGGTAGCTATTAGTCATCATGCCCTCTGCCCTCTGGATCCTCATCCCCTGCTGACATGGACTGCATTTTCTCTTCATTCCCTCCCATCTGAGAAAACAGGCTTCAAAGAGAAAGTGTAGGCTTTTCGCTTTCCCCCAGCCATCAAAAGACTGCAGGTTTGCTGTGTGAGGTCGCCCCCTGCTGCCCAGTCACCTGTAGGCCGCCTGGATTTGTACTGCATGCAAGAGGCTTGGTTAGCCAGATCTGGCTGACTCTCCCAGTGGAAATCACAGAGCTGTGCAGATCACATGAGCAGGGGCAGGGCCTGTACAGCATCATCTTCAGAATCCACACACGCCTTTAACCTGTTCCTTAAGGTACACAGTCACACCGGCTCTTCACGAAGGCAGACAAGCTAATAGGTGGAAACTGCAGAGCAGAGAGAGGAGGCCACCTGGCTTAAGCAGGAAGAGCCAGCCATCAGCAACAGCTGTCACATGGATGAAAGTGCAAGCGTGCACACTTTAAATTTAGACCACATTTTAGTGTTCTAACCTACAGTGGATGCCGCCTCCAACCCATTGTTTTTAAGGCAGGTTCCAGCTGTTAGACTCAAGTTTTGTGTTACTGAGGAGAAAAATCCATATTGCTGTGGACCTAAAAACTATTGCCTGGGCCCAGGAGTAATGGTCAGCAACAAAACCTACCAGACAATCTGAGGACACAGGCTCCACTTGCAGTGGAGAGCCTAGGGGACGGCCCACACAACGTGGGCTTCTGGGGGAAAGGAACTGAAGAGGTAGGCGGGTGGTCTTCATTAGGATGGGTGGCTACCTAAAACTGCATCATGACTGGCCACCCCAGGACCCTGAAAGGATGTGGGCCAGGGAATGGTGAGACCAGTTTGGGGTTGGCTTAGCCAGACTCCAGGGGAGGTAGAACAGACCAGAGAAAAACCGGAGCTCCTGTTCTTCAATGAGACCACTTTGTCCTAAGGAAAGAATCTGGAGAGAAGTCCTATATCATCCAGTACCACTGCCCTCCTGACTCTGACGATGGACCACTGACACTTGCATGGCCTTTGGCATCACATGCCTGCAGTGATTGCTTTCAACCCAACAAACAGATTCGTTTTGTTGCTTTTTTGTTTATTTGTTTTGTTGTTTTTGGTACTGGATATTTAACCCAGGGGCACTTTACCACTGAGACACATCCCCAACCCTTTTTGTTTTTTTTTATTTTGAGACAGGGTCTCACTAAGTTGCTTGGGACCTCGCTAAATTGCTGAAGCTAGCCTTGAACTTGAGATCTCAGCTTCGGGAGCCATTGGGATTAAAAGCCTGTGCCACCACACCCAGCCAAACAGATTCTTGATTTCTTTCCTACCTCAAATAAGCTGGTACTAGGAGCTCCTCAAGTGCCTGGGGTTCTAAGTGTGCACCCTCTGCTCCGGGAGCTTTTTGCCTGCTCTCCAAAGCCCATCAAATTATGCTTCCTTTCAAGTGAGCCTCTGCTCTGCTAGTAAAGGAGCTTCATTAGTGCCTTAGGAACCAAGAACTGCAGTTGGCAGATCACAAATTGTCGTTAAGAGCAGCTCAAGGCAATTACAGCTGAAACTTAAAAACTGATTTCATACTAGGTTGGGGGGCAGCAGTGGGGAGTTGGCTCCAAGATCCAACTCTCTCAAATTTGCAAACCTCTAAGAGGAAACAAGCTGCTTGGGCATGACTCAACTTCCTAGAGATCCCATATAACCTTCTGCGAACACACAGGCACACATTCCAAGGACTGTTCCCTTGCCCTCTGGAAGGTGCATAAAAGCAGCCAGAGAGTGGTAGTAGTCCCCAGTCTAGGTTTGGGAATCCAAGCAGTGGGGCTAGGGTGTGGCTCAGGGGTAGAGTGCTTGCCTAGTGTGTGTGAAGTCCTGGGTTCAACCCCTGCCACTATAAAATAATAATAATAGAAATACAAGTGGGGCTGAGAGGATTTCTGTGGAATCCACCGCCAGGAGTGCCAGGGGCCTCTAGAGAAGGAACTTGAGTGCCAAGAGCGGAGTGGAGGGACTCTGCCCTGGAGGCAGTGCTCTCTGCAGTACTGTCCCTAACCACGGTTTGTCACTTACCAGCCTACACTTGAGCTGGAGTCAAGGGGAGAGTGAAAACCTCCAGGCCTGCAGTTCATGCTTCCATTCTCGCTCTCATCCAGGTGCCTCTTACACCACTGCCCGACAGAGGTGGCGTACATCTGAAACCTGCCCAGCCCCACCCTCTCTCTCTCTCCATCTTAATCCAATCTGACTCCAAAGCCTCCACTTGTCAGCCTTCCTGGTACTGCCCTGTTGATGCCACCTGATGCTTAGGACAGAGCCCCATGCCAGGCATCAGACTCTGCTGGCCTCCCCTCTGAGGGCCAGGGTCTAAGCTTTTCTGCTTCCTTCACTCCTCTTGCTCTCTGGTTTCCTGCAGGGCAGGGCAGCTGTCCTTAACCAAGCACCTCTGTGCTCCTGGCCAGGGTGCTGCTCCAGAGCCCCCAAGCTACAATGAAAGCTCACAGTAAGGAACCCCAAGCAAGCGCTTCCCACAATCTCACCTCATTCAGCCACCCACTTGATGGCCCCATGCTTCCTATTTTACAGATAAGGAAAACAAGACCCAACTAAACAAAGCCAGGATTCCAACGTATATGTGTGTGACTTCTAGCGCAGTGCTCTTTCTTTCAGTCCATTTCTGCCATCTGTGTGCCACAGGGCAAGGGTGAGAGGGGCAGGAAGACACAAGGAAGTGGAAGGAGAACGGGGAGAGCACTCTGGGAAAGGTCACGGGGACCCTCAGGAGCGGAGGCTTTTTCTGCTGCTGTTCTTCCATATATTAAGTACTACGTGGTGGGGGCCTGATGGTGGCAAGCCCTGCAGGAGCTATACCCCTCCTCTGACAGGCAGGGAGGACAGAGGGCATGCCCAGTGGATGGGAGCCAGGGACAGAAGCTCCTGCCCACCTCTGTGTGCCTGGGGAAGCGTTTGGAGGAATGAGGCCAGGGTTTGGAACAAATTGTTGTTCCCAGAACCAGAGGCCTGGTGGGCCAAACATCTACCCAGAAGACAAAGGCTAGGCCCTCTAGAAGCCCACTCTGGGCCCTGGGATGCTACCAAGCCCGATTTGTACTGGAGCCCTGGACATGGGCTCATGGAGTGGGGGTGGCCCTAGCCTCCCTCTCAGGCCCCACTTTCATGTTCTACACCAGGCAGCCAAACCCTCCTTGCTTCCAAAGCCAGAAACGTGGTTTGGATGGATCTTGGGCAAAGGTCCTGACTTCTGTGAACTCCAGTGACCTCCTCTGTGGAAGGGGCCTTGTCTGCCCCATCCTAGGCCAGTTCTGGGAGGGCAAATCAGCATGTTAATGGTTGTGCAAATGTGCCAGTCTCAGGTGAGAAATGGAGCCCACCTGACGCCTGCAGGAAACAGGAAGGAGAAGGGTGCTGCACCAGTTC
The DNA here is from genome assembly GCA_028644305.1 of Xerus rutilus. Lineage (NCBI taxonomy): Eukaryota > Metazoa > Chordata > Mammalia > Rodentia > Sciuridae > Xerus > Xerus rutilus. Next base: position 107,232,864 of record CM053401.1, read on the forward strand.
AGACTGGTCAGGGAAGAGGGGCGTCTGCAGGAAAGGCTGTGGCCTGGAAAGGGTAGTCTTTAAAGGGTTCCACCCCAGCTTCAGCACACTCCTGCTTTTGCCCACTTTCTGGACCTCCAGCCAACCACTGGCCAGTTCATCCTGCCTTGCCAAGTGGATGAGGGTCCCTCTTTGGAACACCTGTGTGCTCAAAGGGTCAAACTAGCACTCCAGCCATCCTCCCTCACTCTCCTGCTGTCACCCCCAAATCATCAGTGGCTTCAGGTTGTCCAGTGAAGAACGCCCAGTTGCAGAGTCCTGCTGCGTGCTGACCAGATGCCCACACAGCATTGTCCTCCAGGCCAGCCTCTGTGCCACCCCCATCAGACACACCTTGAGATTCTCCACATTGTCCCTGTCCTTCCCCCTGTTCTTTGGGCCTGTTCTTTTGGGAGAAGCCTTTGGGGCAACTCTCCATGGAAATGCTCCCTCACCCATCTGATGTCACCAACTTGCTCCCAAGACCCTCTTCCTGGCCTGAGGTTTATGAGTGTGCATCCCTCTCTCTGTGAGCTGCTGGGAGCCCTGGCGTCAGCTGCTTTCTGCCATGTCCACCTCACACGTGCAAGAAGGGAGAAGGCGAGAACTGGCCACAGCTCTGCGCCTGGTTCTGGGTGGGCTATCCCGCTCAGGCTTCATTTGATCCTGTCTTGGTCTTCCCTGTGATCCCCACTCTACAGATGAGAAAACTGAAACTCAGAAGGTAAGGAATGGACCCAAGGCTGTGCAGCTGGGGGAGGGTTGAGATTCAAACATAGGCCTGGCTGTCTGGGGAGCCAGTTCTCCTTCCCACCATTTCACAAGACTTTAGCTTGTGGCTTGTCTTTGTTCCTGTGGATGGGCTTGGGGCCTGTGAGCATTCACTCCTGTCGTGACAGACTAGGGAACCCAGGAACGCTTGTCCACATGGGCAGAGAGCACAGATGGGAAGAGAGAGCTGGACAAAGAGGGGCAACCAGGCCCATCAGAGATCAATGGCTCCTTCTGTCCCACTTCACTGCGCTCCTGCAGGCTGGCCAGGCACTGGGCACTAGCACTAGCTGTCTTAGGGACATTCTCTCTGGAGAAGCCCTTGAACATTCACCTTCTATACCCATCCTCCACATAAGTGGTGGGGCTAACTGCCAAACAAGTCAACCCCAGCCTCATCCACCCAGCAGGTGTCTGTCTGCTGCACATCTTGCCGGGACTGTTTCTGGACAAGAATGGCAAACGAGTGGCCAGTAGCCTCATGAAAGAAACTGGCGACCTTTTTTTCCTTCCTTTCTTCCTTTCTCAAGGGGAAAGTTAATCTGCCCCCCACCTACCCACACACCTGTCATGGAAATCAGTCAAGGTTGTAAGACCCTCGACTTGTAGCTCCCTGCTGCGCAAACACCAAATAGACACCCGTGACCGCAGGGGTCCACTGTCTCATGAAAATGGTGATAGCAGCATGCCTGATATTCTGCAGGGCTTTTCTCACTTTACAATACACCTTGGACATTGCATTTATTTATTTCTTCCATTCCATCTTTTAACATAAAAAATTCACTGAGGGACAAAAATGTGAAAGTGTGACAATGACAACATAGGAAATTCTGTGATTGAAAGTCCGCTGGAGTGCACTGGTGCACACACACACCCCCAAACAGATTCTGGTGTGGAAACACAAACTAACATAAACCAGAGCCCCCAACAAGCACCAGCGCATGTGTTCTCCATTCCGCCAATCACAGACCAGCTGCCACTCCAGTAACAAAAAGCACCGCACACTCCCAGGAACAGCAAGGTAGACTTCTCACTCATGATGGACCAGCACAAATAAACCCAGCAAAAATAGTGCTGCATACTTAAATTTAGGATTGTCATTCACGAGGATTGTCACAATTCCACTAGAAGGAACCAATCCTCTGGTTTTCTCTGCGACATCTTTTTTCTCTAGCCAGCATTGTCCTTGTTCATAGTGGCCTTGGTCATCACAGCATTATTATCTCCTTTGGTTAAAAACTTGACCTGCCCATTTTGCCTTTCATGAATCTTCAAGACTTGGTGAACTACAAGAACCTCTCTTCCTTCTATCCTAAAAACATTTTATCCCACCTGCATGGGATCTTCAATTCAATTTGTTAGAAAAGCTCTCCTCTGTGGAGTACAGGTTCCGAGTGGCCACTGAGCACCACTGCAGCTGACTTTCACCTCCAGATGTTACCATCAGCCCCTTCCAGATCATTAGTGCCAAAGACACACCATTCCAAAACACAGGATGTGATAATCAGCTGCCTCTGGTTTGGGAGGGGGCAGAGATTTCTGGGGATTGAACCAGGGGCACCTTACCAGCCTGGGAGCTACATCCCCAGGCATGTGTCACCACTCCTGGCTACAGCTGCCTCTTGTTCATCCCCCACACATCATCCAAAAAGCAGAGAGACAGCTTGGGGGCCTGGTGAGCCGGACACTGGCAGCAGAGAGGCCCAATATGACCACCGAGAAGAACACTCCATATTGCACTTCTTAAAAAACTGCTCGTCTCACTAAAAATAATGCTATTATATAACACATATGTAAATTTTATTTCCACTTCTCTGGGCTTTCAGGCATATACTGACTGATGACTAAGAAATGAAATATTAAGAACTGCAAAACCCTCTTGAGAGCTATAAAAGGAGATGCGTGGATAGATGAACCCTCAAATCGTCTCCTCAAGTATCTTAATGAAATTTGAGCTGAAAATATCAATGGGTGTTTTTCTAAGATGAGCAACTACCAAGTGGTTCTTCAAGTCCCTTGGAAGAATGAGAGAAACACAGAAATTGCTGAAATTGACAGAACATTTAAGCATGTGAAAAAATTATGATTAATAAAACAGCGTGATGAGGTACAAGAAAAAACAGGTCACTATAACAGAATAGGTAACCTAAAAATTAGACTAGCATCAAGCAAAATGAGATATAGGATAAGTAAGCACCCGGACAGTTTATTGAATAAGACTTCCCTATAATTGGTCAGCTATTTGGAAAATAATTATTCTGCATACTGTAAGCCAATATAAATTCAAACAGATCCCAAAAAAGCATTACGTGCCACAAAGGAAAGAAAAAAAGGAAAGAAACTCTAAGAACTAGAAAGAATGCTAAGTCAATATCTGTTTTATCTCTTGTCAAGAAAGGACTTCTAAGCTAAAAAGCAACAGGAGGCATCTGAAAGAGAAAGATCAATAGGTTTGACGAAAGATAAACCTTAGTCCACTGAAAACATTAGAAACCAAATTGAAAAGTAAATAACCAGGAAAACGATTTCAACAAATAAAACAGACATGGGTTAAAATCCTGAGTTATGAAGAGCTTTTACAAATCATTAGGAGCATAAGACACCAATAAACAGAAAAGAGACAAGTCACACAAGAATCCAAAGGTTTAACCTTCCTAGAAATGAGAGAAATGAAAAACTGAGATGGCATATCTAGGAAACCATTTTATTTTCTTTCTTTTTGTTTTGATATTAGGGATTGAACCCAGGGCTGCTTAACCACTGAGCCACATCCCCAGTGAGGTTTTTTCTCTCTGTTTTTTTTTTGGTTCTTTTACATTATACAGTAGAATCCATTTTGATAAAATTATTTTTTTGATTTTTAAAAAAATTTGAACATGAACACAATACCTTTATTTTTTTAATACCTTTATTTTATTTATTTTAGGTGGTGCTGAGGATCAAACCCTGTGTCTCACACATGCAAGGCAAGTGCTCTACCACTGAGCCACAACCCCAGTCCTTTTTTTATTTTGAGACAGGGACAGGGTCTCTCACTGAGTTGCTGAGGCTGCTTTGAACTTGCAATCCTCCTGCCTCAGTCTCCCAAACCACTGGGATTATAGGCATGCACACCGCGCCTGGCTAAAAAACCATTTTAATAGCTCTTTCTGGTTATAAAAGCAATGTCTGTTTATGGTAGACAATCTGGACACTAAAACTGATCCACTGGGTTACCCTCCAGAGGTGACCGCTGCTAGCATGTCCTTTAGATCCTGCATGTTGTGCACTCTGTTCCTTTTTCATGAAGAGCCTATTGCTGGCTTCTCACTTCCTGTGTAACAAACAAAGCTCTTTGTGAAGCTTTTCCTCAGTGCTGGTGACAGTGTCTATTCAATGTCAGAACAACTAAATTGGATGGAAAGGGACTTAATTCCCACTGTGCTGGGGCACCAGCCAAGGGCTGACCCCATAGACATGTGGGTTGTAAGGATTTCAGATCTCCAAGGTCAAAGTGCCAGATTTGTGGGGAGCTTTTCAGAAGGAGAACCCAAGCCCAATAACTCAGAGCACCCCTTCTCCACAGGTTCACTTATCCCGAGCTTGTGCAGGGCCTCTCTGCCCCAAGAGGCTGCCCCAGGTTTGGACCCAGGGCCCACCTCTAACTAACTGTGCGTCCTCAGGCATGCTGGTTTGATGGGAACTCCTTCCTCATGGGGTCGTTGTCAGGATCAAAGGACATAGTCCAGCAAATGTTGACTACCTGGAACCAGTAATGCTGAAATATTGTTAGCTCCAAAGGACAAACTCTGAGTGGGCATTTGCTTGCTGCGTTGATAACTAAACACCCCTGGAGGGATTTTTTTTTTTTTTAATTTTTTTTAGTTGTTGATGGATCTTCATTTTATTCATTTATTATTTATATGTGGTGCTGAGGATCGAACCCAGTGCCTCATGCATGCTAGGCAAGCACTCTACCACTGAGCCACCACCCCAGCCCCCCTGGAGGGATTTTTATGGAACAAAGGCACAGTGATTTCAAATCTCTACCTCATGAGAGTCAGAACACTGCTTACAGTTTTTGAATGGCAGTTTCTCCAGCTTTTCAAGTACCCCCTAGCTGGATTTCAGAAATCCCTATTAACAGACCTTGTGCTAAACATCTCCTACCTGCCCAGAAATGGGTCCAGGGCTGGCCCTTCTTCCTTGGGTGATCTCCATCCTTTCCATCCCCAGCTGAGGAGAGTTGAGGGAGGAAGAGGGTCTGCAGTTGGAAGCCTGTGTTCCAGCCCTGGGCCTGTGTGCTCATTAGAGGGTCCCTGGGTCCCAAAGCATCCCGTTCCTCCTCTGTCAGGGGCTTGGCCAGGACAACACCCATCCTGCTGCCCTGCCCTGTGAGCGGGTGCCCACCTGAGGGCTGTCACAGCAGCTCCTGTCACACTTCCTGGGCATAATAAACACTCCAGTCCAATGTACTTTATTTTTGAGAAAGTCGTTAAACTACTTTTGTGGAAATATTTTAATTGAATTAGATTGTTTCTGATTGTAATAAATGTTAATTAATTGAGTGGGGCGGGTGTCCTTGGATCTAGCTGGCTTCTCTCCCTTTAATTAGGAGGTGAGTGTGGACTTATTTCTTTTTGTCATGGGTCTGTAGGTTAAGTTTATCTTTTGTGCTAATACAGTGATCAGGTGAATGTGGGAAGATTATTTCTTATGCGTGAAATTTAATAGCTGCTTCACTCACAGAGCCAAGTGGAGCCCCTTCTTGGCCTCCTCAGGCATGACCCAGTTCTCCCACCTGAGCTTAATGAGGCTTCTCCATTTCTCTTGGGAAAAGAAAGGAATTTTAAGTTCACAAACATCCCTTTGTCTCCCAAGTATGCTAGTTGCCTTTGGGGACAAAGCTGCTGGTTCCCACCTGCTCAGCTGAGCTGAAAGGCAGGCTCCTAAGTTTCTGGCCACCCTGGAGCAGGCAAGCAGATCCTGGCAGTGTCCTCCTTGTAGAGATGTGGAAACTTCAGCCCAGAGAGGGAATGGGCCCACCCAAGACCACACAGCATGGCCCTGGAGCAGTAACACCCACACCCAGCTGTGTCTCTGACTAGAAACAAATTCATCTTAGGTCACCCAACACTGGCATAAGCCAGACCCTGGGCTAGGTGTGAGGGTAGAGGTCAGTCCAAGGTCGGTCCTCAAGAAGGTTGCAAAAAGTGACAGTGATGGCTGTGTAAACTGGCTGACAACAGAGGAACCCACACAATACAGAAGGCAGTGAGGGGCCAGGCGTGTTACCTTGGACCTGTGGGGAGGAAGGGCAGTCTGGGAAGCCTGCTGAGAGGACGTGTGTCTGCGCTGGGCTTCAAAAGATAAAAAGGAGTTCCCCAGGTGAACAAAATGGAGAGGGGTTTTCCAGACTGAGGCAATAGCACAGCAAAGCCGAGATCATCCTAGCAAACTCGTACAAGCCACAGGAGGCTCTCAGCAGAGGTGGGGCATGTTTGGGGTTGCACTGGAGGAAAGACCCTTCTGGCTGCAGCAGCGAGTAGGGTCCAGAGGGGAGATCTAGGGACCCAGAGAACCAGGTAAGAAAGGCTGGCAGAGGCAGCTCAGCCCATTGCTGTGGAGAAATGCACAAGTCTCATTAAGCTCAGAGATGGAACAGGGGCAGATTCTGGAAACACTTAGGAGGTAAAGTCAACAGTGCCTGGCTTCCCAGAAGGTCAGGCCACCTTAGGAGGACATACTCTGACTTCAGGGCAGGGGCTGGCACTAGACAAAGTACCACCACACAGCACCATGACCCTGACCCTGAGAAAGCAAAATTTGCATGATCTGAGAGCTGGTTACCTGCCTGCTTGAGAAGACTCTTACAAAATCCAGGGAAGAAGAAGTACTAGAACCTTCCGAGAAAGCCAGGAAAGCAGATCCTGAAAAGCAGGAGTAAACGGCCTCCTTCCATCACCCACTTCCTTGTGAGCACAGAGCAGGATCAACCAGTTCCCAATTGATAGGTTTCTTGCCACCGCCACCCCTTCTACTGCAGGATAGACCAGCTGTTGGTTCCAGATTAATGGCCACAATTAAAAGCAAAATGCCCTTGCTGTGGCCCGCTGTCCTCCCACACCTGTGAGCCCGGAGGCTGAGCTCTAAGCCCTGGGAACAGGAGATTTGTAATGAAATCAGACAGGCCTCTTAACCGCTGATGGTATCAGGGCCCAGGGGAGATGCAGACTTATTTCCTAATCTCCCACAAAGCATCTGTCAGCCCCACTACACGGCAATGTCATTCCTGCATGCAGCAAGGACCTTTCATGGGGAGGATTGTCAACTGCCTGCCTGGCCGCCCACCAACCCCCGGGCCCCTCTTCCAGCCCCTTCCGCTCTCCTGGGCTCAGGCTGCACAGACATCCTCTCTCTCTCTCTCTCTCTCCCCCTTTCTCTCACACACACCCTCGCTCATCCTGATTCATTCATAAATTTGCCCGCTGTGCCCAATTACAATGACAGAAGAAAGAAAAATAAGACCATCTCTTTGGCAGTGTTGGAAAACAAAAGAGTATCCTTGATAAAGCAGTCATTTGATGGATTGCCAGGAGCTGAGAAGCAGATGAGAACAAGAGAAAGGAGAAGTCCATCCAGGCGCCATGGCCCAGACCCACTCGGGCCACCCAGACCGACAGTTTCCCCACAAGGCCCCAGGGAGCTCCCCCGATCTGCAGCAGGGCTGAGCAGAGGGGCTGGAGAGGCTTAGGAGCTGAGCCACTGAGCCTTTGTCCCCAGGCTTTACTGGGTTGAGACTGCATGCTGATTCCGTGAGGGAGAGGGCAGCCCACACAGGACCCCACAATAGGCAAGGAGGGAAGCAGAGAAGGACCTTGGCCTCCAGGGGCAGCTCCTGCCCTGCCAGCAGCTTCTCCCAGCCCAGCCTACACAGTGCTCTCAAGTCTATTAGCAGGGGCTGGAGGAGTAGGCGTGGGAAACTGGTGACAGGCCTGGACTCCACTGGAGCAGTGCCTGCAGACGGGCCGCCCCCACCCCAAGTCTCTTGCAGCAGACAGTACATGACACCTAGGGTTTGAACAAGGAGTCCTGCGGCTCCTGCCCCCACAGTCATTGCCCCCAGTCTACACCCTTGGAAGGGGACACCACCTGCCCACACCCACAAATCAGGCTCAAATCAGGTCAGGAAACCCTGGGTGCCACAACCTCCTTTTTGACATTCATGATACATCTTAGCTTGTAAAGGCTCTCAGAAGACTTGCAGTAACTTTTACTATATAATTTACAATCAGTGCCGTTATAGGTCTTAAGTGTTCAGCGGAACAAATTTTGGCAAAAGATTATACCCTCAGAAATCACCTCTGCATCAAGATGCAGAACGTTTTCATCACCCCAGAAAGTCCCCTCATACCTCTTTGCCCTCACTCCACCCTAGAGACAAGTACTTTATGACTTCTTTTTTTTTTTTTTTTTTTTTTTTTTAATATTTTTTTAGTTGTAGATGGACATAATGTCTTTATTTTATTGCTTTGTATGTGGTGCTGAGGATCGAACCCAGGGCCTCACACATGCGAGGCAAGCGCTCCACCGCTGAGCCACAATCCCAGCCCCACTTTATGACTTCTAAATGGACTAGTTTTGCCTGTTCTAAAGCTTCATATAAATTGCTTCCCATACGGTATGTGCTCTTGATGTCTGGCTTCTGCTCCCAGAATATCTGGAAAATTCATCCATGTGTCAATAGTTCGATATGTCAATAGTTCATTATTATTATTTTTGGAGGGTACTGGGGACTTAACCCAGGGGCAGTTTATCACTGAACTATATCCCCAGCCCTTTGCCTTTTTTATTTTGAGACAGAGTCTCACTAAGTTGCTTAGGGCCTCACTAAATTGCTGAGGCTGGCCTTGAATTTGTGATCCTCCTGCCTCAGCCTCCTGAGTCACTGGGATTACAGGCATGTGCCACCGTGCTTAATTCATTATTTTTTAATTTGGGAGTATTCCATTGCCATAATATATTTATTACAGTTTATCTGTTTTCCTGCTGGTAAATATTTAAATTTCCCCAATTTGGGCTATGAACAAGCTTCCTAAGAACACTCATGTATTCATCTTTTGGGAACATGTTTCACATTCTTCCTGGGCAGGTGTGCCTAAGAACAGAATTTGTGATTTGTGCAAACTACCAAACTGTTTTCCAAAGTGTGAATGTACACTTCCCCTAGCAATGTATGAGAGTTTCTGCTGTTCCACATACTGTTATTTGGTGTTATTTCTGCTAGAACTTGAACATTTTTGATTTAACTCAAAACCTACTGAACCACTACACTTTTTTTTTCTTTTTTCTTCTTTTTTGGTACTCCATTTTAACATACCATGGAATTAGAGTGCTAGGGAACTTACTTTGGAGAATGAAGCTCTAGACCTTCATTTATTCATTTGTTTATTTATAGTAGCAAAGATTGAACCAAATGTGATTAGACTCTGCCAAGACTAAGAAAAAAAAGAAAATACCAGTACATATCACTAGAAATGATAAAGGGGATGAACAGTGGCAGAGACAGAGGAAACTGAATAGATGATAAGCAAATAATATGCATAACACAATGCCGAAAACTTTGGAAACTTAGGTAAAATAGGTATTATGGATAACATGAACACATTTCTAGAAATATGTAAATTACTCATTTGACTCACTAGGAGGTAGAAAATCTGAATGGTCCAATAACCACAGAAGAAATTGAAGACTGCTCAATCTAAACACAGAAACACATAAATACCTAACTGATTGAGAAGTGAAGCCTGACAAACTCTCAAGGCACTGATGATCTTATTTTAAACTGTGCACAACATGAAGACGGGAAGAGATTTTTGCCCGTGTCCTGCCCCTGAGCTGCACCCCCGGCCCTGCCCTCCACTATTAAGCCAAATAAGCCCCTTTATAACGCGGCTCAAAGGCAGGCATGGCGCTGGCTGGAATGGCTGATTGAACCAGTGCTGCCACAACTATGGCCTCCTGTGGCTGTTTAACTCATTTTGTCCTATCACCTCAGGTGTGGACACCTATAAAAATTTAAATCGAGCAACGAATATTAACCTATCCAATGCACCTATGTTGCTAAAATAGTCACAGAATTGAAGATTTGGAACTTAATGGGTTAATTTAAATGAAATGGAATTAGAAGTTCAGTTCCTCAGTCACACTAGCCACATTTCAATGGTCAGTGCCCACATGAGGCTATTACTGGCTACTGTATCAGGCTGTGCAGATGTGGAACATTTCCCTCCCTGCAGAGAGCTCCACTGGCCAATGCTGAGTTAGACCCTCAGAGGGTAACGGGGAGGCTACCGCAACAAGGCAAAAAGAATGAGGTCGGCTCGCGAGAACCCTCTGCCCAGCCTGCTAGTCCAGCCCTGTGCAATGGTCAACAGGAAGGAATGCACAACAAACATACTTGGGCAAGACTCCCAGGCTCGGCTGCTCCAGGAATGGGAGCCCAGGCCCACCCACCAGTCAAGAACCTCTGCCAACTATCAAGAATACAAGCAACAGTAAATGTTGGCAAGGATGTGGGGGAAAAGGTACACTCATACATGTCTGGTGGGACTGCAAATTGGTGCAAGCACTCTGGAAAACAGTACGAAGATTTCTCAGAAAACTTGGAATAGAACCACCATTGAACCCAGTTATCCTACTCCTCAGTATATACTCAAAGGACTTAAAATCAGCATACTATAGTAACGCAGCCACATCAATGTTTATAGCAGCTCAAGTCATAATAGCTAAGCTATGGAACCAACTTAGATGCCCTTAAACAGATGAAGGGATAAAGAAAATGTGGGGTGTATATATATATATCTATACACACACACATACACAATAGAATATTACTCAGCTGTAAAGAAGAATGAAATTATGGTATTTGCTGGTAAGTAGATGGAACTGGAGGCTATCAAGCTAAGTGACATAAGCCAATCCCAAAAAAACAAAGGCCCAATGTTCTCTCTGATATGCAGATGCTGACTCACAATAGGTGGAGGGGAGGACTGGAGGTTCACCAGATTGGACCAGGGAGGAGTGGAGGAAGGGAGGGGGAATGGGAATGGGAGAGACAGTAGAAAGAATCAGACATAACTTTCCTGTGCTCATATACGAATACACAACCAGTGTAACTCCACATCATGTACAACCACAAGAATGGAAGTTATACTCCATGTATGTATGATATGTCAAAATATATTCTACTGCCATGTATAACTAAAAAGTACAAATAATTTTAAAAAAAAAAAGAAAAGATGGGGCTCGGATTGTGGCTTAGTGGTAGAGTGCTTGCCTCGTGTGTGGGAGGCACTGGGTTCAGTCCTCAGCACCGCATATAAATGAAGAAATAAAGGTCAATCAACAACTAAAAAAAAAATTTAAAAAGAAAAGGAGGGGCTGGGATTGTAGCTCAGCGGTAGAGTGCTTGCCTCGCATGCGTGAGGCCCTGGGTTCGATCCTCAGCACCACATACAAAGCAATAAAATAAAGACATTGTGTCCATCTACAACTAAAAAATATTTTAAAATAAATAAATAAATAAATAAAATAAATAAATAAAAAGAAAAGGAAAGAACCCCTGCCAACCAAAGAGTCCACCGAAGGCAAAGGGAATGTGGAATGAACAATGAGCAGGACGGCCACACATCCCAGCCAAGCCAAGCCACGGAGCTCTGCGTTCTCCTTACTGTGCATGTACATAGTTTCATATATATAGTTTTTTATATATATATAGTCCATATAAACAAATATTAGTTTATTTATTCTACTTAGGTATACATGATAGCAGAGTGCATTTTGATTGATTGTACACAGATGGAGCCAACTGTTCATTTCTCTGGATGTATGTGATGTAGAATCACAGCATACATGCAGACATACACGAAGCTAGGGCTATGCTGTCCATCTCATTCCACCATCTTTCCTGCCCTCGTGCTCCCTCCTCCTCCCTCCCCTTTGACCAAAATTCCTCAATTCATTATTTTAATGAATTTCTCTTGTTTTCCCTTTTAACCAACTATGGCATATATTGTTTGCAAATTATTGATACAAAATTGGAACAGAATGAGAGAGGAAATGGACCTTACCCAGAACCCCTGGTAGCGGTATAGAGTAACTGAGGAAAGAGGTGGGCATACTTCCACGTATTAGACTGCCACTGTTTTATGACACTGTGAGTGTGGAGAGCAGGCTAAGCTGTCAGGCCGACTCAGTGCTTTGGCTGCCCAGAGTGTGGCTCTCCCAGCCAACTTCTAGCACTAGTTTAAGTATTAGAATTGTTTAAGTCTGGAGTTGGTTTCTGCTGTTTGCAAAACGAAGCCTCTTGGATGATACGAAAGTATAAATATTGAAAAGGACTACATATCTATTTGCTGATGACATGTTTCTCTTCCTACAAAAGCCTTTTTTTTTTTTTTTTGTGGTGCTGGGGATTGAACCCAAGGCCTCATGCATGCTAGACCAGGACTCTACCACTGGACTACATCCACAGCCCTCTTTTTTTTTTAAGTAAAAACATCCACTGATCTTTATTTGACTTGACAGCATCTGCATTATTAAAAGACAGGTAACAGAACTTGAGCTTATATTGAATTTGACAAACTAAGTTCTATAGTATCTAGAATATTATATAAGAAATATCAACTGAAGGGGGCACAAAATTGCCACATGCAGATGCTTCTGGCGAAGGGGGAGCTATATCTGCAGGTCCCGAGTGTACAGTGCATAAAAACAACCACAGAGAAAATGTAAAGAACTTCTTTCAGTGAAATGTTTTTCTCTTTAGAGAAAGAAGTCTTCCTAGAAAGTTCTAGAGAACCAACAAGAAAACAGAAAACATTAGAGAATTGACTATAGTGACCAAATACAAAATTGCTTTCCTATTTATTCAATTTATTCCAAAAGGAAAATTTTTAAAATTTTATTTATTTATTTTTGTGGTGCTGGGGATTGAACCCAGGGCCTCACACATGTGAGACCTGTGTGCTACCCCTGAGCTACATACATCCCTAGCCTCCTGAAAGGAAATTCTTTAAATCCCATATTTGAATGTCAAATAAAACCAGATGCAGACCAGTCTTCAGTGACACCGTCTCGTCCTGGAAGTGCTGAGCAGCCAGGGGTGAGATAGCAGCGGGGTGTGCCCTGGGAAGCAGGCTTGTGTGGGAGGCTAGGGTGACAGGGCCAGGCTCATTTCTTTCGGAAGATGCCTGGTGCCCTGCACGGTGCCCCGGTGTGCACGGTGCCAGCTGTGTCCTCTGGTGAAGGGTGCAGGGTCTCATCCTCAGGAGGCCCAAGTGGCCGGACACAGAGCAAAAGGGATCAGGCACCAGAGGAGCCTCCTGGGAGTGGTGAGTCAGAGCCGCTCTGCGGGGAGCAGCACCCAGGTTTTGTAAGGCCCAAAGCCTGTACGATTCAGAGGTCTCCCTTAAGCAAAGTCATAAAAATCCTAAATACAAAATCAGGCACAACACAATCCTTAGAAAAGAAATCAAAACAAGCCACAAATAAGAAAACCTGCCACACTACAAATACTGCAAAACTAGCATTATATATTTTTTTATTTGTTATTTTTAGATATACATGACAGTAGAGTGTATTTTGACATATTTTACATACATGGAATACAATTTATTCTAATTAGGGTCTCATTCTTGGGGTTGAACATGATGTGAAGTTTCACTGGCCATTTATTCATTTATGAACATATGAAAGTTATGTCCAATTCATTCCACTATCACCATTATATTTTTACCAAGTGCCTAACACACCCTGTAATAGATTTTTTCCCCTCTTAATTCTGGCTGTATACCTTTTGGTTACCTCTCTCTATGACAGTACTTTTATGCCACCATTCCTATAAAGAGAATAGAAAGATAATTCATTGCTTCCTCTAGTATGGTTAACTCATTTGTTATTTTATTAATGATGGTTTAGAAAAGCTTCTTTCAGTGTTATGACTGTATGAGTCAACTTTTAGTTGCTATGACCAAAATACCTGACAAGAACAACTTAGAGGAGAAAAAGTTTATTTGGGACCAGTTTCAGAGGTCTCAGTCCATGATTGGTGAACTCCATTGAAGAAGCATCATAGTGGAAAGGCATGGTGGAGGAAAGCTGTTCTGCCCACAGCAGCCTGGAAGCCAGGGGCGGGGGCACAGAGAAGAGAGGATAGGGATAGATATAGTCCCCAAGGTCACACCACCAGTGATCTCTTCCTCCAACCATGCCCCACCTGCCTACAGTTACCACCCAGTAGTCCATTCAAATTATTAATCCACCAAATGGATAAATCCACTGATAAGGTTCCAACCCTCATGATCCAATGATTTTCTAAAATCCCCGCCTCTGGACCTTGCCACACTGGGACAATGCTTTAAACACATGAACTTTTAGGGACCTTCCAGATTCAGACTACAACAGTGACTTATTGGTAAAGTCACACACACTTTTAGGATTGTTGTCAAATTGGAGAAAAACCTTTAACCAATTTCTTTTGTACATGAGCTGTAAAGTTTCAGGGTGTTTCAAGGTTTCTTGTGTGAAGGACCAATCTTAAATACTCTGAATTGATGGCACTCATTAACCATAGCAATTCAGATGCATTCCTAAATTGCTCCTACATTGCTTTGAGCCACATAATTGTATAATAAAATTACTCTTATGTTACATACACTGTACTTATTGATGAGAACGTGTGGGAGTTTTGTCACTAGAACACTTGTTTCTCCAGGCTGTCTCTCTGTGGTGGTGGTGATTTCATGTGCCATTTCATCCGGAACTGCCAGACCTCATCAGGGCAAGATGCATCAGCAACACCAAGATGTGGCTCCCGATATTGGGATGCACAAAGCATCCCACCCCACACACACCAGCTGTCACATCATTGAACCACATCCCAGCCCTCTCTGTGGGACTCCTCTCATACTAAAGCCCTGTAGACACTGCAACTCTGATGACTTTCATTTCACCTGAATCCCATTTTATAAAACCAAAATGTGTGGTGCGTATAATGCATTGTTGCATACATTCTTTTTCTTGGGGTAGGAGAGTGCCAGGGATTGAACCCAGGGGCACTTGACCACTGAGCCCCATCCCCAGCCCTATTTTGTATTTTATTTAGAGACAGGGTCTCACTGATTTGCTTAGGGACTAATTTTGCTGAGGCTGGCTTTGAACTCATGATTCTCCTGCCTCAGCTTCCTGAGCCACTGGGATTACAGGCATTCACCACCGTGCCCAGCGCTGCACACATTCTTGACAGGAGAGACCTTCCATTTTGACAGGGCATCCATGAGAGATGAGTCCTATATTCTGATAGTGGGAGAATTTTCCACAGACTAGCTCTGCCTCTGCACATTTCAAACTTTGTTTCTCCCCTACAAATTGCCAGTGTGGGACACGGACACATTCATATTTCAATATGGCCTCTGGCCTGAGCCACAATGTCGTGGGCGATGGGCAAGTGAGCATAGTGGGTATTGGTGGATGGGAGTATTATTCCTGGAAGCCATTCCTAAACCAGAACAGCTAGCAATAATTTACCTCTACACAGAAAGGACTGAAAACCACATAAATATATCCCACTAAGCCAAATAAACATATCTTCAACTCAACTTGCCCTTAGCCAGATCCCCAAAATTCCCATGGCTATTCAACATAAGTGAAACCCGGACCGAGCAGTTGGAGTGGAAGAGACAGTGGTCTCTGACTTCTGTGAGTTTTACAGAATCATCAGGACCAGGTAAACATGTGGCTAGGACTTCTCCCAGGGTGCTGGAGGGGCCTTTGTCCGCAAGCTTAATTAACAGCTCAGTACTTCCTCTTTTGGCTTGGACAACCAGACAGGAGCCGAGGAGCCAGGGAATGGTCCCATTAATTCTCACCGCAAAGCACACTGTGGTTATACACAGCCACCCGCACACGTACCCTCTCATTTCCTACTACAACCTTGTCAAGCAGATGTTGTCATTCTAGCCCACAGATGAAAAGTGGAGGCCTAGAGAGGAAGGACCCGTGGCAGGGTCACACAGTGGGCAAGTGACAAAGCCCGGCTCTCTGATGTCCCAGTCTGGGGCTCGGTCCCACATCAAGGCCGCACTGCCTCATCTCCCCATAGTCATCCTGACATGGGGGCCTTTTACAGAGTGGTGGCCTGTGTGATCCCCTCATGTCTACACCCATGGTGTTCACAGGCTCTTTGACACTCATGAGTTTAGTTCACCTTCAAGGCGATCTGCAGGCAATGTCACTGTCCTTTTCTGGTAGAGGAAGTGAACCCGAAATCACGGCTCCATGCTCTTTTCACGGCACTTTGCTTCTTCCCCATTTAGGGACTGAAGTGACCTCAGAGTATCAGCTAGCCCAATCCCTCTGCTCCACACATGTGAGACTGAGCGTGGAAGCCAGGTCCCACAGCAAGTCAGGACAAACTCTTGACCCAACTGTCAAGTTTGTCTCTCTACCTCCTCTACTTCCTCAGGTACCCAAGAGCCTTCAATCTGCTCCCCTGTGGCTAGGGGTCCCCATTGTAGCCTGATCGTTGCAGCCTGAGTGAGTGGGCAAGCCAAGTATTGTCTTCCTGCCCAAACTCTTTTTCTTTGTGTCTGTCTCCACTCTCAGCCCCTGCTGAAGAGGGGGGAGAAGGGTCTTCAGTGAGGTTAAACAGTGCAAGAGAAGCCCAGACAGAAGCAAATGTAAACAGAGCTCGCTGACAGAGGGGCAAATGGATGGATGAGAGCCCTAGGTCCCCAGAGGGGCTCACCATCCTATAGTCTCCCAATCCCATGAGCCCTAGCAGTACCTGAGTCGTGGATATTTTTCTGTCTTTACATCAACATTGAGAACCATGACTGGACCTTTGTGCCATGCCATTTAGAATAATAAAAATTTTTTTTTTTTTTAAATATTTATTTTTTAGTTGTAGGCAGACAGAATATCTTTATTTTATTTTTATGTGGTGCTGAGGATCGAACCCAGTGCCTCACGCGTGCTAGGCGAGCACGCTACCACTGCGCCATAACCCCAGCCCTAGAATAATAAAAATTTTAAAAATCATTCCTATGGTTCACAAGTCAAAACAAGAAGATATATTAGAAACTCTCATGTGTTTGGGGGAAGCATGGAGGAAGGAGTCCTATACACATTTTTTTTTTTTTGGTACCAGGGATTGAACCCAGGGGTGCTTAATCATTGAACCACATCCCAGCCCTTTTTTATGCTTTATTGAGAGACAGGATCTCACTGAGTTGCTTAGGGACTTGATAAATTGCTAAGGCTGAATTTGAACTCAGGATTCTCCTGCTTCAGCCTCCCGAGCCACTGGGATTACGGTGTGCACCACCACGACCAATTTCCATACATCCTCTTTCATAGTCTCCAGTAGATAACCACTTGTATTCACTCCTTGCATATCTTTTTCAGCATTTCTTGATGTAGATACAAGAAAATATTCTTACTCCCCACCCACCCAAATGTAGCATATATTTGTGTTCCTCGCAAAAGAAGGGTTCATCATAGCCTGCTCTTTTCACTCGGCGATCCTGGAGATCTTTCCATCTCGTGGAGTGATGCATTTTTAATTCGTGATCATAAATCATGATCTTTTGGGCTTCTTGCAATTGAGTTATTCATAGGCGAGGGCCAGGTTTTTTCACCTGAGTCACTGCATACAAGATGGAAGGAAGAACAGGTCAGGACATGATTCTGGATTCTGTGCTTGGGGAGAGCATGGAGGAGTGAGGTTGCCCCTGGCGCCAGGAGTCAGGGCTTGGTCATGGCAGGGAAAAGAGCCCATCATCCCATCCTTCCACTGGCCTGCTGGCCTCCGCCCCACTGTGCCCTGTGAAGCTCAGGAATAGGTTTCTTATCTTTTTTTTTTAAAATATTTTTTAGTTATACATGGACACAGTGTCTGTATTTTGTTTATTTATTTTTATGTGGTGCTGAGGATAAAACCCAGAGCCTCACACATGCGAGGCAAGCGCTCTGCCACTGAGCCCCAACCTCAGCCCAGGAATAGGTTTCTTGACCAGGTCAAATCACACTGCTTTTTTACCTCCTACCCAGAAACTGCTCCACTCACTGAGTTGGTGGCTGTGAAAACTGGAGAGCTGTCACAGCTTCCCTGCACCTCCCTGCTCCTGCCAGTCCCCAGCTTTGCTGGGCCCCCTGCAGCCCCTGCTCTGGAAGGTCTTCCCTCACCCATGACCTCAGTCAGGATAGCACCAGAGGCTGGGGGCCTGGAGCAGGCAGCTTCCCTTTCCCTGCCCACATCCAGGGCCGGGGGGAAGCTATCTGGCTCTCGTACTGGAGCTTTGGTGGATGCACAATCTGTGAGGGAGCCATGCCTTCACTCCCACAAATGGGTGCAGT
This sequence comes from Xerus rutilus, assembly GCA_028644305.1. Lineage (NCBI taxonomy): Eukaryota > Metazoa > Chordata > Mammalia > Rodentia > Sciuridae > Xerus > Xerus rutilus. The sequence goes on from CM053401.1 coordinate 107,251,050, forward strand.
CGTTAGCAAGTATGGGGAAGGGTCTTTACCCCTGCTCCTATCTCAGTAGCCCCAAACCCTCAGGCTTCCCTGGCTCTAGGCAGTGTCCTCTCACACCCTCCCCGTCCCCTGCCCAGTAACCAGGGATTCATGCTCCACTAGGGGCTTTCTTGGGCTTGTCTGGAATCACACTTCCCATTCGCTCTTCTCCCCTGTGTTCTGTTCCCCGACACACTGCTCTTGAGGTTCTATTCCTGCTCCAGAACTCACTTCCTCCAAAACTCAACTGGAGGCCTTTTCTTGACTTTACAGCCTGGCTCCTGCATCTCCCCAACACTTCACAACTGGTCCCCTCCTTTTTATTTTTTATTTTTTTGGTACTGGGGATTGAACTCAGGGGCACTCAACCACTGAGCCACATCCCCAGCCCTATTTTGTGTTTTATGTAGAGACAGGGTCTCACTGAGGTGCTTAGCACCTCGCCGTTGCTGAGGCTGGCTTTGAACTCGCGATCTTCCTGCCTCAGCCTCCCTAAGTGCTGGGATGACGGGTGTGCGCCACTGCGCCCGGCTCCGCTCCTATTTTAAGGAACTTCCAAGTGCTTCTCTTTCTCCTGCCCCTCCTCTGCTTTTTCTTGCCGTAAGTACACTGTCCAGGTTATGGGCCCATTCCTTAGGGGCAGGACATCTTTCCACAGAGAGCCTTTTGTTTTAATAAGGCAGTTCTGCTAAGATGGTGGCCAATGAGTCCACACGCCTGAAAGCGGTCACACGCACTGTCTTCCTCCTCAGCTCAGCAGGTGACAGCACCTCTCCACTTCTTCCTTCCATCAGTGAACTCTCCCTGCAACCTCCTGTCTGCCTGCACTGAGCTGGTACAGAGTCACATAAGAACAGGACATCATCACGGCCCTCGAGGATCCCCCAATGTGCTGTGGAGAACAAGTCATGAGCAAGGACAATTTGGGACCATCGGTCACATTTCTTGTGACATTGCATCCCCTTTAGTAACTGTGAAGCATTTCTTTGTTCATCTATTAAGTACAAGGCATTGTGCCAAGTGCTTCACTTGTTACCTCATTAAATTCTCAAGTTACTTACTGGTCAGCTCACTTTACATATGAGAAGACTGAGGCCAAGAGAGGTTGAGCGACCTGCCAGATGTCACACAGCAGGCTCAGAGCCAGGAGAGTCTGAGGCCAAGGCCAGGTTGCTATCACTGATAGGAACAGACCTCTGTCAGCTCTGACAGGTGCAGGGGCAGCTTTCACAAGGGCTCCTTACCCTGACTCTCCTCTACACTCAGGGAAATAGGCTGGAGGTTTGGGACAGAGGTGGGCCCAGAGGAGGGAAGAGAGCAATTTGCCTGCACAGGGTGAGGGATGAGGAGCAATGATTATCTATTTGTCTGCAAAGAGGGCAAAGCTAGCCAGGGACAGCCAGTCTCATGGGAGTTGATGGGTGTCTTTGTGTTTTCAATGCACCAGCACCTTCACATGCATGGAGGCCTTAGTGTGGCAGGGTACTTACTGCATGTACAGTGGGAGGTCCCAGCCAGGGAGAAGCCATGTTGTTCAATTGGCTGACCCTCCTATGTCCCGAGCACAGCATGTAGAGAGACAGGAGAAACAATCCTTTCTATAAAAGTGTCCATAGGCCATCACAGGCCAAGATTGCGAGTGAGGAATGCACAGAGGCTGTGGGAACCTGGAGAAGAAGACTAAAGCTGCTTGAGGAGGAAATCAGGAGAGCTTCCTGGAGGTGATGCTTGAACTGAGTCTTGAAGGATGAGCAGTCCTGCAAACTAAGGAGGATGAAAGAGGATCTTCCAGGCAAAGGCTGGAGAGGAAAGACGAGGTAGCAGTTTGGGGGAACTAGAAATAGTATGGCGAGAGGCTCAGACAGGAACTTTATTACAAAGCATTATTTATGTGAAGAAAAGGGAACCCTTATACTCTGTTGGTGGGAATGTAAACTGGCACAGCCACTATGAAAGACAATAAAGAGGTTCTTCCGGGCTGGTATTGTGGCTCAGTGGTAGAGCGCTTGCCTTGCATGGGTGAGGCACTGAGTTCGATCCTCAGCACCACATAAAAATAAATAAGATAAAGATATTGTGTCCATCTACAACTAAAAAAAATTTTTTAAAAATAAAGAGGTTCTTCCAAAAACCGAAAATGGAATCACTATATAATCCAGCAATCCTACTCCTGGATATTTACCTAAAAGATTTGAAATCAGTGTGTCGAAGAGACATCTGTACTACCCTGTTCACAGCCTTATGTGCAATGCTAAGGTATGGAGTTAAACTCAGTGTTCACAAGTGGAAGAATAGATAAAGAAAATGTGGTTCATACACACAACGGAAGCCTTAAAAAAAAGAAGAAATTCTGTTATTTGTGATAACAAGGATGAAATTGGAAACTTATGAAATAAGCAAAATAAGTCAGGGCAGGTCCTCACTTACGTATTGGTTCTGGAACAACCCCAGAGTCTCACGCATTGAAGACTCGGTTCCCAGTGCAGCAGTTCTGAGATAAGGCTCTTGAGAAATGATAGGATCATGAGGGTTCTCACCTCATGACAGCATTATTGGGAGGTGGTAGAAACTTGGGGGGTGAGGCTTAGTTGGAGGAAGTAGGTGTGGGGCGTGTGCCCTGGTAGGGTTTATCTTGCCCCCATCCATCTCTATCTCTGCTTCCCGACTGCCATGGAGGGAACAGTTCTGTCCTGCCATGGTCTTCTACCATGAAGTCCTGCCTCGCAACAGGCCCAAAAACAATGGAGATAGCCAACTAGATTTCACTGAAATCTCTCAAACAGTGAACCCAAATAAATCCTCCATTCTCTAAGTTGATTTTCTCAGGGATTTTATCATGGTAACAACATGGAATCTAAAACAATTGAGCTCAGAGAAGCAGATGGTAGGGTGGTGGTTGCCAGGGGCAGGGGGTAGGGGGTAGGGGAATGGGGTCAAAGGGTACATGTATGAATAAGTTTTTTCTTTTTAGATCTATTTTACAGCCTGGAGAATATAGCCAGTACTTGAGTACTGTACATTTCAAATTCATTAAGAGAATAAAATCCAAATGTTCTTATCACAAAACAGTTAAATATTTGAGATGATATATGTTAACTTGATTTAATAATTCTGTATCATATTAAAAATCATAACGTCACTCTCTGCCCCATAAATATATACAATTATAATTTGTCAATGTATAAATGGTGTCTGGAGAGCAGCCTCTACTGTTATTTACTTCTCACGAGAAAAACAACAAAAATGCAAAACAATTCTGAAAATCAAAACTGACAATCAATTACCAGAATCTGAAAGACATAACAACCACCTGCCTGTGCTTCCACAGGGAAATGGAGCTACTCACTGATGGGAGAGAAAAAAAAGATAGAAATATGTTTTATTGTCCTGCCATCCAGAGGCCCTACATATCTAACAAATAGAAAATTGAACAGCTGCCCCCTAGCTTCAGGGTTAACCAGAACAATGTTCTTAAATTCCTGCCCCTGCATCCACCTTTCCACAACCACAAGAGGCTACAATCCCAAAATGACAAAAGGAGAGAAAGTTGAGGAGACTGGGGCTGATACTTAATGTCCTGAAGGTGGAGGATCTCAAGGTAATGCACAGAGTTGGAGGCAGAGAAGGAAGCGGGGCCCGGGAATGATGGGCAAGTGGGTCCCAGTTTTTCACAAACTCCACTGATACAGAATGGCAGAGACCTCAGTGATGGGAACGGGGAAACAGACGCTAGCAAAAGAACAGCAAATTAAGCCCAAGTAAATAGAAGGAAGGAAATAAAAAAATAAGTGAAATTTAGAAACAAATAGAGAAAATCTATAAAGCCAACATAGACTCTGAGATGAGTAAAATAATAAGCCTTTCCAAGCCAGGCACAGTGGCACGCACCTGTAATCCCAGCGCTTTGGGAGGCTGAGACAGGAGAATCGCGAGTTCAAAGCCAACCTCAGCAATGGTGAGGCACTAAGCAACTCAGTGAGACCCTGTCTCTACATAAAACACAAAATAGGGCTGGGGATGTGGCTCAGTGGTCGAGTGCCCCTGAGTTCAATCCCCAGTAACTCCCCTTCACCAAAAAAAAAAAAAAAAACTGACACCAAAAGCACTAGAATGTATGAATAATCCTATGATTGTTGGAGTTAATTTATTATTAAAAGTTTTCATTCAAAGAAATTTTGAGTTCATTTTGTGGTGTTACTAGTGAATTCTTCTAACACCAAAGAAATAATTTCAATCTTATAAAATTCTTCCAGATGATGGAAAAAAAGAAAACACTTCCCAAAACCTCTACCAAAAACTATAAGAACTTCCAAAGAAAGGAGAATTGAAGGTTAATATTTCCCATGAACTTAGATATAAAAATATGAAAGAAAAGAGCACTGATTTCTAAAAAGGAAAATATATCACAACCAAGTTGGATTTATTCTAAGAATAAAAGGCAGCTTTACATTAGAAAAATCAACATAATTCCCCAAATTAACAAATAGAGAAATCACACTGCCTCAATAAATGAAGAAATTTTGATAAAATTCAATACCCACTCATGATTTAAAAATTTTAAAAATAGCAAACAAGAAATAGAAAAGGTTTTTTTTTTCAATCATGTGATAAAGGTATTTGCAGAACCCTAAGTAAGCACTATATTTAGTGGTGAAATACTGAAAACATTTCTCTGGGACTAAGTCAAGAAGGCCTGATATTATTACTTCTATCCAACTTTCCCTTGTACTTGGATTTTCCCAGTGCAATAGGGCAGGAAAAAGAAATAAACATTTTAGAAAGAAATAAAATGATCACTGTGCATAGGCAACATGTTTATGTACATAGAAAAAAAAGCAGCTACACACCTATAGAACCAACAAAATTCAGGAAGGCCATGGATATACTGTCCATGTAAAAATACCAAAAGTATTTCTATAACCACTGTTAGTGTTTAGATATGAGGTGTCCCCCCAAAGCTCATGTGTGAGACAATGCAAGAAAGTTTAGAAGTGAAATGATTGGGTTATGAGAGTCTTAACCCCAATGCATTAATCCCCTTATATGAATTAACTGGGTGGTAACTGTAGGCAGATAGGGTGTGGTTGTAGGTGTTGATGAGGGTGTGCCCTTGGGTATATATTTTGTCAATGGTGAGGGGAGTGTCCCCCACACCTCTCTTTCTCTGCTGCAACGTCCTGAGCCTCTTTCCTGTGCTACACCCTTCCACCATGATATTTTGCCTCACCTCGGGCCCAGAGCCATGGAGCCAGCCATCTATGGACTAAGATCTCTGAAACCGTAAGTGCTCAAATAAACTTTTCTTCCTCTAATCTTGTCAGATCTTTTGGTCATAGCAATAAAAAAGCTAAAACAACCACCTACAAAGAAATAGAAAGTAAAATTCTAAAAACAAGACTATTACTACACATCAAAAAAGCAAACAGATATCTAGGAATAAATCTAAGGAAAGATTTAAACAACTACATGGTGCATTACTGAGATATTAAAGAAGACCTAAACAAAGGAAAGAAGAATATAACATGCTCATAGGTTGGGAGACTCAAGAATATTTACGGCAGTACCACTCTAGATGGCCTAAAAACTGGAAGCAATCCAGCGTCCCCCAACTGTAGAATCACGGTGGTGTAATCATGCAATTGAGTGTGAATGTTCACAACAAGGAACACACAGCTCCACGCAGCAACATGGGTGAATTTTGTAATGTGGAGTCAGAGAAGCTAAACACAAGGTATGAGTCAGTACGATTCATGTAAGATCTCATTTATAAAAAAGTGCAAAAACAGGCAAAAACTTATGGTGTCAGGAGTTGGGATAGAGGTTGCTCTTGCTGGGGGTTCGTGATGGAGAGGAGTTGGAAAGGAAGATTTCTGGGGTGCTGCCATCCCTATTTCTTGATCTGGGTGATGGTATCATAACCATGTCACTTTGGGACTATTAAACCACATACTTATAGGCTGTATGCTCTTCTGAGCATATGTTTGAATTTAGAAAAAGTGTTAATGAGAAAATAATTTAGGAAGGAGAAAATTGTGATGAAAGGCTTCTCAGACTCAGTGGCCCCTGGGAGGATTCTATGTCGTGTGTGGCTTCTGCTCAGCAGTAGAGCTCAGCATTTTATTTACTCATTTAATCCTCTCGGGTTAAACAGTGCTGTGTGAAAACAGATACCAGTTTTATCACCATCCCATTTTGAATATTAGCAAATGTTATTACTCATTTTGCCGATGAGGACATAGAAGCTCTGTGGGGTGAGAACTCTGAGTCAAGCTGAGCAAGGTGACACTGGATTCATGTTCTTTGCCAGCCCACTGAGTGAACTTGTCAGCTCTTTCCTCTGTCCCTTCCCTTTCCCATTTCCCGAAAAAGTGTTTCCCAAACTGCATAATTTATTCCACAACTCATGTGGCATCTTCGCCATGGATCCTCTAAGTATAGAATCATTGGCAAATAATGATAGTTTCAGTTCTTCATTTCCTATTTGTATCCCTTTAATTGCTTTCATCTCTCTACTTGCTCTGGTTAGTGTTTCAAGAACTATGTTGAATAGCAGTGGTGAAAGAGGGCATCCCTGTCTTGTTCCCATTTTTAGAGGGAATGCTTCCAATTTTTCTCCATTTAGGATAATATTGGCCTTTGGTTTAGCATAGATAGTTTTACAAAGTTGAAATATGTTCGCACTATCCCTAGTTTTTCTAGTATTTTGAACTTGAAAGAGTGCTGTATTTTGTCAAATGCTTTCTCTGCATCAATTGATAAAATCATGTGATTCTTATCTTTAAGTCTATTGATGTGATGGATTATGTTAATTGATTTCCGTGTGTTGAACCAACCTTGCATACCTAGAATGAATCCCCCTTGATCATGGTACACTATATTTTTAATGTTTTTGTATGTGATTTGCCAAAATTTTATTGAGAATTTTTGCATCTATATTCATCAGGGGTATTGGTCTGAAATTTTCTTTCTTTGATGTGTCTCTGTCTATATTTTTATCAAGGTGATACTCGCCTCATAGAATGAGTTTGGAAGGGTTCCTTCCTTTTCTATTCCATGGAATAGTTTGAAGAGTATTTCTTTGTAGGTCTTATAGAACTAGCTGAGAATCTGTCTGGTTCCAGGCTTTTCTTGGTTGGTAGGCTTTTAATGGCATCTTCTATTTCCTTGCTTGAAATTGGTCTGTTTAAGCTGTGTATGACCTCCTGGTTCAGTTGGGGTAGGTCATATGCTTCTAGAAAATTGTCAGCGCCTTCAGGGTTTTCTATTTTACTGGAGTATAAATTTTCAAAATAGTTTCTAATTATCCTCTGTATTTCAGTAGTGTCTGTCATGGTATTTCCTTTTTCATCATGAATTTTAGTAATTTGAGTTTTCTCTCTCCTTCTTTTCATTAGGTAGCTAAGGGTTTGTCAATTTTGTTTATTTTTTCAAAGAACCAGCTTTTTGTTTTTTCAATTTTTTGAATTGTTTCTTTTGTTTCAATTTCATTGATTTCAGCCCTGATTTTAATTATTTTCTGTCTTCTACTTCTTTTAGTGTTGGTTTGTTCCTCTTTTGCTAGAGCTTTGAGATGTAGTATCAAGTCATTTATTTGTTGACTTTTACTTCTTTTAATGAATGAGCTTGATGCAATGAACTTTCCTCTTAGCACAGCCTTCATGGTGTCCTAGAGGTTTTGATATGTTGTATCAGAGTTTTCATTTACCTCTAAGAATTTTTTTTATCTCTTCCCTGATGTCTTCTGTTATCTATGCATCATTCAATAGCATATTATTTAGTTTTCAGGTGTTGGAGTAGTTTCTATTTTTTAATCTGTTATTGAATTCTAATTTTATTCCATTATGGTCAGATAGGATGCAGGGTAGAATCTCTAGACTGGCTTTGTGGCATAACATATGATCTATTTTGGAGAAGGATCCATGTGCTACTGAGAAAAAAGTGTATCCGCTCGTTGATGGATGGAATACTCTATGTATGTCTGTTAAGTCTAAATTATTGTTTTATTGAGTTCTATGGTTTCTTTGTTTAGTTTTTGTTTGGAAGATCTATCCAGTGGTGAGTGAGCTGTGTTAACGTCACCAAGTATTATTATGTTGTGGTCTATTTGATTCTTGTAGTTGAGAAGGGTTTGTTTGATATATATAGATGCCCCATTGTTTGGGGCATAGATATATTTTTTTTTTAATTTTTTTGAGTTGTTGATGGATCTTTATTTTTTTTTTATTCATTTATTATTTGCATGTGGTGCTGAGGATCGAACCCAGTGCCTCACGCATGCGAGGCAAGCGCTCTACCACTAAGCCACGACTCCAGCCCCTGGGGCATAGATATTTATGATAGTTATGTCTTGTTGATGTATGATTCCCTTAAGAAGTATGAAATGTCCTTCTTTATCCCTTTTTACTAACTTTGGTCTGAAGTCCATTTTATTTGATATGAGATGGAACCCCTGCTTGCTTACATGGCCCATGTGAGTGATACATTTTTTCCCACTCTTGCTCTTTCAGTCTGTGGATGTCTTTTCCTGTGAGACAAGTCTCCTGAAGGCAGCATGTTGTTGGGTCTTTTTTCTTTTAATCTAGTCTGTCAGTCTGTCTTTTAATTGATGAATTTAGGCCATTCACATTCAGGGTTATCATTGAAATATAATTTGTGATCCCAGTCATTTTGGTTTATTTTTGGTTTTTAACTTGACTTGGTTTCTCCTTTTGCCTTCCCTTTAGTATAGTTCTTCTCTTTTTAAAAATTTTTTTTAGTTGTAGATGGATCATTATTTTATTTATTTATTTTATATATGGTGCTGAGAATCAAACCCAGTGCCTCACATATGCTAGACAAGTGCTCTACCACTGAGCTACAGCCCCAGCCCCAGCCCTAGTTCCTCTCTTTGTATATTTTCATTGTTGGTTATCATTCCCTCCTCATGAGATACTTTGCTGAGAATGCTGTGTAATGCAGGCTTTTTTGCTGTAAGTTCTTTTACTTTTTTTTGTCGTGGAAAGTTTTTATTTCATCATCAAATTTGAAGCTTAATTTTGCTGGATATAAGCTTCTTGGTTGACACTCATTTTCTGTCAGAGTTTGGTATATGTTTTTCCATGATCCCCTCGGTTGAAAAATCTGCTGAGATCTGAAAAAGTCTCCCCCTAAAAGTAATCTGATTCCTCTCTCTTGTGGCCTTTAAAATTCTATCCTTATTCTGTATGCTGGGCATTTTCATTATAATGTGCCTTGATGTAGTTCTGTTGTAATTTTGTACATTTGGTGTCCTGTAAGCCCCTTGTATTTGATTTTCTAATTCATTCCTTTTTAAAATATCTTCATCTTATTGATTTATTTTTATGTGGTGCTGAGGATCGAACCCAGTGCCTCATGCATGCGAGGCAAGTGCTCTACTGCTGAGCCACAATCCCAGCCTCTCCAATTCATTCTTCATGTTTGGGAAATTTTCTGATATTATTTCATTTAAGAGATTGTGCATTCCTTTGGTTTGAAATTCTGTGCCTTCTTCTATTCCAAAAAATCTTAGATTTGGTCTTTTGATTCTATCCCCTAATTCTTTTATGTTCTGCTCATGGTTTCTTACCATCTTCACTATGTGTTCAACTTTATTTTCAAGATAGTATACTTTGTCTTCATTAGCTGAGGTTCTGTTTTCCAAGTGATCTAGTCTGCTGGTGATGCTATTGAGTTTTTTATTTGTTTTTTTGTTTTCTTCATTTCAAGAATTTCTGATTGGCGACCCTGGACCAATGCGCAGAGGAAGTGGAAAAGACCGACTGCGCACATGGAGGATGAGACCCATCGCACTGTGACCCCCCCATCTACCAACCAGTGGCTGTCCCTTCCTACATTCATCTAGAGTCAATATCCAGGACCAGGAAGATCATCCCTGAGGTCCCTGCAGGAGCCATTACACCAGAGATGAGCTATTGATAACTTGCAGGGATACTATAAGATTATAGGGCATAAGCTGTAATACCTCATATCAGCATTGCTAGAGAGGAAGAAACATGAACAACATGAAAAATCAAGGGAAGAAAATGCCCCAAACACACCACGATGTTCCAACAATAGAATCCATTGACAGCACAGTAGATAAAATGTCAGAGGCATTCAGAACATACATATAATATGATCTGTGAAGGACAGAATAATATGAGAGCAAACACACTCCAACATTGATCACTCCAACAAAGAGATAAGAGAACACATACAGGGAGCAAAAGACTACTTTAAGAAAGAGAGACTTTGAAGAAGAACTAAGCAGAAATCCTTGAAATGAAGGAAACAATAAACCAAATAAAAAATTCAATAGAAAACATCACCAGTAGACTAGAGAACTTGGAAGGCAGAAACTCAGACAATGAAGAAAAAATATATAATCTTGAGAATAAAGTTGACCACATGATGAAGATGGTAAGAAACCATGAACATAATATCCAGGCATTATGGGATAACATGAAAAGACCAAATCTAAGAATTATTGGGATATAGGAAGTCACAGAGGTACAAACCAAAGGAATGCACAATCTCTTTAATTAAATAATATCAGAAAATTTCCCAAACATGATGAATGAATTGGAAAATCAAATACAAGAAGCTTACAGGACACCAAATGTACAAAATTGCAACAGATCTATACCAAGACACATTATAATGAAAATGCCTAACATACGCAATAAGGATAGAATTTTAAATGTTTCAAAAGAGAAGGAGCAGATTACATACAAGGGGAAACCAATTCAGATTTCAGCAGATTTCTCAACACAACCCTCAAAGCCAGGAGATCCTGGAACATCATATGTTCTGAAAGAAAATGAGTGTCAACCAAGTATCTTATATCCAGCAAAATTAAACTTCAGATTTGATGATGAAATAAAAACTTTCCATGATAAGCAAAATTTAAAAGAATTTACAAGCCAGGCACAGTGACTCATGCTTGTAATCCCAGCACTTTCGGAGGCTGAGACAGGAGAATCACTAGTTCAAAGCCAGCCTCAGCAAGGGCGGGCACTAAGCAACTCAGTGAGACCCTGTCTCTACATATAACACAAAAATTAGGGCTGGGGATGTGGCTCAGTGGTAAATACCCCTCAATTCAATCCCTGGTACAAAAAAAAAAAAAAAGAAAGAATTTACAGCAAGAAAGCCTGCACTACACAGCATTCTCAGCAAAATATTCCATGAGGAGGAAATGATAACAAACAATGAAAATCGGCAAAGGGAGGAACTACACTAAAGGAAAAGCCAATCAAAGGAGAAACCAAGTCAAGTTAAAAACCAAAAATAAACTAAAATGAATGGAAATACAAGCCATATTTCAATAACTCTGAACGTTAATGGCCTAAACTCATCAATTAAGACATAGACTGGCAGATTGAATTTAAAAAACACTCAAGTTGTGGAATTCACATGGATGTTGGCTCAGGGCTATACCTCCAATGGAGAAAAGGACTGTGTCAGGAACATCAGCTAAAGATAAAAATTGGTTATTTTGCTATCCATTTAATTTCTTATCCTTTTTCCTCTGTAGCTGTATAAATAAGGCAATTATTTTTCTTTCTTCTTTCAAAATTTTTTCTTTGTTTTTAGTTTTCTGTAATTTGGATATGAGATGACTAGGTATTACTTTATTTATTCACCTATTTATATTTGGTACTTATTCCACTTGATATTCTCTCAAAATCTGTGCATTTTATCTCACCTTAGTTTTTGAAAAATTTTCAGATAGTTTTACTTCAAATTTTTTTCTGCTCTCCTTTCCTCTCTTCTTTTTATATTCTAATTATGCATGCTTTATTCTTTGATATTGTCCCACAGTTCCTGGGTTGCTTTTATTTCCTTTGTGCTATTGTTTGGGAAATTTTGAATTAACTTATCATCAAGATCATGCTTTCTGGGGCTGGGATTGTGGCTCAGTGGTAGCATGCTCACCTCGCATGCATGAGGCACTGGGCTTGATCCTCAGCACCACATAAAATAAATGAAAATAAAGATATTGTGTCCATCTACAACTAAAAATATATATATTTAAAAAAAAAAAGATCATGCTTTCTTTCCTTGGCCATAATTTAATTGATGGCATCAGAAGGCATCTTCCTTTCTATTTCAGCATGTTTGATTTCTAGAATTTTTTTGATTCTTGAAGTTTCCATTTTCCCTAACATAGTTTATAAGTTTTTGCATGCTGTATACTTTTTTCCCATTAGAGTATTTAACATATTAATCATAATTACTTTAGTTTTTTTAACTTGGCAATTCAAACATGTATGATATGTTTGAGTCTGATTTTTATCTTCAGACTACATTTTAGCATGTCTTCTGGCCTGTCTTGTAATTTTTTGTTGAAAGCCAGACATGTTTTATTGAATAATAAAAAATGAGGCAAATAGGTCACTGATAGGAGTATTTATTTTATTTGGTGAGGACCTGTCTGGTGTTTAATGCTTGCTTGCAGCTAAAGGTACCAGAGGCTTTAAGTTTTCATCCTGTGTAGGAGCACTCTCCATACCTTCCATCTTTCCCTGTTCTATGCTAATAGACTGTGCTCTTGCCAGAGAGCACCCCTTTGTTTGTGACCTTTAAACCTGATTGGTCCAAGAGTGCATATAAACTTCTGTAGTTTCTAGAATAAATGGTGTTTTTCTGCTCCTCACCTCTGTGGTGTCCCTCTTCTTGTCCTGGGTGTCTCTGTGTCTTGCTGGGGCAGAGCAGATTTTTACCTACATCCCGGGGCCTGGGGAATTTGGCTCTGCAGATCGCCACCATCCAGAGGGACTCCATATCATCTAACCCGGGGACTCCTTCTTTCCCTGCCTCTCTGGACTCCAACTCGTGGAGAGGCCACGTGGCTCCTCCTCCGCCCCCTTTTATTAAAGTGATAATCCTGTACTTTTTTTTTTTATCTCACTGTTTGAGTTTCCTTAAACACTACTTCAGGGAGAAAGAATTTGTATTACAACTCTTTCAGCTGTAAATGTTATTTTACCAGATCCTTGCTGTTGTGCAGGTCAGATATGGGACAAAGGAGTTTTTTCTAATCTTGTCCAATCTTAAAGTGGGTCTATGTCGGAGACTATGACTTTGACAAGTGTTTCATCAATGTGTACCACTCCCACTGGCACCCTTACTCCTATTCCAATATTTTTCTTTGAAACTTTGTCCTTAATTGACATTTTTTAAAATTCACAACCTAATCCTATCAGAGACATGAGGTCTTTTGGAATCTTCAGCAGGAAACTGGTAGGGTATCTGAAAGGAAAACTGTGAAACTGTGAGGGTTTCCTTAAGTCTACAGGACCTTAATCTCAAATTAGCCCATATTCTGTCTCTAGACATTCTTCAAGATTATATATACCAGTTGACAGCTCTAGTAGTACATTGTTGGGTTCAAGAAATGTAATTTGATTTTCAAACATTTTTGTTACTGTAAGGATAAGATTGATGACTTTTGATTACTCATCACAGATGGAACATGAAGTCAGTTTCTTAATTTTAAAACAATGTTTAAAAACTTTTTAAATTTTATACATTCTTTCCATTTCTATACTCGTTTTTCCTTCTCTGGTTTTCTTTCCATTTTATCATCCATTTTATCTGAGAAGTGCTTTTGTTGAATACAGAAAACCAATGTGATTAATTCTACTTCATATTTTTAATCTTATTCCTATATATTCTGTAGACTGTTTTAAATTTCTTTATATAGAATAATTTATATAATTTTTGTATATTGAGTAGTTTTATATATTGAATAGTTTATAGTTTATCAGATCTACAAAAAAAAGAATTTCTGATTGGCTTTTTTTCACAATCTCTAGCTCTTTCTTAAAGTAATCTTTTGCTACCTGTATTTGCTCCCTTATCTCTTTGTTGGTGTGATCGATGGTTGCCTTTATTTGCTTTCTTATTTCCTTGCTGGAGTGATCAATTTTTGCCTGTATTTGCTCGCTTAAGTCATTCTTTAATTTACAGATCATTTTAATTACATACATTCTGAACTCTCTGACATTTCATCAACTGTGCTGTCAATGGATTCTAATATTGTAGTGTCTTTGTTTGGGGCACTTTCTTCCCTTGTTTTTTCATGTTGATTATGTATCTTCCTTTCTTGCAATACTGATCTGAGGTATTGAGGTTTCTATCCTATAATCTTGTAGTGACCCTACAGATTACCTGTATCTCACCTTGGAGTTCACATCCAGTCCCCAGCAGGTGTCTCCAGATGGACACTACTGCCTCTAAAGATGGTGGCAGCAGTAGTAGAGGTAACTCGAGATGGCAGTGGGGGTGGCCCAAGATGGATGCAAACACTTTCAGAGATGGGGCTAAAACGGTGGGACTTACAATGGCCTAGGGCAGACCACTGCCTCCAGGCCCTGACTGTTGTCCCAAGGTAGAAGCTACTACACGGGAAGAGCTATAGGGATGGTTGCAGTGTCCCAAGATGGATACAGGAAGGGAGCAACAGTGTGGATTTCCACTTTGTGCAGGGGCAGTCCTGGCCCTGGGCTCTTACACAGACCCGTTACAGCGCTCTTAGGCCTGATTTTGGCTTGTACAACCTCATGGGTCGCAGGTAGTGGATCTGGCCCTGAGCCGGGGCTTCCAGGGATCTGCAGGGGTTCTGGCCCTGAACTGCGGGGGAGCAGTCCTGGGCCTCACTTAGGCCCAGTCTCCCGTAAGGGTCACCAGAGGCAGTCCTTCCCCTGGGTCTGCGTTCCCCTGTGATTGGCGAGTAGCTGTCTTGGGCCGGCCTTGAATAGGCTCCCACAGAGGTCCCTGAAGGTGGTCCTGGGCCTTGGCCTGTGCTTCCACTGGTCAGCAGGGGCTCTGGTACAGTGAGGCTGACTTTGAACTCACGAGTCTCCTGTCTCGGCCTCCCAAAGTGCTAGGATTATAGGCATGTGCCAGTGTGCCTGGCTTCTGCATTTTTTGATAAAAAACATTTTGTGTCACACACATGGAACAAAGTGAATTTTACTTCACACACTATCGATTGAAAAAGAGATTTTATTAGCTGGGCATGATGGTGCACACCTGTAATCCCAGTTACTTGGGAGGCTAAGGCAGGAGGATTGCCAAATTAGAGGCCACTCTCAGCAATTTAACAAGATCCTGACTCAAAATAAAATAAAAAGGGTTGGAGGAGTAGCTCAGTGGTATAGTGTTTGCCTAGCATGCATGAGATCCTAGGTTCAAACCTTTGTACTACACCTCCCCCCAAAAAGAATATAATTTATTGGGACAAGTTATAAGCCGACAGTTAACAGGAGCAGGCACAAGTGCCCCACCATTCCCTCATTCCCCAGACAGGTGTGCCGAGGTCAGATGTAGTGGGACATACAATGGGTCTGTGCATGGGGGTAGCGGGGGGTGCCACCTCCTCAGTTGCTCTCTTTCTTTTCAGGACCAAGTTTGCTGGGGCAGGGTGTGGGGTGCAAAATCAGGCTGCTTGGGCACTGTGC
Organism: Xerus rutilus; assembly: GCA_028644305.1. Lineage (NCBI taxonomy): Eukaryota > Metazoa > Chordata > Mammalia > Rodentia > Sciuridae > Xerus > Xerus rutilus. Next base: position 107,266,535 of record CM053401.1, read on the forward strand.
ACCAGAACTTTACAGTTCCAGGAGTTACCAGAGAAGGTGAATCTTCCAGGAGGAGGAGTCTGTCAGTGGGTAGAAGCAGTCATTGATGGGGAGTGTAGGTCATCATACTCAAACTGGCCTGAGTGAAAGAGGGATGTGGATTGAACCCAGGGACACTTAACCACCGAGCCATATTTATTTAGAGACAGAGACTTCTCGAGTTGCTTAGGACATCATTGAGTTGCTAAGGCTGGCTTTGAATTCATAATCCTCTTGCCTCAGACTCCTGAGCCACTGGGATTATAGTGCTGGCTGGAGGGGTGGGTTTCACAGAGCCACTGAGCTAAAAAACAAAGGTAGAGGAGGAGCAGGTTTGGGGGACATGACATGTTCAGTTTGGAACACACTAAGTCTGGAGCACAGAAGTTACTCCCACATAAGATCATGCTCCCTGCTCTAAACTCTCAAAGAAGCCTACAAGTCTCCTTTGTATTGCTTATCCCAATCACAATTAAATCTATCATTGCATAATTAGTGTTGAATGTCTGCTGTGGATCACAGGCTCCCTGGGTCTGTGACCCAGGTCTAACCACTTCACTGCTATAACCCTAGCACCTGGTGTTGGGTCAGGTAGAATAGGTACCCCAATATAAGCACTGGATGAGCGAATGACTCACCTGGAGCAATGCCACAGGCAGTCAATTATGGGGATAGGAAATTGAGAGCAAGATGTGCAGCAGCTCTGGGTTCCGAGAGTTCTGCCCTGGGTCAAAGGTTGATATAGCCCAGGTGGGCTGAGAAAGCCAGAAGACCCGATCTTGAATCCTGGGAAACTCTGACATCCCAGGAGCGCTGGAGTGGTAAACAGAGATCTAACAGAGGATGGCGTTCTAGAAGCTGAGAGGAGTTTTAAGAATAGAGCAGTCAGTGGAGTCAAATGCTGATAGGTCTTGTAAGATGATAAGCACCACTGATTACGCAGCACTGTTATGGTGTAACTCTGAGAGCATTAACTTGATTAATTCTTACAACCATGCAATGTAGGCATCCTCATCCTCTCCCTAAGATGAGAATACTGAGGCATAGAGAAGATACCCAGCTAGTAAGTTGTAGGGCTGCATTTTGAATCTAGGCTCTCTGGTCAGGGTCTGTGCTCTCAATCAGCATATGTGTCTTAATTAGGGAATTTGTTACTATAACATCTAAGTCTGGGTAGTTTATAAAGGAAATGGGTTTATTTTGTCTCATAGTTTTGGAGACCAGTCAGTCCAACATCAAGTAACATCTGGTGAGAGTCTCACGCTGTTCCAACTCATAGGAAGCAGAAGAGCAAGTGCCTCTCTTTACAACAACCCACTCCCTCAAGAGTGGGAAGTCACTCCTGAGAGAAAAGCATTTAATCTCTCTTAATGACCTAATCACCTCTAAAGGCCCTCCTACCAACACCACCACAATGGCAGCCTAATTTCAAGATGGGTTTTGGTGGGGACAAACCATAGCAAATCCACATCAGAGAAAGAGTGGCAGATAGGTCATCAGTAACATGGGCAAGAGCAATTTCAGTGGCACTATGGAGTGATCCCACATTGCAGTGAGAGGGGAAAAAAATGAGCTGGAAGCACAAGGGTCAAGGCCAGAAGCCCAGCCTCTTCACTGCAACCATGTCACCTGGGAATGGGTAACCAGCAGAACCTCAGTCGGACTGCTTTTTTTTTTTTTGGTTCCAGGGATTGAACTCAGGGGCACTCGACCACTGAGCCACATCCCCAGCCCTATTTTGTGTTTTATGTAGAGACAGGGTCTCACTGAGTTGCTTAGCGCCTTGCTTTGCTGAGGCTGGCTTTGAACTCGTGATTCTCCTTTCTCAGCCTCCCGAAGTACTGGGATTACACCACGCCCGCCCAGACTGAATTTTAAAGATACTGATGCTCAGGTGATTTGTGTGTCATTGAAGTCAGAGAAACCCTGGACGAGATGATTCCTCCAGAAACTTTGGCTAAGAAAGAAAGCAAAATGACCTGCTAAGAGTTATTTGTTTCAGGAGGGAGATGTGACCAGGTTTACCAGATTATGATAGTGCTTTGCAAACCTGAAGACATATTAGAATCACGGAAGGTGCTTCTAAAAAAGTGAATGATTCCACAAGGTTCACCACTAGAGAATCTGATAAGAGTTTTTGTGGTCCAGGCAATTCTAATATGTGAGGGAGGCTCTGAGATCCACCAAGAAGAAGGCACAAGAAGGACAGGTATAGTTGTAGGAATGACGAATGGACAGAGGCCTCCTAAGGGAAGTGGGAAGGGGTAGGATGAGGCTGTTTGGGGGAAGGAGGAGAAGCAGTGAGTAAAACAGAGAAAGTAAGAAAATAGATACTCGGGGCTGGGATTGTGGCGCAGTGGTAGCGTGCTCGCCTAGCATGCGTGAGGCACTGGGTTCGATCCTCAGCACCACATAAAAACAAAGATATTCTGTCCACCTAAAACTAAAAAATAAATATTTAAAAAAAATAGATACTCAAAGGGAATCGCACTTGAGACATCTGAGAGCCATAGTTTTTCTTTTCTTTTAATTTTTGATTAAAATATGTTTGGTGAAGCAAGAATGGTACTTCAAAAACTAAAATTAGATGACATTACTGGCCTCCTCCTCCTTGGAGTATCTTCCCCTCACACATAGCTACTTAGGCTTTTGGTGATTCGGCCTTGTTGATTTCATTCTCTGCTCTCCGTAACCTCTCTTTAATGGTCCTTCTTCCTACAGTATAGTGGTTGTGTTCCTGCCTTGGGATCTTTGCACTGGTTATTTCTGTTTCTGGGCTGTTCTTCTTCCAAATGATCATTGGACTTGCTTCCTCAATTCATTCCAGCCACCTCCAATGCCCTCTCCTCAGAGAGGACTTCCCTTTTCACTTTCCTCATTTCTTTCTTCCTAATTGTTTTCTGTCACTACCCATCATGTCATATACCTATTTGTTTATTGTCTGCCTCCTCTACTAGAATGTAAGCTCCATGGGAGCAAGGATTTTTTTTTTCTTTTTTTTCTTTTTGGTATCAGGGATTGAACTCAGGGGCACTCGACCACTGAGCCACATCCCCAGCCCTATTTTGTCTTTTATGTAGAGACAGGGTCTCACTGAGTTGCTTAGCGCCTCGCCTTTGCTGAGGCTGTTTTTGAACTGGCGATTCTCCTGCCTCAGCCTCCCTAAGTACTGGGATTACAGGCTTTCACCACTGTGCCTGTTGGGAACAAGGATTTGTCTTGCTTACTGTGGAATACTTCCACCTAGAACAGTGAGGCACAGGGATGGCACCTGTGGAAAGTTCCACGGGTGCATAAATAACTGCTGTTGCTATTTTGGTGCAAATGAATAGGACGCTAAGGTGCATACGTGTTGTTGAGTGCCTGCAGAAAGTCATGAGCCAGGGAGATTGCAGGAGAGTGAGATGATTAAGGACAAGTGAATGGGTGTCTAATTGAGGAAGGAGAGCAGAACTGTGATGGCAGAAAAGATGGAGAACAGAGGCAGTTCCAAGTGTGACTGAGAATGCAGTTTCTGCATTAGACCACCTATTCTCTCTGTGTGGCTCTAGGTAAGCTTCTAAATCCTTCTAAACCACAATTACCTCATCAGTAAAATGAGGCTGATAACGATAGTACCATTCATGGAAGGTTGTTCCACTAAGTCTAATTGACTAATACAGGGCGTAGCATGCAGTAAACACTCAGTCAGTGTTAATTGCTATAATCTATCCACCACTAGGGTAAGAGTGTAAAATGCTGCAATGTATTAAAAAAAAACAACAACTTTGTTGTCAGTCTTGGCCCAAAATGTAGGAACAGACTCAATAGGTTACCCTGCCCCATCTCTGCCTTGCCAACTCCATCACCAGTCTTTTCTCTTTTCTGATGACTCTCCTGCGAGCTAGTGTATTTGTGGTAATTACATTTGGTGCTATAGAAATGGGCATGTGGTGATGAGAATAACTGTCTTTTCACTTGAGGTACAGGCAACTGAGTCATGCTTAGAGATACTCGGTACCACAGGCTTCTAACTGATCTCATCCACAAATGATATCCCATAAATATTTATTGAATAATGATTTATGTTTGGACATGTGTAAGATGTTGGGAAACTATGTTGAAAATTATGTCCTGCCGCTTTGTGTGCCCTAAGTTTTCTAATCCATCCTCCAGCATGACTTTTAAATATTGGTCTATTTGTTTCCCAACTTCAGTTCCTTCAAGAACAAAGCTCTTTAAGATGTTTTCTCTGGCATAATAAGTTCTCCATAAACATGTGTGGAAGTTCTCTGTACTTCTCCCATACAGTGTTGCCTAGATATTAACTGGTCAGGAACTCTCCATGTTGAGTGGGAGAAGCTAGGCTCCGACCTTCGTAGAGGAGACTGAAAGAGGTAAAAAGACAGCGAGTACTCTTTGGGCTCTGAATCATTTATAAGGCTGGTCGAATAAACGTGACTCAATAAGAGGAGACTGGCTTTGATTTACCAGAACCTCCTGAAAGAGCTATCTATATCCAGGGGCAGCCAGAGGCCAAGAAAAGACTCTGAAGCTTCGGTTCCTTTAAGAGGCGTGGCCTCGCTGCAGCCTCCGCGGAAATGATTGGCTGAGGTGGCTGTCCCGGACTGGGGCGGGGGGTGGGCCTCGGTTGCCCAGGAACGGCCCTGGGGAACTGCGGCGGCTGCGCGGACTAGCGAAGTGCTTTCTGGGGCCCGGGCTGCGCGACGGCGCGGGGGTCTGCGGGGAGAGCCGCGCAGGCTGAGCAGTTCCCAGCGGGGAGGCGCCGCCGCCATTGCCGCCTCGCTCGGTGAGCGCTGCCCCGCTCGCCGAGCAGGGCCTCCGCGGGCCGCCGGCACCATGGGCCAGTGTGGCATCACCTCCTCCAAGACCGTGCTGGTCTTTCTCAACCTCATCTTCTGGGTGAGAGGGCCAGGCAGGCGGGGAAGGGCGCGGGGCTGGCGGCGCGGCCCGGGAGGCTTCGGTGGTGGGGCCCGACGGGGGTCTGGGTGGGCCTGGACAGGAGCCACGGTGAGCCTGCGGCCGAGGGCCGGGCTAGGCCCGGCCTCCGGGGCCGTTTCGCTAGGTCGCTCCCTGGGCAGACCAAGGCCGCACGAGGAGGGCGGTGAAGGGAAGCCCTCGGGAGCTTCCCACGGCCTCCACCCAGCGGCCTCAGCGCTGGGGCCCCGACGTCCGGGCTTGCTGGCTTGGTGCCAGGGCTCCGCGTCGGGAGACTGGGCCCAGTCCCCCTCATCTCGGGAGCAGCCTGCTGGACGGAGAGCTCTAGTTGCAGAATGTTTCAAAACCTCAGGCCCGAAATAGGATACTCCTCAAAGGGTCAGGTTCCACTTCCTTTGTCAGGCCCCCAGCAGAGCCGGTGGCCGTCCCGGGACTGGCGAGCAAAGGATACAGATATTGCAGGGACGCCACCGAGTCCCGGGCTATGGATTTTGACTTAGAGCTCTTTGTGTCTGGAGAACTGGTTGGCTGGTCACCAGCCCAGAATACTGAATCAGACTTCAAATTGAGAAGCCAAATATTCTTTTGACCAAGAAAGTCGTAGTATTTGCTTTGGTTATGGGGTCGAGTAACCTTAGGTTATAAACCTTGGTTAAATATGATTCAGATGTCACAAGATTTTTGAAAGCAATGAGTTCACTTTCATAAAAAGTGCCTTTTGAATTTCTTTGGATCTGCCCTCAGAGAAAGGGGTATTTCTAACTATCCCATCTTAGTTCTTGTCCTTATCTCACTGGGCACTTCTGTAATAATCTGTTGTCTCTCCACCCACTAGTCCACCTGGACCTTGTACCCGGATAAATCCTTTTAAACTTATCCTCCATCACATTGCTTTATTTAAAAGCAACGCACGACAGCTTCAGCAGTAGAATAATGTTCAGCCTGTTTCCTCTGGTATTGAAACTGAAATTTTCAGTGTGGTCCCAAATCCCTTTTCCTTCGTTACAGCTTTGTCATAAACATTTGCTAGCCCTGGACAGTCTTCTCTCTGTCTGCAGTCCCCACAGCAATAATTGAACATTCCCACTAACTATGCTTTATTTTTTATTTTTTTTGCAGTACTGGGGATCAGACCCTGGAAGCCCTGCATGCTAGGCAAGTGCTCTACCATTGAGCCACATCCCCAGTCCCATGACCATAGTTTTATATATACTTTTCTTCAGCTCCTCCCTCCCACAAAAATGCATGCCTGTTCTGCAAAGAATCCTTACTCTTTTTATCCCCTAACAAAGAAGGAAACCTTTCATAGCCTAACTGCAGTAGCATAAAAAGTTACTCATAATAAGGCACTTTATTTTGGGGGTATTTATGCTGTGAAGGAAAGAATCCTGATTGGCAGATAGTACTTGTTCAGAATCACCCACAGGGCGTCAGGATTTACATGATTCTTCTCCAATTAGAGCAGTGTTATATTTAATTTGACTTACAGGCCTTTTAAAAAGGAAACGTAAAGCCGGGCGCGGTGGCTCAAGCCTGTAATCCCAGCACTGAGGGAGGCTGAGACAGGAGAATCGCGAGTTCAAAGCCAGCCTCAGCAACAGCGAGGTGCTAAGCAACTCAGCGAGACCCTGTGTCTACATAAAAAACACAAAATAGGGCTGGGGATGTGGCTCAGTGGTCCAGTGCCCCTGAGTTCAATCCCCAGTACCAAAAAAAAAAAAAAAAAGGAAACGTAATTTTCAGGGATTCCCCAGATGAGAAACTTTGTTAGATAACAAGATACTTAAGAGGCAGAAACTTGGCTTTGTACCTTTTGCAATTGCTTTTGATTTTATGGGCATAACCTTGGTTTTGAAGAATACGTATTTAGACAGATTCTAAAGTATTCAAGCTCTCAGACTGGAAGTGTTAATGTGACAAAACATTGGAAATACAGGAACCATTTCCTTTAATCAAATTTTTAGTTACAACATAATATCATTTCCAAATGATTGTTCATGAATCTTTGAAAATTGTGTAAGTATATGTACTACTATTTATTCCAGTGAAGAAGTTTCTGGTATCAAACTTCATAGAGGGTTATTGGCAAGACTGAAGCCATACTGTTTAGTAAATAACCTTTGTTTGGGTTAGTAGGATAGTAAAACTTTTTGTGAGCTGTGATACAGAAGACATACAAAGAAGAAAAAACATGGCATAGTGCAGCATAACTAATGAGGGAACAGTACTAGGTGTGTCTCCTGACAAATTATCAGTTTATGGACAAACTGAATCTGATACTGGTGGAAATATTTAATATTTGAGTGCCTGCTACATACTAGTTACTGTTACCTTTACATGGAGTATTATCTGGCAGGGAATATTATCATGCTTATTTTACAGATGAGCACTTTCAGATTTACTGAATTAAAGTAGCATTCCCAAGGTGTGGTAGAGCCTGTGTTCAAACCCAGGTTGTCCCGTACTCTAGAACCTGCTGTGTTAGAGCAAGGTGTGATATCAAAAGACTTAGAAAGGGGCTGGGATTGTAGCTCAATGGTAAAGCACTCACCTTGCATGTGTGAGGCACTGGGTTTGATCCTCAGCACCACATAAAAATAAAATAAAGGTATTGTGTTTCCCTATAAGTAAAAAATAAATAAATGAAAAAGATTTAGAAAGAGGAAGAATCTTGTTAGGCTATGTTAGAGGCACTTTCTCTAAAACATACTGATTTTATATTGTTTAGAAACTGTACTAGCATTTAAGCTACACTATTTAACTTGTCCATTTAAAAAAATTGTTATGAATGAGGAAGTACATTTAAAATATGTTAACTGGGTCTTCCTGGAAATTTGTAATGCATTCTTCAGTTCTAATAAGTATATTCTTATTTAGTGCCTCCCCCTCCATTTAATGTTCTATTTCTATAAATGGAAGAATAAACATTCCCCACAGAGCACATCAAAAGTTTAGGTTCCCTTGGTACCAGTGGTAGTGAAGTGTTAAGTTTACTGGCTTTGGAAAGATATTTACTTACCACTAGGGAATAAAGCCAGAGGTGCTTAACCATTGAGCCACATCCAACATCCCCAGCCACCCCTGCCCCCCTTATTTTGAAACAGGGTCTCACAAAGTTGCTTAGGGCCTGGCTAAGTTGCTGAGGCTGGCTTTGAATTTGCCATCCTCCTGCTTCAGCCTCCTGAGTCGCTGGGATTACAGGTGTGCCCACCTTGCCCAGTTTGGTATCTTGGTTCCCTTGGCAGTTCAGTGAATGAGCTGTGATAATGGAAATAGATAAGTACAGAAATACTAAGGCTGTGACTGCCAAAATTGTTAATTTGGTGTAGATAATTTTGGACAATGCAGTTTTTAAGAATGGTCCTATGCAGAGGTGTAAACTAAAAGGGGAAACAGTCATTTTTAAAATTCTGAAAATTCTATCTTAACGAAAATAGAGTTCCTCACCAAATTCCAGAATATTAGAGTTTTTAGCTTGGAAGATAATTTTGGAGCCAGGCGCGGTGGAGCAAGCCTGTAATCCCAGTACTGAGGGAGGCCGAGACAGGAGAATCGCAAGTTCAAAGCCAGCCTCAGCAACAGTGAGAAACTAAGTAACTCAGTGAGACCCTGTCTCTACATAAAACACAAAGTAGGGCTGGGGATGTGGCTCAGTGGTCGAGTGTCCCTGAGTTCAATCTCCAGTACCAAAAAAAAAAAAAAGATAATTTTGGGCAACTGAAAGAATGTGCCAACTTTAATCTTCCTCTCTCTTTCTCTCTCTCTCTTTCTGGCAGTACCATGGGCTCAACCCAGTGCCACTTACATGCTAGGCAAGCTATCACTGAGTTGTATCCCCAACCTTTTTAATTTTATTTTGAGACAAAGTCTTGTTAAATTTCCCAGACTGGCCTCAGACTTGAAGTCCTCTTACCTCAGCTAGGAATCTTTGCTTTTGTGGGAGGATGTAGCTTTAAATATAAGTGTATCAATGCTGGACTTATGATCATTTATTAAAGGAGGTTAGGAGTGCTTGGAGTAAATAGCTAATTTTTTTTTTGTTTTTTGGTACAAAGGATTGAACTCAAGGGCACTCAACCACTAAGCCACATCCCCAGCCCTGTTTTGTGTTTTATGTAGAGACAGGGTCTCACTGAGTTGCCAAGCATCTCCCTGAAGCTGAGGCTGGCTTTGAATTCGCGGTTCTCCTGTCTCAGCCTCCCAAGCCACTGGGATTACAGGCATGTGCCACCACACTTGGCAAATAGGTAAATTTGAAGACTATTGTAACAAGTAGTCATTAGTCTATTCTATAACGTTCACCTTTGTACCAAGATCTGCCAGGATTCTTTGGTAGGCCGTGTGATGTGATCCAACAAGCCTCAGCTAAAACAAGTTAATGTCAGTACTTTCTAATATCATGTTTTTATTCTGGTAAATTAATCAAGTCCTGTATTGTGGAAAATAACTTTACTTTTTCAACCCTAATAGAAAAAAAAACAGTTGGATAATATTTATTTTGCACATATTTATCATAGGCATGACAGGCTATTAGAGAAAGCTTTTCCATGCTCGTAGAATTTATAATTTCATATCTGTTTAGGCTGATGTTTTCATCTATTATGAGAGGTGGAGTGGGGAAGCAGTACTATCAGAAAGTCAGATATCTTTAGAAACAACTTCAGAATGTGGACCTTCACTAATCAACATTTACTCATGAGAAATGTTCACCATATACTTGCAAATCATTTAACCTTTAAAATTTACTCTGCCTCAAATAACTCACCAAACTTCCCTCTATGACTACATATAATTAAGGAAGTATGCTTTGTTAAACAAATATAAAACAAACATTTGAGCACCTACTTTGTGCTTACATTGTAGATAAAATGGTGAAAAACACAGTAAATATTTCTGTTCCTATATATCTAAAGTGGCGCAAGACAAGACAATTAAAAATGAAAAAGAAAAATATCAAATAGTGATGTATTATGCAAAGAGAGGTTAACGAGATAGCGATTGAGTGACTGCTTTAAGTTGGCAGAGAAGGCTTCTCTCAGGAGGTAAGATTTAATCTGGAGCATAAGAAGGAGCCAGTTTGGGGGTGACTTGGAGGAGGTGGGAGTGGTTTCAGGACTGAGTGAACAGGCTACAGGCCATAAGTCGAGGATATTCTTGGAATATTCAGATTACCAAGAGATGTCTCATACCCTCATGCTTTTGTTTAAAATATAATGAAATGTTAGTTTTTTTCTTTTTCCAAGTCTTGTCACCAGTATTATACATATATTGTTTTCCTGGATGTCCTACACTTTTAAGTTGGTAATATGATACTCTTATATCCTGGAAGTTGTTTTTCTGTTCTGTATTTCTCCTATTTTGTGTGACTGTTCTGACAAAGATTGTGTCATTGAAACACACCTTCAGCTAACAATTTTGTTCAGTAATTGTTTTTCAGTTCAGTAGAAGAAAAAGCAAACTTTGTCAGGAAGCAAGTCATGGTACATATAGGAAATATATTTCTTAATTTGTCTGTGACAGTAAAGAAAATTAATGTTTCCAGTCTTACTACACTCTTAGTCATCCATCTACTGACCAAGTGCTTTGTGACCCTGAGTAATCATTTAGAACTTGGAATCAGTGGGAGAGCTCTCATTGGTTGCAATTTAAGGAACAGATTGTTCTAGGATATTTATTATTCTTTAAGGTAGTTTAATGAATTTTATTTTGTAAAATCCAATTTAGGTTACAATTTTGGGGGGCAGAATATTTCATGAAATTTGTACTTGGCACTAAACAAGTATACCCTAATAATCATTCACTTTGTAAATGGTTGTTGAAGATCTACTATACCCATTACTGAGAAATACAAAGAAATAAAAAGACATAGTCCCCGATTTGTGGCAGCTAATGGGAAGAGGAGCAGACCCTTTATTGAATTTAATTTCTAGGTATGCCTCTTCTACCCCCAAATACCCATGGATAGTCTCAGATCTTCCTTTAAAAATATTGTCATTTTCTTCCTCCTCTTCACTCCTTTTCTTTTTGTAGCTTGGCAGAATCAAGAGATGAGAAAAATTATTTGCATTTATATGTTTGTTTTTAATCTACTAAAAGGAGCCAGTAGTAAATGTTGACATACTGTATTTTACATTGTCACTGCTACTGATTAAACACATAACCCAAACATAGACAAAATCTGCTGTTATAAAAGTTTAGGCACCCCAGACTCCTACAGTAATAACTGACTCTAATTTTTAGAATAAAATGGGGCAATAGAGGTTCTCAAAGGAAATGCATGTTTAGATTCCATGCTTTTTAGATGACCCCTGAAGCCCCGTGAGTCTGAAAATAGCTAGTTTCCGTGCTGTTAACAATAATTTGACCATGGCAATTGGTTGGTCTCCAGTTTCATTGCCATCTGAACTTTCGGGTCTTTCAACTGATAGGTTTAAATTGTATTAAATAGAACAACTTTGTTAAGCTGGATAAATAATAATTATAAAAAACTAAAGAAAATGTGAAAATAGAGCAGAATTAAGGTTCATGGACTTAGGAATATCATCAGAGCAATAGCTTAAAAGGATTAAAATATTTCTTATTTAAGAGGAACAGTAATAATGATTATATTGATGGCAAAAGTGGCTTATTAAAGCTTTACACTCCAAGTAGGATTTTAAAAATGTGTATGGTGATATTTATGAAAAAAAGACTACTGAAAGAATCTGAATTGTCAGATAATCAGAAAACATACAAGATGAGTCAAAGCCAGATAGACCTAAGAAAAGGGATAAATAGGAGAGATTGACAGAGGTTCCTAAAGTAATTTGGAATCAAAGAGATGTCTGTTTTGTGTTGGTGATTAAGGACAGATTTAGGAATTAATCCATTTGAGAAAAAAACATCAATTTTAGACATAGTTTAGGATATTTATTTTTCTGACTATTATGTTAGATATGTATTTAGGAAGATGCTAAAAAGTATTTTTTAAAACAATCTCATAATTCTACCATTCGAGACAACCAAATTAACATTTTGGTTTGCTTATAAAATGTCTTTGTGATTTTCCCTTAATTTGCTATAAACATTATTAAGTTATGCTTTAACAAAAATACCTCAGAACTACAGTGCAAGCATACTTCTGACTAGAACTTTTTCTTTTGTTTCAGCTGTTATAATTTTGTTATAATATTTTTAAACATTTTTTTTAGTTGTATATGGACATAATATATTTATTTATTTTTATGTGGTGCTGAGGATCGAACCCAGTACCTCATGCATGCACGAGGAACGCTCTACCACTGAGCTACAATCCCAGCCCCTTGTTATAATATTTTGATGACAAACCCTATGCCCAAATCTTTGTTTCCTTCTGACTTATTTACTTAAGGGTAACTCCTAGAAGTGGAATTAAAAGGTATAAAAGTATAAGCTCAGTATGAGGCTAATATGTGTAACTTCCCCAAAAGTACCTTCACAATGTCTTTGAATACTTCTAGGCTTTATTATTGACCAATTTGTTAAGTAGAAAATGATATTTTAATAACTGCAGAAGTTCTTGGTAAGAGTAGCTTTAATTTCCAAAAGTCTTTGGAATGGTCTTTTTTTTTTTTTTCCTTAGACGTCATTAAGAGGGGCTGGGATTGTGGCTCAGTGGTAGAGTGCTTGCTTTGCATGCGTGAGGCACTGGGTTCGATCCTGAGCACCACATAAAAATAAATCAATAAAGATATTGTGTCCACCTACAACTAAAAAATATTTTAAAAAAAAAGAAGTCATTAAGAGAATAAATGAAACATGTTTAGTGACATGAGTTATTTTATCAGAGTTAAACCAGAGTTGAAACAAGATAAGACTGGACTAGACCAATATTGAAGTAACTTAATATTTGATAATATTAAAGTGGATTAAAAGATTTAAATGATTCTTTAAGATTAATAGTAACATGAGGGTAGAGTTTTGGGAAGCCTTCAGAAAGGCATTGTATAGAGTTTCTGATAATTCCCTGGAGGGGAGAAATGAGGTATATAAAAAAACTAATGGGACTATACAGAAAACTCAATTTCAAAAAGAGAGCCACATGTGGTGGTGCATGCCTATAATCCAAGCCACATGGGATACTGAGGCAGGAGGATAGCAAATTCAAGACTAGACTCAGCAACTTTGTGAGACCCTGTTTGAAAATTTAAAGTTTTAAAATGACTGAGGAAGTAGCCCAGTAGTGGTAAAGTGACCTGGGTTCAATCTCCAGTATTTAAAAAAAATAATAATAATAATTAAGGGATATGTATATATGACGGATTTTTGTTGAGTCCCCTCTTTGAAAATCTGCTTCTTTGAAAGTCTAGAGTACACAGTAGTTTTTCCTTGATCTCAACTATTTTTTCCCTCCCAAATTTGAATCACTTCTGCTTTACCAATTGATTGAGGCAAAATCCCTCCAAAGGAGCAGTTCACTCAGGCAGGCAAGAACTTGTCAGGCACTGTGCTTTCAGGTGAAGTACAGATGGTTCCTGGTCTTTACCTTGTCCTGATTCTTGCCAGTTCTAGACTTGACCATCCTAGTCTCTTACATACCACTGTAAGAAAATCACTCTGTTTTCCTTTGCTTCATGTTTACCCAAATGCTCTGTGGGATGCTTCTACTTTCACATTTTTGAATTTCCATGTAGATAACACTTGATAGCAGAACTATTTTATCTTCCAGTTTGTAACAAGACTGTTTCTTTTTAATATTGCCACATTCTAATGGCAAGTTTCACTGTGCAGTGATGAAGATTAAGGAACTCGGTGATTTTGTGGATTTCAGCATTTCATCAGCTCATCTGTTTTTTTCATAGAAGATTTGAATTAACCCCCAGAAAACTAGCTCTAAATATCAAAAAAGCAATCTAATGTAGAATGAAATTTATTACTTTAAGAGATATCACATTTGTGTATATGTAGAAAAATGCTGAAAGGATAAAATGAAGTGTGATACTTTTGAAATTCATAAAAATAGCCAAAGCGAGCACAATAGCTTTATTTTTAAGAGGAACAGCTTGGTGTCATGGAAAAGCACTGGTTCTCCTAAAGTTTTAAAATTCTATGACTTAAAGCATAGGTAGATTAAAAGGTAAAAAAAAAATGATTTTTTTACATCTATAATTTCAGACCTCAGCCTTTCCCTTAAATTTCTTTGCACTTCTTTGTAAAAAGCACGAATATTTTTAGTATACTGTCCTTGTACAAATCCTCCTTATAGGCTCAGATTCTCTCAGCAGTGACTAAAGCAGTTCAGCTGCTTCCAAGTTCTACATTTCATCTCCTTTTGCACTGCCCTCCCCCCACCCCCTTCTTTGCAGCTGCTTTGTTGGCAAAGCCCAGATCCTTTGATAGATTCCAATCCCATCATGGCCCTTCAAAAAGAGGATTTAACCAAGCTCACCTGTTAACTCGCTTTTCTAATGTCACGAGTCCTGCATTGAAAATCTGACTGACTACAATGTCCTTGTACACACTAGTTAGGAATTACTTAACAGACATCCCCTGCATTGACCATACAAATTGCTGTTTCCTCTGTTCTTTTGGATGTTTTTCTTACAAATGGTTGGATGTCTTTAAGGCAATTGCTTATAGCTGATTTTAGTCTTCAGCTGTTAGGACACCTACCCTGTATTTTCAAAATAACTGGTATCATTTCATGAATAGTATACAACTGAAGATACAATAACCATATACAGATATCATTACAAGAAAATTTTGAAGTTTTCTTCAATTGAGGAAAACATATCTTCTATTTCATTTATATATAGACTCATCAGCAATCAGTACAGTTTCTGTTTTGGTGTGTGCACCTGGTACATTGCTTCCTGTTATAAGTTGCCAAAATAGTCTTGTTATATTCTCATCTCTGCTATGTAAATTGAATGTTGACTGGTTTGCAGTCTGGGAAAAGAAAGTGCTTTAGAGTCTATTTCACAAGAATAGGCAGCTTTACAAATAGTACCTCCTACTAGCCTTTCGTTGCATTTGTTATAAATTTGGTTTTATCCATTGTTGATTTTTTTCCTACCGCTTTGTAGTCTGAGTTTCAGATGAGTGACCCATTCTGGGTAGAGGGAGCAGCATAGGTTAACATTTCACTTGACCCATGCCCAAGCAGCACTTAAGTATAAGTCTTGCAGTTCTTCAATGCCCTGTGATTCAGATTAATCATTGATTACATATATCTTCCAGTTTTATCTTTTTCATTCAGATTCATATAAGCTAAAACTTCATTTACTATCCGAGCACAGTGGCCCATGCCTGTAGTCCCAGCTTCTCGGAACGCTGAGGCAGGAGGATTGTTTGAGACCAGCCTGGGTGTCATAGCAAGAACCCTGTATTTAAAAAACAAAATGACAACAACAACAAAAACTTCATTTGCTAGAAACTCATAAGTGAAATTCATTTTAATTCAAGTCTTTTAAGAAATAAATATTGCCTTTGAATAAGAAAAGCTAAGAATCTAAATGATAGATAATTAGTGAAAATAGAGTGGGTACAGTTTGATTAATTCATTTTTAGGAGGGTTGATTTATTTGCACCAACAAAATGTGTTATGTGTATATATATGTGTATGTGAATGTATAGTGCACATGTGTATATTTTAGTAAAAGGGCATTTATTAGAGTTCATATACTTCTGTAATAAAGGTACTCAAACTATCGAACTGTTGCTTTTCCTTTCCTGTGCACACCTCCATCCCAAAGTAACATGCTACAAGAACAAATATGTCAGTGAACTGAGTACCTTTGAACAGGCCATAAGTACCATTTATAAACTAATGTCTGCCCGATGTGACGGCCATCAGTAAGCTGGATTAAATTGCCAAATCATGTTTAAATAGTGAACTAAAAACCAAACATTGGACTGAAGAGAAAGCACATACAAACCAAAGTTTATGGTAGAGATAGGAGGGTGATTTCAAGGAAAGAGATAAGATGTGGTGTACTCAGTGAATTTTGACTGATACCTGTTATGTGCCAAGCTCTGTTCTAGCTGATTAGTGGTAATACAGGGCTGAAAGACACATAGACACAATTTGTGCCCAGAAGACTTGTAACATGTATAATTATAATTGAAACAGTTACATGAAACAATTAATTGAAACAGTTAAATGCTCTGTTAGAGCCATGTACAAGGCAATATGTGAATGGACTAAGGCCACTTAATTCAGCCAGAAATGGTCAAGAATAGCTTCTACAAGGAAGAGGTGAATTAAAGCTGTATCCTAATAAGTAAGAGAGCATTCCAGAGACAACAGAAGAGGTAAAGAAGTGAGAGGATATGTGATACAGCTCTAAAGGGTAGTGAACTCTGAGGCTGAAAGGAACAAACAACTTAGGTCATGTCACTTATATGCCTCATCCTTAGTTTAATCACATTTATGCCTTGATCTGGTTTGTATTTTAACAAAAATAACCCTGGTAATATAAAGAATATATTATTAAGGGAAAGGGAGAGTCAGCAAGATTTAGGTAAACAGTGAGTGATAAGGCCCACATTAAGACAAGTACTGCAGTGAGGTTAAAGTTGAGGTATTCAAGAAATGTTTTAGAAGTAAACTTGAAGGAGTTTGATGATTGATGGGATGCAGAGGTGGGCCAAGAACAGAGTATAAGGTAACTGTCAGGTGTTCAAACAAAAAATGAGATGTTTGATGCCTTTTGCTCTGCTAGGAATGTAAGGGAAAATTAAATGGTATGGGCAAGAAGACAGGGTTTGAGACATTTTGAGGGTGAGTTGTCTGTGGGACTTCCAGATGGAGATGTGTAGGCACAAGATGATAGGTTACATAGTGAGCTAGAGAATGAGTGAAGAGCTGGACACTGTGGCACATGTCAGTAGTCCCAGTCACTCTGGAGGCGAAAGCAGGAGGATAGCAAGTTTAAGGCCAGCCTGAGCAACTTAGTGAGACCCTGTTTCCAAAAAAAAAAAAAGGCTGAGGTGTAGCTCAGTGATAAAGTGCCTCTGGGTTCATTCCCTAGTACCTCCCCTGCACCCCAGTGTTTGAAGAATACAGCAGAAGATAATATCCTGGAGTTCCCTAACATTTCAGAATCTGGAAAGAAGAGTCCATGAAAAAAATGAGAAAGTAAGCAGCTAGGAAGTAGGAAGAAAACCAGCAACGGGTCTTCTTGAAGCCAGAGGAGGACAGATAATTTTTAAAAATTGCTTCCATTCTTCTCATTAAAAATATATATTTTTAAAAATCAGATTACCTGCCTAACATAAAGTGGAGTCTTTTTCAGATGTGACAGTGATTCTAATGGCCTAGTGTAAGAAAGTATACTGATGATACCCCAGCTGAGTCCCACAGACTTAATAAATGAACAGTTTTTAGGTTCAGAGGAGTGAATGATATCTCTACAACTGTGGAGGCTGTTTCCTAGTTTGAAGATGGTTTATATTTTAAATTTTAAAAAATAGTTAAAATAATTCTGTTCCTGTGAGAGTTACACAAATGATCTCATTAGAACAAATGTTTTAACACTTGGCCTGACACTGCATTTGTTTTCATGTATAAGCAAGTGACCTTGGGGTGTCAGCACAGAGTTGGTACCCAGTGATAGAGGGCAATGTGTGTAAAACTCTGCAGCTGAGTAGCAGCTAAAACACTTTCTGCACTCACTTTCCCCTTGGATCCTCTAACATCTTATTATTCCAAGTGTGTTAGACCCAGCAGCAACACCTGGGAACTTGCTAGACCTGCAGAATCTAAGGCCCACCCCAGACCTCCTGAACCGGAATCTGCATTTTAATAAAATCCTCATGTGATTCCTTTTCACATTAAGGTTTGAGGTGTACATTGTAAAGACTAAGTAGATAAAATAGTGCTCTTTTTTTTTTTTTTTTTTTAAATATTTTTACTTTATTTATTTATTTTTATGTGGTGCTGAGGATCGAACCCAGTGCCTCACGCTTGCGAGGCAAGCGCTCTACCACTGCGCCACAATCCCAGCCCCAAAATAGTGCTCTTTAGTGACTGTATGCTCTGGCATTTTACCATTTCAGTCTTTAGTACAGCAAGTTTTACTGGAAGTGAGTATTGTACTTACTGGTTGGTATTTTCTCTTCCCAAGAGGTGGATAGAGATTAGATGTGTAGATTTCTGGAGTCAGCTTGCCTGCCTTCAAACCCTAGCTCTGTCATTTATGCCTAATCTCCCTGTTTTTGAGTGCAACTGTGGTGAGCAAAGGTGTACTATCTCCACCACCTCACCCATCTGCACTGGACATATAGTTGAGCTACAGATAAACCTTTGGAGTGGCTGGGTATACACATATGTGTGTTCTTGTCATCAGTGCTATTTGCTTCATGTGTTCTTGGTCCTATGTGAACCATCACTTGTTAAAAATTAGGTGATGTTTGGAAAACCTTGCAACTTTAGTAAAGAAATGTTGGGCTGAGGTTGTGGCTCAGTGGCAGAGTGCTTGCCTTGCATGTGTGAGGCACTGGGTTCTATCCTTAGCACCACATAAAAATAAACAAAACAAAATAAAGATACTGTGTCCATGTATAACTAAAAAAATATATATATAAAAAGAAATGTTTTAAAAAAGGGATCATAAGAGATGTTTTCGCTTTATTGAAAAACGTCTACAAGTAGATTGATTTAAGACTAATAACACATTACTCTCATTAAATTATAGCCTACTAAGCAGTAGTAGAAAAAATTTACTGGGAGAGCTTACAGACCATTGCTGTAACCTTGTTTTCTACAGGGGGCAGCGGGCATTTTATGCTATGTGGGAGCCTATGTCTTCATCACTTACGACGACTATGACCACTTCTTCGAAGATGTGTACACTCTCATACCTGCTGTAGTGATCATAGCAGTAGGAGCCCTGCTTTTCATCATTGGTCTAATTGGCTGCTGTGCCACAATCCGGGAAAGTCGTTGTGGACTTGCCACGGTAAGTTAGCACTTCACTAACTGTATGTGTCATCAGAGCATGCAGGAGTATTTCATCTCTGTTAACTCTCTCAAATTAAGCTTGCAACTCCATAGACTCCTTGACTCTTCTAATTGGAACAGAATTAGCGCTTGTCTTAAACTTCTAGCTCTTGTCTCTGATAATTGCTTTCTGCCAAGAGAGTATTTAGAGCTATTTTGTACTTAATTTTTGACAATGTTTTCTTACAGTTTGTCATCATCCTGCTCTTGGTTTTCGTCACAGAAGTTGTTGTAGTGGTTTTGGGATATGTTTACAGAGCAAAGGTATGTTATCTACTGTGATTCATGTAGTGCTTTAAAAGGTGATTTAATTTTTGTGTTTTTTTTTTAAGAAGTAGTTCATTTTATCAGTCAGCATTTTCTTCTGCCTTGTTTCAGTTAAATATCTAAAGTTAATTAGAAATTATTTTTATATTATGATTTCTAGTCTCCGTTAATATTACAGAGCATAGATTCTGTTATTCTTGATTACATTTAATTTTCTTTATATTATCACCTAATGAGGCAAGATGCAGTGGTGGTGCGTGCACACCTGTAATGCCAACTATGCGGGAGGCTAAAGCAGAAGGATCACAAGTTTGAGAGGCCAGAAGGCCATTTGGGGCAGCTGAGTGAGACCTTGTCTCAAAAAATGAAAAGAGATGGAATGTAGCTTAGTAGTAGAGTGTCTGTCCCTGGGTTCAAGGCACAGTACCACCAAAAAACAAAAAAACAGCAAGCTGCAAAGGAGTAGTTGATCAGCTGACAAGTTTGTTACTATTTCCTTAGCCCAGAGAGTTCCTGTGTTTTGAATGGCAGGGTTGTAATACATTTTCTGTTTTCTGAGTATTTCATTTTTCTTTGCCTCTTAAAAAATCCCTTGGACGTGGATATAGAAGATATTTTGAGTTGTGGTCCTACCTTTCAACCTCCTCCTGAAGAACACAGGGTCCTGCCAACTTAGAACACTAAGACAGCTGTTGTCAGCACCCTTCCTTGTCCCTGTCTTCTCTTAGTCATTCTTTTTGTTTCCTCTTTCTATTTTGCTTGTTTTTGCTTTCTATCAACAGTACCATTTAAGGCTAAATAAGCTACTTTAATTTTGGTATAATTTTAGAGCCATGATGTAATAGAATTATTCTTACTATCATTTACAGTTTTAAGTCAAAGACATAGTATGTCAAGTTGATATTGAAACCATTGATACACCTAGGGAAGGTACTAAGCAACTGTGACAAGAAAAAAAATTCACAATGAATTATGTCCCTATGATCTCATTATCAGTTTTATATTCTAATCACATCACTGTTAAAATTACAAAATAAGTCTAATCAGTTGAGAAGAGGGTAAGGAAAAGCTGGTATAAGAAAACCATTAAATGACACTTACTTGCCACGTTGTAATTGTCAGCAATAAATTATGAAGTTTGCTTCTTGTCTCCTGTTTGACATACATTAGACAGCAGCTTTTGGCCAGATCTGAACATTGAATAAGTAAAATAGAAATAATGTTGGTATTTGTCCTAGAAATACCTTATAGAAGCTTTAAAGTTGTTTTTGCCTCCTTTGCATTGATCTGGGGTATAACTTAGATAGAGTGCTTGCCTAGCATGCATAGAGTCCTGAGTTAAATTCCTTGTACAACCGAAATAAAAGGAAAAAGAAAAAGGAAGTCATGTATTTACAGGAAATCAGTTGCTTGGGGCTGGAATTGTGGCTCAGTGGTACAGCGCTTGTCTCACATGTGGGAGGCACTGGGTTCGATTCTTAGCACCACACATAAATAAATAAAGATCAATCAACAACTAAATAAAAAATTTTTTTAAAAAAATCAGTTGCTTTCTCCTTAAATGGATTGTTAGGATTATTAGCTTGCCATCTTTCACAGTCTTTGAATGCTTTTAATCTACATACTGTAATATATTTAAACTTCTTCCTGCTAGTTAGAATCCTTGTGGAGGCAGGAAGGAGAAAACTCTGTCTTATAAGAAATTTATGGAGAGCTCTGACAGTTTGCAAACATGCCATTTAGGTATTTTAGCGAAACCTTGACTACTGGTATCTTAAGCAGTATTTTTGAAGGACTGAATTCTTTGTTTTGATTCAGGTGGAAAATGAGGTTGACCGCAGCATTCAGAAAGTTTATAAGACCTACAATGGAACCAACCCTGATGCTGCTAGCCGGGCGATTGATTATGTACAGAGACAGGTGAGCTTTCTTGAGGAAAATTTATTCTTGAAGACCACTCACTGTTGGGATAGCATTAAACTACTTGTGCAACTACTGTGTAAATTGACCATGTATCTTCGCACCCGTGATTAACCACCCAACATATTCAGTCTTTTTCTTTAACCTTCACCCTTGAAAAATTTACTATCATCTAGTCAAAGCCAGCAAGAAGCATCTTAAACTCTTTTTACTAATCTGACTTCCTCCATCCCCCTGCCAAAATAGACAGGTGATAATGGAAGAGAAGTATGTATCACAGGGAGATGGAATGACTATATGTACCTTCAGAAAGTAAGATCAAAATATAACAGGGGTGTGGTTGTGGCTCACTGGTAGTGTGCTTGCCTAGCATGTGTGAGGCTCTGGGTTCATTTCTCAGCACCACATGTAAATAAGTAAAATTAAGGTCCATTGACAACTAAAAATATATTTAAAAAAAAAAGAACAGATAAAACTAAAATGAAAAAATTATAATAATTTAAAATGTAAACAAAGATATTTTTGTGCCCATAACCCTGCCTTAAAAATTATGAGCTTTTTGGGGCTGGGGTTGTGGCTCAGTGGTAGAGCACTTGCCTAGCATGTGTGAGGCCCTGGGTTTGATCCTCAGCACCACATAAAAATAAATAAACAAAATAAAGGTATTTTGTGCATCTACAACTAAAAACATTTTTAAAAAAATTATCAGCTTTTTAATCAGTCTTATCCATACATATTTTATGCTTTATTACCTTAAAGCAAATCACAATATTTTAGACACTTTGTTTTTGAAAATAATATTCAAAACCAGATATTTAATGTGTAAGTGGAAGATTTTTTCCTTAGCTAGAAACTACTTTTTATAAACAATGTGCTTTTCGTGTGGAGGTTCTGGGGCTATTAGCCATGTGTGACTAGCATGCCAAATTAAATATTCAGTTCCTGAGGCTGAGGACGTAGCTCAGTGATAGAGCACTTGCCTAGCATATTCATTGCCCTGGGTTTGATCCCCAGCAGCATGCAAAAAAGTTTTTTTTTAGTTCTTCAGTCACTCTAGCCACATTTTAAGTGCTTTGAGCCTCGTGGCTAGTGTAACCACATTGGACCATGCAGCCATAACATTTCTCTCATTATAAAAATTCTCTTGGACATCATTGGCCTAGAATAGCTTATGTTAAAGGTCTGTGGTGTATGGAACTCTTAAAGCTCAACCCAGGTATATGTGTTTTGTAAGGAGTACTATCTATTCTCTTTTCTTCTAGTTGCACTGTTGTGGAATTCATAACTACTCAGACTGGGAAAATACAGATTGGTTCAAAGAAACCAAAAACCAGAGTGTCCCTCTTAGCTGCTGCAGAGAGACTGCCAGTAGCTGCAATGGCAGCCTGGCCAATCCCTCTGACCTCTATGCTGAGGTAAGTCCGCAACTAGACTCCTGCCTGATAACCTGTTTTCAACTGTCTTATCATTACCTGAAACTTCATTTCTCCCCCCTTTTTGCATTCTTTAATACCATTTTGTTTTACAGTGAATCATTTTTAATGTATTCTTTTGCTTTAATTATGTATCTACAAGTTGCTCTAGTTATGTAATGTTCTTTCCCTCTTTTAGTTTCTTTGATTTCTGCCAGTGAGTAGCAGTAATCTGTGATTCTGCAGCTCTCACTTTTTTAAAAAGATTCCTAATGAGAATGACTGTATATATTACAGGGATGTGAGGCTCTAGTTGTGAAGAAGCTTCAAGAAATCATGATGCATGTTATCTGGGCAGCACTGGCCTTTGCAGCTATTCAGGTAAGCACAGGAGAACATGAGTTGTTACCAGGGTTAGCTGCTTCTCTGATGTCAGCCCTGAATGGTTTTACTTACTAAGTAGAGTGAATCTGTGTATATTGGTATCCTAGAAGTGATTGCAGTACCAGCCACAAGTTTCCAACCTTTTCTTATCTCTAGACCTAAGGCCAGGATGATCTAAAGAAACCAGAGATCTGGTGGCAAAGGACTACATGTGAAGGAACTCTGCCTTATTTTCTTGCCTTGATATATAGTGAGTGACCTATTGAGAACACAAACAATTATCTTAGTGTATTCCTGGGAAATATTTTAATAGAACTTAATAGAATTTTTAAAAATCATATTGCTTTATTTCAATTTGAAAATGGAAAGCTGTATTTCAATCTTTTGTATATTTCCTACTAGTTCTTATTTTCCTGTCCTTGAAGTTTTAGTTTCAAGGACTTAGTTTAGTTTCAAGGACTGACAACCATCCAGAAATTCATGGTATCACTTGGTACATATAGAAGTATGCTATGCTATTGTTGGTAGCTGAGGGGACATAGTTCCCAACTACTATGAAAACAGTCTTTTTGTCCCTTAATAATAGTTTAGGCAAAGTAGCTGGTAATTGCTTGATCACCTCTCACTTTATCTGCTCCCAAAGCATCCCTGCACCCGCCCCCTAAAAAAAAACAACCCACCACATAAGCACGTGTGCTTATCACCTCCACATAAAAACAAAGAAGAATGGCCACTCTCCTACCCAATACAGCTGTTCATATTCCTGTTTTCTTAAGAATATACAGTGTATCTTATAGTTTCCCTTAGGGGGAATGTCTTAGAAGATTCTTACAACTGAGAATGGCCAATTATTTGAACGTGATTGAAAATTTCTTTGCATCAGATCAAATTCTCAGAGTATTTTTTAGTTCTGGAAATAGATTTCAGGCCTAGAGAATATATTTTGAGAAAATGTAGATATCTTTGTTAGATTAATTATAATTGCTATTTTAAATGTAAATTGCTTTGGTTGCCTGCCTTTGTGTATTTGAACAGAAGCTAGTATATGTAATGGGAAGTGCCTTTTAAATGACAAAAGGGTGATTGTTTACTTGGCTATATGCAAACAGCCCTGAAATGATTTATTAAAAACACTAGCTCTATATTTGCTATGGTCTCTGCCCTCCTGAGCATTTACTTTGTGGCTCAGCATAGGAGTAATGTGATCACTAGAATGTACTTCATATTAAACATTAATTTAGCTAAAAATAATGAAATAGGCAGGAGGTCCCTTTTCCCCAGTGGAATCCTTGTCTATGCATTCATAATGATTTTCTGTTTGGTAATGCAGTTGAAAAAAGCTTTGGAATTGTATGATGCTTGTGCTCTCGCAATATGCAATATATATATGTAAAAAACGGATGAAAAGTGTCCCTTTAGCTGTGTCTCTCAAATAGTTAAACTTATTAGCCAGGCAGATATTTCTTCATTAAGTGTTTTTCAGTGGGGACAAATAGATATTTTAATTTCTTAATTTAAGTATGCCTAGCATATATGTTTTATATTTAAATAACACTGACTTAAATAATGCTTGGTAATAATTTGTTATTTTGAACTCAGAGATTCTAAGTCGGCATTCAGAGCTTTCACAGACTCAAAACCTAGTGGTTTTCAAATTGAAAAAGCTTTGCTTTTTAAGGGAAAAAAGCATCCATTTGAAATATTAAAAGAATTTTTCTCTAGTTTTCAGGAGTAGGGGTTGGTTTGTTTTTGAGTATCTGATTCTAAGATTTTGGTATGCAAAATCTGATGTACATTGATATCCTGGGTTTGGAAAACCAGAACAAAGGCAGAAATAACTTAAATATCAGCTTTTATGTGTGGGCACGAACTTCTTATAGAATTGTATAGCAAGAAAAAGAACTTGGAGATTCCACAGTCCTTATCCCCATTGTTTTGCCATAAAAATTGGGGGAAGCAAGGATAACATGATTTATTACCATCACACAGATAATGACAAACTGAAGCTTGAATTCTGGTTTCATTTATACTTTGTCTGGAGTTACAAATCTAAGAATTAAGATTCTCAGAAGATCAAATTTCTAAGTTGTTATGAATCCTGACAATTTATGAAATTGTCAGACTTTGAAGTCTGGTGTTGGCACATCCTCAAAATGGAGTGATCAAGAGCATACTTTCACAGAAGACTGTTTCTTGCAGCCATGTGACTTTTTCTGGTCTCTATGCCAAGTGTGAAGGAGATTGAGACTGCTCTTTTTGTCTCTTTTTTTGATTACCAGTTATTCATTAAAATGAGTAACATACATAAGTAAATAGCACTTGAGGTCAGACCCCCCTGGATAGAAGTTAAGATTAAGTAGCTTAATTCTGACATTCTTTTAAAAAAATATTCCATAGTTCTTCCTTTAAAGTTTCACAGCATGAGAAGCTAATTTGAGTGTTCAAGGTTTTTGTAAGTTGAGGAAAATGTCTTTTTTTTTTTTAAACTTACTACTAATTGACTCCACATATATATGGAATACAGTTTGATAATTTGGTATATGTATACAGTATATAAGATCCAATCAAAATAATTAAGACTTCCCTCATATGTTTATCATTTCTTTGTGTTAGAAGGCTTATGAACTCCTCTCTTCTAGCTCCTTATAAAACATAGTAAGTTGTAAACTAGAATCACCCTTACTGTATTTTGGTATCTAGCATCCATCCTTTTACTCTTCCCCTTTTCCCCTATTTTTCCTTTTTTCTAGCAATCACTTTTCTGCTTTGTTCCTCCGTGAGATCAACTTTTGTAGCTTCCACATGGTACTTGGTGCCTGGCTTATTTCACTTAACAGTATGTCCTCTAGTTCCATCCATTCTGCTACAAATGACAGGATTTCATTCTTTTTTTATGACTCAGTAATGTTCTCTTATGTGTATACACCACATTTGAGGAAAATCAATCTTAATGAAATTTTGATAGTTTTTTTAAATTAAAAATACCCATTTGATAAGATTTTTTTTTTCAAGTGATAAAAAACGATACAAACTTGGTCAGAGGTAAGCCTTCTGAGTTTTGACCCAACTTCTTGAGTCCACCTCTGTAGAGGTAACCATTGCTGTTGGCCATATAGACTTCTAGAAGTAGTTTGTGCTTATACAAACACACACATATTTTTTAAGCAAATAGCTTATACGGTGCAGTCTTATGCCTTGCTTTTTGTTTTGAGATTGTTGTAGATTCACATGCAGTTGTAAGAAATAACACAGAAAGATACCTTGTGTGCTTTGCCCATTTTCCCTCTGCAATAACATTTTGCAAAACCCATAGTATAATACTACAACCAGGATATTGGCTTTGATACAGTCTACCAGTCTTACTCAGATTCCTCATTTCTTCAGATTCCTCATTTCTTCATGTGTGTATTCAGCTCTATACAATTTTATGACCTGTGTAGGTTCCTGTATCCATCAGCACAATCAAGTTACTGAGCAATTCCAATACCATAGGGTTTCTTCCTGGTATCATTATAACTGTGCCACCTTCCTCCTCCCATAACCTGACAACCAGTAATTAGACCAGCCACAATTTCTAAAATTTTGTCATTTCAAAATGTTATATAAATGGAATTATAGCTGTACCTTACTCCTTAAAAAAAAAAAAACCCAAAAAACAAAATTAGTATCTTTTGGATATATACCTACTTTATTTCATAGTTGCATAGTATTCTATTTTATGGTTATACTTCATCTAGTGGACTTTAATGGACACTTATATAAGTCTTGCTGTTACAAAAATGCAAGTAGTGAGAATTCTTTAATTTGTGTGTTTATTGTATCTTCAGCAAAATTTATAGTCATGAACTCAGGGATGGGAATATATGCATGAAGTTTGATAGGTATTTCCAAACTTTTCTCAGAAAAGGGTGTTGCTGATGTGAAAGAATTCTTGTATAAGAATATCTATTTCCCGTACCACTACTTACATTAGAATATCATAGAACGGGCTGGGGTTATGGCACAGTGGTAGCGTGCTCGCCTAGCATGCGTGAGGCACTGGATTCGATCCTCAGCACCACATAAAAATAAAATAAAGATACTCTGTCTACCTACAACTAAAAAAATAAATATTTAAAAAAAAATATCACAGAACATTTTACTTTTGCAGTCAGGTTTTTTAATCAACACTTTTGTCTGTATTTAGTAATTATTTTTTACAGTTGGTGGTGGTATATTTGGGCTAGGTTTAGATTAGTTCTGATCATTTGTATATCACAGAGAAAATTTTCATTGCAGGATACGACACTGGAGCTAAAATATTCATGTAATATTTCCAAATCTATTGTTGGAAAATTTCAATAATCAATGAAACTTTAGTATAGCAAAGCTTTGGAAATGGTTCTATAATATTTAATGATGATTACAAGAAGTTCTGGGGACTGGGATTGTGGCTTAGTGGTAGAGTGCCCGCCTGGCACGTTTGAGGCACCGGGTTTAATCCTCAGCACCACATAAAAATAAATTTAAAAAATAAAGGTATTGTGTCCCTCTACAACTAAAAAAAAAAAAAAAAAAGGTACGGTGCAGAGCTTAATGTTCTTAAACAAGAACAAGATTCTTCCCCAAGCTTGAGCGGGGTTTTATCATGCTTTTTAATTTGTTTTTAAATCAATACAACTTCATTAAAATAAAAGTCAGAAAAGAAATGAAACTTATTTTGTACTTCATTTCAAGAATGCTGACTCTTCCAGAAGTTAACCAACTGAAAGGAACTTGAGGAGGTGGGGCTGAGGAGAGATTTTTTCCCCCCTAGCTTATCAGTAATTTCTAAGTGTAACATTTTTATTGTTCAATTTAACATTGCCTGGGAACATAATTGTGTGTGATTTTATAGCAATATATTTTTCTAGGAATTAGACACTAAACATGTCTAGAATTGGCTTAGGATATTTAGTAAACTTTCAACAATATCCACTTATAAAATGTCGTTAAGGTGCTTTGTACTAATAAGCACTCAGCAGATATTGATGTAATGGAACTGATGGATTTGAACAGCAAGTACATATCCTGAACGGGCAGAATAGAGGCTAATGTGAGGGCATAATCAGAATGTGTGGCTTTAAACTATCAAGAATTCAGAATGAGTTCATCCTTATTCTCTATATGTGTGTCTCATTAGTAGCTAATATTCCACTTCAGACTTTCAGAGTCTGTTTATGGACCTTGTTGAAATTAGATTGACCCCCATATGTACAGAGTGCTGCCTTCTAAAATCAAATAACTTAGGCCTTTTATTGTCAGTGAAGAGTTAGAACAGCAAATTAACTTTTATTTAGCCCTTTGGTTACTGTTTATATTTTGTGAGAAGCTGGGTCACAAATTCTAGAAATCTTTTCTCTTTAGTCCCCTTAATCTTCTTGCTTATCCAAAATAACATGGCATAACTTTATTACTATTCCAATATGCTACCACATAAGGATTAAGACATATTAAAATAAAATGATGAAGGAAGAATGACCTTTAAAAAGTAAGATGTATGTAATACCACAGAACCAAACCTGGATTTCAAAAATAATATATGTGAAAACCTCCAAACTACATTTTTGTGGCATCAGGATTGGTTTTCCACCACAGGGCTATTCATATACTGAATTCTGTGGATTGTTATAAAGCCTCTCTCCCCAAAAGATGCCTGAAAAGGCACCATTAAACATGTGTAGTCTTGATAATTCTACTCCCTATATTTTGTTGTCTAGTACAGAGGTCACTTGATACAAGGATCTAAATTAATTGAAATAAAAATTTAAAGTAGAATTCCTTAATTGTACCAGCTACATTTTAAGTGTTCAGTAGCCACATGTGGCTAGTGGCTGCCATATTTGACAGCACATACAGAATGTTTCCATCACTGTACAAAGTTCTTTGGACAGTGCTGCTCTAGAATCTGATAGTGGGGATGGCAATAAAAGAGTCTTGATTCTCAGCCAGCTTAGAGTTCCTGGGTATAAGGCAGAAGCTTAGCACTTAGACAGTTAAAACTAATGTGTTCATAAGAACTTTCTTCTTTCACTGTTAATTGCTTTTTTGGTGATTGAAATTTGAAAGAGCTCCATTGCCAGTAAAGAACATACTTGTTATGTGGAGATTTTCACCCTTTTCCCCATTGTTTTCTGCCTACAGCTGCTGGGCATGCTATGTGCATGCATCGTGTTGTGCAGAAGGAGTAGAGATCCTGCTTATGAGCTCCTCATCACTGGTGGAACCTATGCATAGTAGACAACTCAAGCCTGAGCTTTTTAGTCTTGTTGTTCTGATTTGGAAGGTGAATTGAGCAGGTCTGCTGCAGTTGGCCTCCTGAGTTCATCTAGTTAAAGCACACGTACACTGGTGTTGGACAGAGCAGCTTGGCTTTTCATGTACCCACCTACCTACTTACCAACCGACCTATGACTTTTCCCTTGTTCCAGCTGACTCTCCATGCCCCTAAGTGTTTAAGTTCAGTGGTAAATGTTCTAATTTCAGAACCATTTGCAAGTTGCATAGTGTGGTAGAATTAAAGGAGGATGTAGGCCTGCTTGTTACCTCCAGGCAGTAATGGGACTGATGGCTGTAGTGTCACCAGGTCCTTTCAATCTTTACAGTGGAGAACTCTTGGCCAAAGGTTTTGGGGGGAAGGGGGAAGAAGCCAGCTGTCTGGTTAAAGTTAACACCAGATGGTGCCCCTCATCAGTGTCCTTTTAAAAAACATATACTGTAGTCTGATAAGATAGCATCTGTACAAAATGGCTAAAATAGATTTTAGAATCGTATAGTGTGTATCTTTGTTCATCTTCAAAATCAGACAGATCTTTGAAACTAGTGGTTTTTAATCAAAGCTGGCTTTATAGGAGGAGTTTAATGTATGCACTACTGTTTTAAAACAATTAGTATGAGTGTGTGAGTGTGTTTTTGTATGATTGAGCCCATTCATCATAAGTCTTAAACTTGTTAGAGCTAATGTACCCATGTAGACTAGCAGAATAGTATGTAGATGTGATCTCAGTTGTAAATAGAAAAATCTAATTCAATAAACTCTGTATCAGCCCTCAACATGTAGTTTTTAATTATTTTGGGGATATTTCAATTCCAGAGCAGCAATATAATGTTTCAAGACGCTGGTGTTATCTGCAGTTCATAATGATTTGCATGTGTTTTCATTATATCTGTTGCCAAATTCTAAAGGCCTTGGTATTCAAAAAACCACGGATGCTTTTCAGTGTAATATATACTACAAATAGTGGAGCATCTGATATGTGCAAGGCACGGGGGTACAGTAGTGATGTTTGTTGTCCTTGTCCTCAATGAGTTAGAGTCCTAGCATATACAAGAGCAGGTAATTTTCACATAATATAGTGATGGTAGTAATAAAAGAATGGGAGCCCAAAGGAGGCACTGGAGGTCGGAGGCTACTTCCTGAGGAGATGCACAAGCCTGCAGACTGGATAAGTTTTGTGGGAGGATACATAAGGATATGAAATGTGGTAGAGTATACAGAGAGCTGTAAGGAGCTCATGCCTAGAGCTTAAAATATAAAACTTGGAAAAGAATTTGGAGATGGGACAAAGCCCAGACCTCTAGGGTTTTACAAGACATCCTGTGCAGGTCAGACTTGACTTACAGGTAGTGGCAGCTCACATGGTGGCGATGCAAGCAGACCTGTCCTAGAGAGAAGGGAAAGGAGAGAGGAATCTAGCATGAGCCCCAGGTAACTTTGGTTGCCGTCTTTCTGTACTACAGAACTGAACTCTACAGTAAGAAATTGCTTTGAGACAAAGCCAGGTAGCCCATTCCTTGAACTTGCCTGAGAGATAGATCTTACCTGTTCTCCCTTTGCTCACTGCCCCCTGCCTGCCTGCTGAGAGACCAGCTTCCTCCTGTGTGTTCTGCCAGTTGGACCCAGATCAGCCATGTCGGTACTAAAGCCAAAAAGATGGGAGTGGAGTGGATGCTTTTGGGGCCAGTTAAACCATTGTAGTTCCTGCCAGCTTTAAATGGTGTTTAATTCCTGGCACAGTTGCCCTGGGAATAAGCCTTTTTTACCTTGTTTGGGAACTGCTAGAAGGGAAATCTGTCCACGGCGGCCAGTGCCTTACAGATTCATCTGCCTGCTTGATGTCTGGAGAATCTTCTGCCATTGAGAGCTTGAGACCCTGTTCTCTGGAACTTAATCTTTAGAGGGCAAATGAATAAGCTCATGTCTGAAATTTAATGAATAAGCTCTCCTGTAGTGCCAGTATTCTCTCCTGTTCTGTGCATCCTTGTTTCTTCCCTCTGTTAACCTACAGAACAGAGAACTGCAGTGAACTATAGGTGGGGAACTTTTGAAAACTATAGGACTTGGACCCCAAGCTGCTGAATGGTCTGGTCATTCCAGGCTGCAGCTGTGGTTAAGAACCACTGTTATATCCCGTTTCCTTTTTTAAAATTTTTAAATTTTACTTGGAAATAATTTCAAACTCATGGAAAAGTTGCAAGAGTAAGGATTGTTTATATAAGGCCTAAATACTCTACCCAAGTATACCCATGACATTTTGTCTCATTTGTCATTTATGTTCTTGAATGTGCTTGCTCGCTCTCTCTACATACACAGTGGCCTGTTACCCTGGTACTTCAGTGGGAATTTCCTGAGAATAAAGATAATCTCTGACAATCACAATACAGTGACCAAGTTCAGGACATTTAACGCTGATAAATAATCTACATTTATATTTCAGTTGACCTCATGATGTCCTTGATAGTATTTTTGTCCCTGCAGTTCTTCAGAATCTAGTCTAGGATCAGGTACTATATTTACTTGTCATGTCTCTTTGTTTTCCTCATCTCTAAAGCATTTCCATAGGTTTTTCTCTTGTGACATTGACATTCTAGAAAAATATAGTCCCTTCTTTTAAATGATGCTGTTCTTTGGGGGCTTATCTGATGATTCATCTTGATGAGATTAGGTTTTATATTCCAGGTGGCTTCTGCCTGTGTTGTAGTCTTGGGAGGCCCACAGTGTTGGTGGGCCCCCATAATGATGTTTATTTTGATCACCTAGTCTAAATGTGAACAGGAGATTTTTAATACAAATGTTTATGTAAAAGGTGATTTACTAAAAGGAATTTTAAAAAAGAGCTCTAAAACAGTCTAGCAGAAAATGCGTGGGCTATTATAACCACCCCTAGGACTGAGGGAAAAGAAGACTGAGGGAACTTAGAAACTCAGAGGTTCTCCCAAGGATGAGACCTGAGGAGCAGCTGCCACAGGGACACATTGCCCTGTGTGGAAGAATAAACTGATCCATGGGAGCAGAGAACCATCAATGGAGAGTCCTGCTAGGACCCATGCCAGACCAAAGACAACAAAGAAAAAGTCTGCCATCTGCCTCCAGCCTTGCCACCCCTTCAGAGCTTCCCTTTGGCCAGCTGGCAAAGGAGAAGTGTAGATTGCAGAGTCCCAGTGTCTGTGACAACAAAAGGTAAGTGAGCTAAGAGGCAATAAGGTAATGCCTGGTACCTTGCCTGGTAACACCCAGTCAAGGTGCTATCCACTTTCTCCATGTTATAGTTAATATTTTCCCCCTTCCAACTAATAGACAATCTCTGGAGATGTAGTTACAAGGTGATATAAAAATCTTGCTTCTCACCGAACTTACCACATTTGGCAAATAGTGCTGATGCTGGCCTGCTTCAATTTTTTTTTTTTTCTTTTTTGTGCCATGCTGGGGATTGAACTCAGAGCTTTGTGCATGCTAATTAAGCACTGTACTGCTCAGTCTCACCCCAGCCCCTGCTTCAGTCTTCACTGGATGGTTGCCAAAGGATATTTTTCCAGTCCAGTACTCATTATCCTTCTGTGGGGAAGGCTTCCTCAAATCCTCCCAGATTTGGACAGTAGGAGCCCCTTCAGTTGCTTCCTGTGTTTCCACGTTTTTTAAAGTCCTTCTGTCATTTCTGATATTACAAAATGTTCCAGGCTCATCTTGTACCCACTTGTTACTCAGCCCTGGAATTTGTGTTTCTCTGAGGAGTCCTGGTCCCTGGCACTGAGTGTACTCATTATACTGGAGTCTGTTGCTTCTCATCCTATCAGTTGACAGAGAACCATCCTTTTAAAAAAGAATTGTTTTTAACACAAGTGGTGCTTTAAAAAATATAAATGATAACAGACATCTCTAAAAAGCAAAGTACCCACGGGAAGGCAAGTTTAAAAGTGATGTGTCTTTTCAGACTCTTTGCTACATATCCAAAAATAGGCTTGGTGGTGGATTTTGATTTTGGTTTTAGTTTTTTGGATTTTATTCTATGGGGTCCTGTTTCTCCTCTTCATAAAATAGCATGGTATTCTTTCTAGGTTGAACAATAGGATTTCTCATTTCTTTTCATTAGCTACATGGATATATTAATGCTATGATCACAGTGGGTGGATTGTAAGGCTGCTTCCAGCTTCATGTGGTGAACACCTCTGTACAGTCACATGTCACTTCACTACAGGAATACGTTCTGAGAAATCCATTCTGAGAAACATGTTAGTAGCTGATTTTATCGTGCAAACATCACAGAATGTACTTACATAAGGCTAGATAGCATATGGCCCATCCCCTGGCACGACCTTTGGATACAGAAACTATAAAGATATAGGAGGCTGCTGCTACTGTGAGTGGAATGATTTTCCTGATGAATTTCATAGTGGTCTGTTGGTGGTGTGTAGAAGCACCTACTTTCTGAGTGTGTTGGTCTTGTGTCCAGCATCCTTGGAATTCTTGAAAATGTTTGTTCTCTGTGGCTTTTTATTGCAATATCTTGAGGTCTCCAGAGGGTGTTATATAATGACCTTGCAGAAACCTAAGTTTACCCACTGAATCCCTTTTGGACAGGGTTGAGAGCCTTGCTAGTTGTGGAGAATTTGACTCATACAGATCCTGCTCTCCTGAATTTACCTAGCAAAGAAAGTAAAACAGATATGATCATTACAATGGAGGGTATAAAAGAGACTTGTTTGTTTGCATGCCCAGTATCTGGCACATAGTAAACACTCATGGTCTGAAATAAGTCACTGTGGTGTCATAAGAATATGGTTTTCAGACTTCCCAAAAATTTTTTTAGCAGAAAAACTCAGGAAGTTCTCAACCCTGGCTGCATATTGGAATCACCAGGAGAATGTTAGAAATATTTATGCACAAGCTCAGCTTGCACAGATTTGGTTCCCATTTGTCTAGGGTGGGACCAAACATCAGTATTTGTAAAAGCTTTTGAGTTGATTCCACTGAGCAGCCAGGGTTGAGAACCACTCTACTGAACAAAGTTTGAAAGCCATATCCCTGTGGTCCTGATAATCTTGTGAGGATGCTGAGGGTAGCAAACCTGCTTGCTGTGGTGACCCTGTTCTGGGATTGTGCTGCTGCTTCACATGGCAGAATGGGGAATAGGAAGACATCCAAGTTCAACCAGATCAAGCCAAACTGATAACCTTTATGCTCAGGTAGCTCAGCCAAGGAAGAGCTGTGGGAGAGAGGTTGAAATTAGGTGCCAGACACCAGTGGCCCACATATTGTTTGGTCACGTGAGGGTTTGTTTCTCATCACCCTTGGGAAGGACTCACTGACGTAACCACAGCCGTCCTAGAGGGCATGCTGAATAAGATGGATTGTGCTCCTCCCAAAGCTGCTGTTGATTATATAGCCAATATTCAGAGGTGGTGAGCCTTGTTAAAAGTGGCAAACTTTTTCTTTTAATAAGCATTTGACCATTATCTAATTTGAACTGTATGGAGAGATCAACTTGTATAGGGGCATGTTGCACCCATCTTATTGGTGACAAAACAGAGGCTCAGAAACTGGCTTGCCTCATAACACCGAAGGAGGGGTGAGCTGTCTTCAGACCTTGATGTTCAGCCTTAAGAGGCCACACTTCCCCTCCTTCATGCTCTCTCTTAGGGGCCCTCTGTCAGAAAGAGGCTGTGGTTATCTATATACCCAATTACGCTCACAACAATCCCCTCTTTATCAAGCACTATCTCTGCTGGGAAGGCCATCTCCCCCATGCAGTTGGTTCCTAGCAGCTGAGGTTGTGACTTGGTGCACAGAAGAATGCAGAAAGCTTGCAGGGGTAATGAATCTTAGATTCATTTGTGGGTTGTTTCCCTACCCCCACCCTGGTGTAATTTGTGACCCAGAGTTGCTTTTTCCTCTGACTGCCTAAATGACTGGAGAACAGGCTATGTTATCTAACACTCTTTACCCATCACCCACTGGGACACACAGATACTGCAGCACCTGTCAGAGATGATGATAAATATCTAGGCTGAAGGTTTTTTAAAAAATCTTTGTGGGGGCTGGGATTGTAGCTCAGTGGTAGAGTGCTTGCCTTGCATGCGTGAGGCCCTGGGTTCGATCCTCAGCACCACATACAAAGCAATAAAATAAAGACATTGTGTCCATCTACAACTAAAAAAATACTAAAAAAAAAAAATCTTTGTGGAGGAATGGGATGTTCAATCAAGATGACAAGGTATTTTCAGGGAATAAAGCACTGATACCCAACTTTGTACTCTTTTCTTTCCTTTTCACTGTCCACACATGACCTGAGCCCTGGGGTCAGTCGGTCAGCTTGGCTACCCTGCCTCTCCTGCCCATCTCTACCTGGGAGAGGTCTCTGCCCATCTTTAAGGCTCAGCTTAGAATTCACTTCTCACGTCTTCTCTTTCCACCCCTCCTGCCCCTGTCTCACATCCCATAAGTGACCAAGCACATCCTTTTTCCTACATTCTTCCAGAATTGTTCTCCTGCCCAGTTGCCACTTTGCAGACAAGCTACCATCCCCTGTGTTGGGACAGCCTATGCCTGGTCTCCTAAC
This sequence comes from Xerus rutilus, assembly GCA_028644305.1. NCBI lineage: Eukaryota > Metazoa > Chordata > Mammalia > Rodentia > Sciuridae > Xerus > Xerus rutilus. The sequence goes on from CM053401.1 coordinate 107,302,288, forward strand.
CCTTCTCTTGCCATATTAACTGGCTGCCTTGGATGTGGGGGCTCAGAAGCATCTGCCTTCCCCTTTTGGGAGAGTGAGCTTTCAGGGTACTCCTTCATCTTAGCAAGCACCACTCTGCCCCATTATCATATAAGAGTCACAAGAGTATCTTGGTTGAATTATTCTGGGGCTGCCTGATAGGCCTGAGACCTGGCTGGGTCTGGCAAGACTTGACCAGGTATATTCTGGGCAGCATTTCTGGCCCAGGTAGGCCTTGTTATAGCCAAGCCCTGTTTGTTTGTTTGTTTGTTTGTTTTGATGCTAGCAATTGAACCCAGAGGCACTTATTAACCACTGAGCCACATCCCCAGTCCTTTTAATTTTTTGAAACAGGGTCTTGCTAAGTTGCTGAGGCTGACTTTAACTTTGCAATCCTCCTGTCTTAGCCTCCTGAGCTGCTGGGATTACAAGTGGACACTACAGCGCCTGGCCATCCAAGTCTTTATTCACAGACTTTTCTCTCCTTCAGAGGAGGGGGAGATCAAGCAGCAGATTACATCATTCTCTTCAAACATCCCTATCTGCAGAGCTTGGGTGTATCAGGGACAAGTGTAGTGTTTGGTCAGCTCTCTAGCATAATGTGCTTGATGAGGGGGAAATTATTTCAGGATGGACATAAGCATCAGTCTGACTTCTTGGAAGCCCAAAGCCCTTTTCCATCTTGTCTGCCACACCCTCTGGTGGAAGGCAGCAATGGGTGACACCAGCAGACCCAGAGCCCTGCTTCCAGGTTCCTAGGCCTGCACCCTAGGGGCTGCCTAGAGTCTTCGCACTTCTGCCTGGCCCAGCACTGCAGCCTTCTCACTACACTGAGGCTTGTGAGGTAGCCACACCTGAGTCAGGTGAGAGGCCACAACCTAAAGGCACTTTCATGCTCCAAAGAAGAAAGCCCATTCCCTCCTTCATCTCCTCTAGGCACCATGTTAACTGAACCTGCCTTTTTAATCTGGCAATGAAGACAAGGGCATAAAGATGGGTATCTTGTGTTAAACACCAGAGGAGCCCCCTTTTAGTAGCACTCTTCTTACCCTTTTCCTGGGGCACAGCTGGATAAAAGTCTAATTTTTGCCTCTGGCATCTAACATTTGTCTTGTCACATGAGCTAAACCTCTGTATACTGGCTGACAGGTGGGTGGCCAGGAACCAGCAGGGAAGCCACAGGCCCATGCAAGCTTCTGTGGGGCGTGGTGCAGCATCAGCCCACATGGAATCTAGCTCTACCTGGACAGTGCATGCCATATTTTGGAGGGAGCATCATAGGCAGCAGTGTCTCCCTCAGGCCCCAGCTGGTGGGAAAGGCAATAGCATGTACACCCACAGTATCTGTGCTATCTTCCTAGACTCTCTGTCTTGGGCTCTTCTGCTTCCAATACATCCATTACCTATTCTCTATTCTAAACTGAGCTTGTTTGTCCCCAGAATGTTCCCCAGGTATGCCCAGATGCCTGCTTGTGCTCACACACTAGCCCTGTCTATCTGCTGTTGCCCAGTCCTCTACCCACAGGAAGCCTGATCTCCCCTCCCCAGCCCTCCTGAGGCCCCTCTCCATCCTGCCCCATTATCCCATTTGTGCAAGGTATGTCTCTCTGGCAGTCTGGGACGTTCCAGTGATGGGACCAGGACTCTTTGTTCCCAGCAGAACCTGGGACTGGCCAAGGCCCTCAGTGACTTCTGAAGATTTGTCTAGGTGTGATGGAGCTCTGTTCTCCACACTCTTCTCATTCCTTTTCCTCTGAATTGAGCATTTGGACACAGGAGTAAGAGTAAAAGAGACCCAGCAGACCAAAGAAAAAGAATGCATTCCTTTATTCCCTGTAGGAGAGACTTCTTGAATGTGGCCCCATCCCCGTCTCATCCCCAGGAGGGCCAGGCCTATTCTGACCCCACAAGATCAGCATAGGGGACGCTCCTGGCTCCACAGACAGGGCAGGTTCTGGTGAGGACCTGCTGGTCCTTCCTCAGAGCTTCTCCAGGTAGGACCCAGGGACAAAACCACGCTTCCCATTTCGTTCCACTGTCCACCAGCCATCCTCCCCTTCCAGGATGACTGCCAGAACATCCCCCACAGAGATGTCCAACTCGTCGGAATTCTGGGCAAGAGATGGAATGAGCATGAGGCTGGAGGAACTGCTAGGAGGGCTTGGTCTGGCATTCTCCTGGCCCCAGCAGTAAATGTGAACTAGGCTCCCAGGGTGGACAGTGCTGAGACATGCCCATGCCTCCTGGGGCAGCCCCGTTGGGGACTGTCCTCGATTTGTCATCAGAGGTACCCCATCCTGGTCTTCTCCCACTCTGCTCCAACCATTAGAGCACACATCAGGAGTCAGGGCTGCTTGGCTCACCCCAAACCTAAGGAGACACTCACTGCAAAGCTCACCACTGCTGAGCCCAGAGAATCCCCAGCCAGCCACTTTCACACAGGCACCCTATCGTTCTCTTGGCTGTCCCTGCCAAAGCCTGGACTTTTCAGAGTCTTCATCCCTGAGTGCCTCAGGCGGTGCAACCCACACTTGACCTGCCCAGCTGTGTGGGATGTTGACCAGAGTCCATGTGGATCTGGTCTCCAGCTTTGCACCCTCACCTCAGTATAGGGAGCAGATAGGACTTGAGATCTCAGCAGCACTGCCCCTACCCATCCTCTCCTCACAGACATCAGAAAACCAGTCACAGCACAGCTGAAGAACTCATTACAGCCATGGTGGTTCTCTGCACCCATGGCCACAGAGAACAAGGTCCTGACTCAAGGGTAGAGAGCCTTGTCCCTAAAACCATTACCCACCCCAGGTTCTGACAGCCTGCACGTGTGCAGATTTGAGCAGACACAAGCCCTTGTACCTGTTTGCTATACTCAGCAGATGTATGCTGAGCCCCTCTTAAGTACAGAGTACTGTTCTAAGGGTTCATATCCCCAGCATAATCCCAGGTGTACACACACCCAGGCACACATGTCCTGAGCAGGGGAGGAAGACAAGGGCCTCACCTGTGCCGTGTAGTCATAAAGCGCCCTGTAGTCCTGGGGTGGTGAGGCAGCATTTCCCAGGGTCTCTGGGACTGCAATGGCTGCATAGACAACCTCATTCCGCTCAGGGGTAGGTGTCAGGGTCTCTGTAGAGGCTGAGATAAGAGTGAGGCCTGGATCCTGCCACTTTGGAAGAATGGTGGTCCCTGGAGGCCCCATTGGCATGGAGTTTAGACTTGGCCCTGCCTTTCCACTCTCCCTCTTGCTGTTGGAGGGTACCCTTTTGGGACTTCAGTGGCCCCATCTATGCCATGTAGGAGTCCTCTCCTTTCCCCTGGGGTCACAGTGTTTGGAGACCTCCCACATCACCCCAGTTACCAGCAGGAGCTTGCAAGGATGTGGTCTTGGGACTTCCATGCAGCAGCCCGGAGAATCTGGGAGCAGGATGGAGGGGAGAAAGGGGATAGGTCCCTTCATCTGACACTTAAGGCTCCACTGGTAGAGGAAGAACTTGCAAAGCTCTAGGAGCTTCTCTACCAAGTCTGGGTTTCTCTGCCTCCAGGGCTCCCCAAAGGTGTTCACCTTGGCCTGCCCTTCCCCAGCAGCACACTCCCACAATCCCAGCTAGACCATCTCAGCACCTGCTCCGTGCAGACCCCTGGGGGGTTTCTAAGAAAATGCTCAGGTCCCCATACCTGCCACTCCCCTGGACTCCACTCCAGTCTCCCTGCTGTGGAAGGGGCTGCCCTTCAAATTTCAGCCCAAACATGCCCTGCTGTGGTCTTCACCAGCCTGGGCCAAGCCAGCCTGCTTCCTCTTGGCCCATAATAATTGGACCCAGATGACATATTGGGGAACAGCACTAGGACCTGGCACCTGACCACAGCCAGGCCAGGGAAAGGATAGTAGCCAGGAGAATTCTCCAAGTGTACAGGTTTTGGGCCCCTGCTCCTGCTAAAGAGAGTCACCTAGGGCTTCAACCCAGGCTCACAGTGTGGTCAAAGGGACAAGGAAGCCAGTATGAGGTCTGCCTAGGGCTTTGCGCATACTCACTAGTGAGTAATTGGGGTGTAACTAACTGCTTAATGCTTGTAATTCTCTTGGGCCGAGGGTTCCATAAGACTGAATTGAGGCTGTTTTGCCTCCACAGAGCACCCAGCACCTGAACAGCCCCGGACACAAAGCTGATGTTCAGTAAATATGTGTGGAGGAGCCTGTGGCAGCAGAGGCCCAGCCCACTCCTGGCCCACTGCTCTTACCCCAGCCTCTGCATCCCAGCCGCTGACACCTATTGGGTGCCTCACCTCTTTATCATGCCACAGGATGGTGGTATGCTGGGGCTGCCAGATGACGGGGTGACCTCCCGGTCATAGTAGTTCTGGTAGGGCACTGGAGCTGCAGGCGGCAAGCCTGTGAGGCTCAAGGCAGCGAAGGCAGGCAGAACCTGTGTCGCTCAACACCCCAATCTGTCCTCCCCAGAGACCCAGACTGGGGCCCCACTTTTTCACTCTTGCCCTGGCCCATCCTGTTGCTCCCATGAGAGTCCCCCACTGTGGGTACCACCGAGAATGCCAGGGATATTTTGAACTATGATTTAGGGACCGAAAGGGCTGGGCTGAAGGCTGGCAGAGGTTCCCCATCCTCACCTCCCTCCTGAGATCTCTGTGCCCTTAATTCTGCTCCTCTTTTGCCGCAGAGGAGTCAGCAGGTCAGGGACCCAGCCTGGAGATTACTATCCCCTCCTTCTAGGTCTGACCTACCTCCTCCACCCACAAGGGAGCTATGAGCCACCCAGCACTGTCCTAGCACTCAAGGCTCAACAAATCCTTGGCCAGACTCATGGCCAGGCAGGCTCAAACTCAGGCTATGCTGTCCCAGGATGGCCTGACCTGGGGGCTCCGTGCCTGTGCTCTTGGCTTGGATGAAACCGTTGATATCGGTGTCCACACTGCAGCCTTCAAGCGTCAGCCGCACTTCCTCATAGAGCTAGGGGCAGGAGAGAGCAGAGACCGCAGGGCCAGGCTTCACCCCAATGCCCACACTCTGTGGGTCTGAACTCTGGCCAGGGACCCTATCAGTGCCTGAAATGAGAGACCTTGGGATGTAACCCAGAGAGGCTAAAGCCCTGGTGACAGCTTCTTGTGTCCTTCATTCTCAAGGCTCTATGCAAAGGACTGAACTCACCCTGCCGTATGAGGCAGATGCTATTTCCCTCATTTTATAGATGAGGAAATTCAGAGAAGGAAAATGACGTGCCCAAGGTCACAGAACAAGAATGCAGGCTTTGGATTTTGATGAGGAGGTCCAGAGCTCACACTCCTTCCACTACCATGAAGAGGCCACCCAGTGGGCACGTACCATTTAGGAAAACAAATCCCCAAAGCCTGCGGGCAGGAGGGGGCAGGCAAGGAATAGCAGCTGATCTCAGGGCTGCCACAAGACAGCATGAGACTCAGGTCCCTTTCACAGAAGGATGCACCCCGTCCCACCTACCACGTTGGGCTCAGTAAGTATATTCAGGTCTTCCTGGAAACAGGGGCAGGGGTGGGGCAGAGGAGCAACTGGACCTGGGCTTCTGCAAGCACCAGTCCTGGAGCACAGCCGTGGGGTCCTCTAGACCCTTTGCAAACGTCCAAGGACTATGTTCACCTACTCTCCCCCTGCTGCCTCCACCACTCCCCACCCAGGGGCAGGTGCTCTGGCTGCAAGAGCAGAGCCAGGCACTCTGGAGGCCGTGGGGACAGGGTGCAGATGGCAGAGACCAGCATAACCACAAAAGCAGGGGCTTGCAGGCCAGCACCCCGTGAGGTGTTAAGCTCCCTGTTCGGGCTGTGCTGGGAGCAGAGGCTGAAGTCAGACTCCCAAGCCAGACCTTGGCCCACAGAGGACCAAGCATCTGCTCTTGCCAAGGCTGCCCTCTCCTCGCAACCCACCCCTTGTATCCTCAGACCCCACCTCGTCGTCCTTGACACACTGCATGGAGAGCTGGTTGCAGTGCACCCACAGGGCGTTGCGGAGAATGGTCAGCCGGTCAAACTCCTGCAGCTGGAAGGCCTGAGGGAGGAGGGAGAAGCGAGGAGGGGCTGCAGGGCCAGGCAGGCCCCACTCAGCTCAGCTGGGGCTGACCAGTGGGCAAGCTCTATTGGCAGCAAAGTCTAAAGGGAAGGCCTCCTGTGGGTCCCCACCCCCGTGGCAGTCCTGGGCTGCTCAGAGGGAGGTTGAGCTGCCTGGGGGATTCTTGCCCGCAGCTTCCTTCCAGACCCCACCACACTGGATGAAGTCCTGGGGAAGGGCAGCAAGAGGCACAAAGAGCGTGGTGTCTATCAGTGGAGCCCTGGGCACAAAGCCAGGCGGTGAGCACCCTGGGATAAGGCCCAGTGAGTAAGCAGATGAGTGGGTGAATGAATGAATGCTGGCCCCAACTTGCAGCCTCAAACAGCAGAGATGGGTGTCTTTCCATTTATAGTGGGGGAAATAGGCTGCGGGCCCGGGTCACTCACCTCACAGGTGGTCCGGTGCTCCTGCTCCCACTCACCCCGCACCTTCTCCAGCTGCTCGATGTTCTGCCTATACATTCGCTCTAGAAGCACAGGAAACCCTCAAGGAGACTGAGTGACCTGGACTCCCACCCCATGTCCCTAGGACAGGAGCTTCTCCACCCCTTTGCTCCTACAGAGCCCCCTTCTCCAAATCCTTGCAGCTCCATGGGCCTGCCTGGCTGCTGCTAGGGCTCATCTGGATGCTTGTCAGGGCCACCCCCACATACAGCCCTTTTTAGGGTTACTCGGCTTCCCCACCATGCTCTGGGGGCTGGAGTGGACCCCCAGGGACCAGATGGGAAACAGGTTTGAAAAAGGCAGCATGGCGCTGAGGGAGGGGTGGTGGCATCAAAGCTGCTGAGCTGGGAGCCCAGCAGGCTTGAGTCATGACCCTCACCCCCATATCCCTCGGAGCACCTGTTCCCTCAATGAAGGGTGCAGCAGGTGTTGGGGAGGCAATGCAGAAGGGAGAGCGCCTTCCTGGGGAAGGGAGAAGGTGGCTCTGTCTGGGAGGTTTGTCAGCAGGGACAAGGGGCAGAAGTGGGATAGAGGAGCCCCCCAGGGAAGGCTGGGTGTGCGCATGTGTGCAAGAGAAAGAAATGAGGGGCCTGTCTCCCATGGATGTGGCCCTGCAAGTCCCAGGCTCTGGAGCTGGATGGTTTCTGTTCCTCTACAGTCACCACCACTTATTGGCTGGTGACCTTGGGCAGGTTACTTAAATTCTTTGTGCCTCGGTTTCCTCGTCTGCTAAAAAAGAGGATAAATCCCAGCCACCTCATAGGGTAGAGTGAGGATTAAATGTGCAAAGTGGCAGAAACAGCCTCTGCATAAGTGTGGGATGAGTGACACCCATGGAGCATGTGGAGCACATGTCCCAGTTGAGGGACAAGTTTGGTGGGGAGGACTGGCCGGGGCACCATGCCAGCCCGAGGACAGGGCCAGGGTGCACGTACCTGCCTCGGTGGCTGAGTCCTTGCACTGCTTGGCTTTGTTCTGGCTCTGAGGAGACAGAGAGACCAGTGCTGAGCCCAGCCCAATGCTACCCTGGCTGCTAGGAAGTGACTGTCACACCTTCCCCAGTCATCCAGGGTGACACTCAGGAGTGAACTGGGGCAAATTCCATCATTCACCAGCAGCCTCACCCCCTCAAAGGGTTCCCATGAATAAAAACAGAAACCTGCCCCCCATAAAGATACCCCTGAAAAGCAGAATTCAAGAAAATGAGGGAGGATAGATCAGGGCTAGGCCAAGGGACTACTGAGCCCCTCTCCAAGGATTATCTGAGGGTTAGTGACTGCTCTTATCACCCTGTGAGCTTGGGGCCTGGGCTGTAGAGGGCCTGCTCTCAGGAATGGGTGCTTGGGTGCAGCCTGGAAAAGGCAAAGGAGATCAAGGTGACCCTACCTGTCCATGCCCTGAGACTCTAGGAACCCCGTTATATAGATGCCAAGACTAAGAGTCAGAGAGAGGTGGGCATTGGTATGTCCCGAGTGCACACCTTGCCTGACAGAGTTGCTGCCCCAGCCCTGGTGACAACACACAGCCCCAGTGGCCTCACATACCTTCTCTACTTGCTTCTGGTGGCCATTGGTACTGATGCGCTCGAAGGCCTGCTCAGCATCGTCCGCATCCCGGCACTTCTGCTCATACGTCCTCTTGGACTAGGGTTGCAAAGGGGTGTGACTTGCACGGCCACACAGTCCCACTCTGTGTCCCCCAGAATGAAGCTCTCTGATCCCAGCCTACCTTTTCCCTGATGTGGAGGGCTGGGGGTGGAGAAGGACATCCCTATCAGGGACTGAGATCTCAGGGTTGGCATTGGAGACCGGGAAAGTGGGGACTGCAGGCAGTCTTGTTGCAGGCTCATTTCACTGGGGACAGTGGCCCTGCTTGCCCACGGCCTAGCCTCTTTGTGGGATAGTCCCTAAAGGCACCTGTGCCACTGTGCCACACCTTGTCACCTGTGCCTTTCTCCCCCTTCCTGCACAGTGTCTTCTGGACAGTGCTCAGGGACCCTCCACTCTGTTCTCCTGGAGTCCTCAGTTGACTGCGTGGATAGCAACTACGGGACTGTCCCTCTGCCCTTCAGTCAGAACCCCCCAGGAAGTCTCACACTCACCTCCATGGTCTTCTTGTAGAGTGACAGCTTGCTCTTCTGAACACGGTCCATGACAGCCTCGTACTGCAGGGGACACGAGGCTCTGAGCAGGGGGCCACAGCCTCAGCACGCTCCCCTAGGCCAAGAGGAGGGGTTGTCCCTGGGATGAGGCGGAGCGTCCTCTCCTGGCTCTAGGGCGTTGACGCGATGCCCTCCTTCTCCCCGAGCTGCCCCTTCACAGTCACCCTCAGGATGGAACGCCAAGGCCATCATGGCCCAGCCGGGCACTTGGTCTCTAGCCAGAGAACTCCCACCCACGTGGCCCTTCATTCTTCATTCACAGGCCCCCGGGCACATCACAGCTGCTCACACAGTGTGCACACACTGGCACACACATGCACGTGGAGTTCCACACGAACACCAGGGGGTACTCACTAGCAGCCCCCACTCCCTCAGCTGCTCACGTTTGCACACAAACACCCACACGCGCACACCCTCTGAGCACTCGTAAGCACACATCACAGACTCTCATGTTCACCCATTGCACAACCACAGGCCAGTCCACACACGCTCATGGCCACGTGCAGGCACCGTGGCCACCGTACCCCCAACTCGCCTCCTAGGCTTCTTTTCAGACAGTGATGGTGGAGCAGCCAGGGCAAGAGGGCAAGATGAGTTAGGAGATTAGAAATGAAATGCCTGGCATTGGGACTGGAACCAGTTTGCGCCTGGGGTCTCGGGGAGGGTCTGGGTCAGCTGGGAGACCTTGGCAAGCTGCCTAGTCACAGAGGTCAGGCTCACACAAACACACCAACACACCCGGGCACCTGGCCCATATATACACATATATACACATGCCCAGCCAGGCTCCCAGGCTACGTTGTAGCTTTCTGCTTGTGGCGGCCATGGCTGCTGTGGGGAAGGAGGTATTCTCTCCTAAATAGTTCTGGCAGGTGTCACGGCACCTCTGGCCACAGAGAGCTCAGAAGAGCCAGGCAGGGCCTCCCTGTGGCACCAGGCGCTCTACATGCTCTGCAGCAAATCCCAGCTCAGAGGGTACACCTGCTCCCATACCTCAAGGCCAGGCAGCTTCTGGGTTTGGCTTTGGGGATTCACTGTCTGTTCAGGAAGCCAAATTTAGACTCCTGAAGGCCTGAGACCTAATTGACCAGATGGGCAGGGTGTGTAGCTGTGCTGATTGTGCAGTGAGAATCACTCATCAGAGCCGTAGCCCTGTCCGTGAAGACTGAAGGGATCCTGGTCTGGGCTGAAAAGTGGGCTTGGGAGTGGATGAGAGCACCCATCCTGAGAGGGAGACTGAGGCACAGAGAGGGGAAGTGGCTTAGTCAGGACACCCAGGCCCCACCTTGAGGTGAAGCTTTCTTCCCTTCCACCCTTGACAATGACCCTTCCTCTCATGGCAAGAGGCTTTCATGTGCTGGCCTCACCCTCTCCAGGGAACCCTGGGAGACTGAGCCCCCTTCCCTGCACCAGCCTCCATCGTACCTGCCCTCCCAGGGGCTAGGTGCTCAGTCTATCAGAGTTGCAGGCGTGGGAAGGGAGCCCGCCATCCAGCAAGGGTCCTTCAGCCTCTGCTTGCACATCTCCCTTGGGGGGACATCACCTTCCTGTCATTGGTCACTCCGTCTAAGTGCAGCCATGCCTGCCCCTGGGAAGGAGTACCTCTGGATGCTACTGAGGCTGAAGCCCCTTCCCCATCCTTATAGTCTATCTGCCTCTTTGGCCTTGGGCAACCCCCCAGTGCCACTGGCCCCAACTCTTGGACAAACGTCCCTGAACCTTGGGCTCAGTCAGAACCAGTTTCCAGGGGCCACTCAACTCAGATTGGCTCCTCAGGATGCCTCCAAGTTGCCCCTGACCCTCTACTTTACAGTCAAAAAGACCAACATCTTCCCTGCTTCCTTGGCATGGGCAGCTCCAGGGCAGGACCCTCAGTGGGCTTCTCGGGCGGAGAGCTCGGGCCTTCCCATAGCCTTCCCTTCGTCCTTCAAGGCACCAGTCCCAAGGCCTAGGCGCTGCCCCTGCTCCTCACTGGCCACATCAGGAGGGCACGCCATCCCCACACGGTGACCACCTCACCTTCTTCCTCTGCTCCTTCTGCCTCTCGCGGAACTCCTCCAGGCTCCGCAGCTCCTCACGCAGGGTCAGGGCCAGCTGGATGTGTGCACTGCCCACATTCTCCATTTCTAGGGCCAGACGATGGCCTCAGCCATCACAGCTCACCCTGCCTGGACCAGCCCAGCACCCCCACACCTCACCTTCACTCACCCCCCCAGGTCCTCCACAAGCCTTGCAGCCCCAGGGTAAAGCTGGGCCTCGGCCTGAGCTCACACTCTCCTCTGTCTATGAGGGATCTGGGTTCCCCAGGAGATCCCGCCACCCTGCAGCCTAGAGCAGGGACAGTTGGGACTTACGCTGCTTCAGGGAGTCAAAGGAGGCCCTCAGGGAGCTGCAAAACAGGAAGGCCATGTAAGCAGGAAGATGGCACCATGTGAACCCCAAGTCCTGGCTGGCCTGAGGCTTCTATTATTCTGGAGGGAGGGCCCTCGTCTCCCTCACATGCAGCTCTGAGATGGTGACCAACCACACGGACCCCAAACTGGGATGTATGGAAGACAACGCTCTCTGGAAATCAAACCTTCCCACTCTGGCAGGAGAGGGAGGGCCAGTGCCCCTGCCTCTGCTCTTATCTGCGTTCCTAGAGAAGAGGGGACTGTCTTCAGCATGTTCCTTCCCTCCCTGAAACCTCTCTCCTCTCCAGGTAGCTAGTGCTCCAGGATGAGTCCCAAGCAGGAGAGGGAGTGTTCAGACCTGACTTCTAGTGGCCTTGGGGATGTTTGGAGGAAGTTGGATGAGAGGCTGGAGGTACTGGGTGGGAGGAGGCCGGAGGGGAGACTCACAGGTGCCATCTGTTCCAGGGAGGGGACCAGTGGGCACCAGAACCAGAGGGAAGGGGAGAGGCTGGCACTAGGCATGGGAGGCGGGGATGATGCCCAGGCAGTAGGGGTGCCAGATTGAGTAAATAGAAATACAGATGTTCCACTCACTTGAATCTCAGCTCAACAACAAGCACTTTTTGAGCATGAGTATGCCCTGGATAATGAATGGAACATACTTCCATTTAAAAAGCATCTGTGACATCTGAAGATCCATGGAATTAAATGTCATGTATTTTATCTGGCAACCAAGTTGGGAGCTCACCCCCAGAGCCATCAACAGAGTGAAGTCTGAGCCAAGGTGCTGGAGCCTCCCACCCCAGGACCCAGTCCTGTTTACTGAAGGTGATGAGGTACCACAAGGCAGAGGGTTCTTGGCAGAAATAGGAACAATGAGGGAGCACACCTCTCTCTCGTCCATCAAATCTCAGGAACAGAGATTTCTCAGAGGGGTGAATTCCCCATCCCAGGGAGGAGAGGGGCAGTGTAGGAGGCCCACCCAGCAAACCAGCTGGACCTCCAGTGGCTTCTCCCAGCTCTGGACTCTCACAGGCATTAGAAGCAGATCTTAAAGCCAGATGGCCTGGATTCATTCCAGGTACTGCTACTTATTTGCTATATGACCTTGGGCAAGTTATTTTACCTCTCTGTCTCAGTTTGCCCCCTCTGTAAAATGGGGATAACAGCATAAACAGGATGGTTGTGAGGGTTACACGAGTTTACACGTATAAAGCCCCTCTCCCAGGACCTGGAGCAATGCAGGAGCTTTACAAAGTTGTCACTGCTGTGCAACCCTCCTGGACATATCTGCAGATCCCAGCCAGTCCTGGGGATCCCTAGGCCTCTGTCTGATCTGCCCCCTAACCTACTTCACCTAAGAGCTTACCAGCACCTCCTCTTACCACCCCCCCACCATTGGACTTTGTCTTCAGGTGGGGGTCGCCTTCCCACTCTCAGCAGGGAGGGTGAGGAGCAGATTCGTGCTGGGCAGGCTGTGAAGGATGCCTGTGTCTGCGGTGTCCCCAGCTGCCAAGTCTCCAAAGGCACAAAGAAATGTGTGGGCCAGTTGCAGCTGGGCCCAGGAAGGAGGCTCCTTTAACTAAGGCAGTGAAACACACAGTGGCGCCCTCCTCACCAAGACACCCGAGGAGCCACAATCGAGGCACGTAGGGAGACAGAGGCCAGAGTGTGGCCAGGCTTGCTGGGATTACACAGAGGCAGTGGCGGCTGTCCTGTCCCAGCTGCATCCTGCTGACGCTCTCTGCCTTTCTGTGGAGCAGCTCGCCTGCCCCCTGGTGGACATATGGCCACATGACACCCTGGGTGGCGCAGGCAGGGCAGAGGCTTTGTCAGAGGAGGCAAGCTTGGCAGGTGGGCTGTACCTCCCAGCTGGCAGGAGCAGGCCCCCTCTCCTCCCTGCGCTGGAGGACCACTGTGGCTGCAGTGCACCAGCAGATCAGGGATGAGAATGGGGCTCACCAGCAGCCCCAGTGAGCCCAGAAGAACAAAGAGAATGAAACAAGTAAGCTCTGGCAGGAAAACCACAGTGTTTTAGGTTTCTAACAAGTGCCGGTGAGGCAGGATGGGAAGATTCAAGCTTGTGCCCCTTTTGGGGGTTCTGTCCTTGCTCATGGGTAACCACAGGGGTTCACAGGAAGCTGGCCTGGATTTGTTGCCCTCCATTTCCCCAGCCCCTGCCCCATGCAGCTTCCAGAGCACACAGCACCCTCCCTGGGGAAGTAAGAGCGAGGGGTTGGGGGAGGCAACAACTTTCTGGGGCAGCTGGCATTTCATACAGACCTTCAAGGAAAGGAGGACTGAGCAGAGGAAAGGGAGTAACAGCTGGAGCAGATGGGATGGCTGGCTGAAGAGTCAAGGCCAACTTCCAGCAGGCCTGGGTGTGGGATGTCAGGGGTCTTGATAAGCCCCCTGCAAATGCCTAGCACTGTCTTGAACATGCATTGGAAGGGCTTGTGGGGACCCCGGCGGCTGGCAACCAAGTCTTCTTTGTGTGTCCTCCCTTGCCACCGCCCCACAGATGTTTGCTGAGTTAACAACATGCAAGAGAGGTATGTGCCCCAAATCATCCTAAGATGTGACTAACTTCCCTTTAATTCAGATGGCCTGACCCTGCAGGCCTGCTGAGACTCCTGGCTGGTTCAAGGTCAAGGAATGATGTAGAAATGCTGAATCTTCGAGCAGCAGAGGTGGCGGAAGCCAACCCGCTGTGTCCTCCTGGTGCTCTGTGAGCTACTTAAGGGGTCACTTAACTCCTTGGCCTTTGTCCTTCCTGCCCACCTTCCTGCAGCAGGCCAGCTGGGATGGGCACAGCTCTGGCCACATCACTCGCTGGCTCACAAGTGTCCTGCATGTTTCCACCTCCGAGCCTTTGTAGGTCACTGGCAGGAATGCCCTCCCTCCCAGGAGGCACCCCCAGTCCACCGTACGCCTCTGCCCTGCTCCCGGAACCTGGCCTGAAGGTGAGATTGTGCAGTGCTGGCTTCTCCCACACTGCTCCTGGCGTGCTCTGGGAACCTTTTTTCTGGCCCCTGTGGGTTTGTTTCTGCCTTTTATGCAGCTGCTTTGGCCCAGCCCTGGGGCCTGGCATCCCCAGCCCAGGCTGCACTTCCCCACTCCATGCCCAGCTGGGGCTCCGCCTCCAGGCAGCCTTCAGCCCCCTGTGTGGTGAGTCCCAGGGACACTGAAACTGGGCCAGGGAGGGGCCTGGGTCCCAAAGGATAAGAAGGTCCCAGCTGCACAGCCAGGCCTCTCAGCCCCAAGTGAAGCAGGGGGAGATTTATCACCGCAGGGCTATGGGGTGAGACTGGAGCAGTGACCATCCTCTCACAGGGAGGACCCAAGTCTCAGAAAGGGGCAGTGATCCTCCGGAGGTCACCAGAGAATAAGCCAGGACAGGCCCTGTCCCAGACTCAGCCTTCCACAACCATGGAATCAGAGAATCAGGGCCACTTGAATGAGTGGCTTCAGCCTGGCCACTGCATATTTATAAAAATGAGGCCAGAATCTATGAACCTCCCACTTCCTGTGCCCCACTCAGCTCGCCACCCACAGTTTTCTCTGCCAGGGGCATTTCCTGTGCTCAGTCCAATGTGACTCACGGCCCCCTGAGCATGCCTCACCCACTTGCCTCCGCCCGGCTCCCTTGTGCCCTGCCTGGACCCCTCTCCAGTCCTGACTGCTGTGGTGGCCCCTCGACTTCTAGGAAAGTTCTCATTTTCCAGCTGGTGTGGGAGGCCGGGAGCAGGCAGGGCTCCCTGGGTCATGCTCGCAGGCCCCATGGCTGCACCTCCCTCCTGGCTATCTCCCTCAGCGCCACCAGCAAGCCCTGGGTCCCCTTCCCAGAGAGACAAAGACGGGTTCCAACTGACACCTGTTCATTCCTTACCATGTCCAGAGCCTTCCTCTGTGCCCAGCCTGCAGCCAGCCACCAGCCCTGCCCTTGAGAGGCCCCCAGACCATGCTTTTGCTTATCTGTACTACAGCCCATTAGAGGGGGCAGACGAAAAATGCAGAGAGGCTGAGAAACTGGCCCACAGTCACATAGCACACAAAAGTCGAGCAGCAGCTAGAGAGTGTATGTTCTCATTCATAGGGCCACGTGCACATCTTTTTTTTTTTTTTGGTACCAGGGATTGAACTCAGGGGCACTCAACCACTGAGCCACATCCCCAGCCCTATTTTGTGTTTTATGTAGAGACAGGGTCTCACTGAGTTGCTTAGCACCTCGCTGTTGCTGAGGCTGGCTTTGAACTCACGATTCTCCTGTCTCAGCCTCCCTAAGTGCTGGGATTACAGGCTTGTGCCACCATGCCCTAGTCCAACGCGTGGATCCTGTGGGCATTGGACATTAACCTCCCCTGGTTCACGTTACTTTCAAACCTTTCTCTAGCCCTCCCTGTGTTTTTGCTGTCATCATTGGCTCCTGGTTGGAAGCGGGAACTTCCAGGATGCCCTGTGTGTTTCAAAGACCTAGTGAGTGTCATATTGAGGGGCTCCCTCTGGGGCCAAGCCAGGCACATCACAGGCCTGAACTCTGAGCAAGCAGACCAGGGAAAGGGGTTACTGTGGAAGCCACAGCTGCCTCAGGCCTCAGGGCCCCAGGCGGGGAGTGGCTTTCAGAACCTGGAGTCCAGGCCCTGTCTGACCCTGGGCCTGCCTCCCTGTGCCTTCCCAGACCAGCCCCTTCCTCCACATTCAGGACACGCTCCTTCACCTGCCCTGAAGTCAGACTCGGCTCCCTGACCCACCGCCCAGGCAGCATGCAGACTCCAGAGTGGGTGCTACCTCGTCCATGGCAGCAGCAGCCCCCACTCCCTGCGATGGCCTCCCCTGACTCAGGCCTGAGCTGAGCCCCTGCACCCACTTCACCCTCGGAGGAAGCTGCGCTCCTGTCCCCTCACTGCCAAGAGGATGGAGAGGCAGTGCCCAACGCATGAGGAGCTGGCGCCAGAACCGGGCATGATCCCACCTGGTCCCGTCCCCATCAAGCCCAGACAATGCCATAGGGAGCTCAGACAGGCAGCAGAAGGGCCTGTCCCCTGCCCCTTGGGACTTGGATGGAGGCCACTGGGCTGAAAGCACCTGCGGACAGGTGGCTCCGGCCTCCCTGGCCTGCCCACCCAGAACCTGACCCACGCATGGACCACTGGTCACCCAGCAAGGGCCAACTGACACCCTGCCCCGTGCAGTGCAGACCCTCCATGGCCACCCAGCCTCCTGTGACAGGAAGCGTCCACCTGTGTGAGGCCCAGCAGAGGCTGGCAGGGTTGTGGGGCCAGCACAGCTCTTACTTGATCTCCGTCTGCCCGCCTGCTTTCCGCGCGATCTGCACCAGCTCCTTCCCGTAGCGCTCCTCCGCCTGGGCCCTGCAAGAACAGGGTGGGCTGTGTCCCTCCTGGGCTGCCAGCTGTGGGCCCTGGAAGTGTCCACTGCAGAACCTGAGTTCTACCCAACCACCTTCAGGGGCAGGCAGGACTCCGAGAAAGAGTTAAGGCCCCAGCCCTTCCTGGAAATAAATGTTGGCCCATCTGAGAGGACAGCCAGTAGCTCCCCTTGGGGAGGCGGAGGTTGAGAGGAAACAGGAGACTTCTGGCTTTTTGAAGGAGGGGTGAGGGTGCTCCAGCAGCAGCCTGGCTGGGAGAGGCTCAGCCATTTCCTCCCCTCCCTGCCCTGCCCTCCCCTGGCCATCCTGGCTCACCTCTGCCTCAGCAGCTCCTCCATGTCCTTGCACATCTTCCTGCCATCCAGCAGCCGCTGCAGCAGCACCTCGTAGCCCGTGTGGGCCGTGAAGTCCCTGCACTGTAACACAGGACAGAGTGGTGGATGAAGGCGGGCGGGGGCCCTGAGCACAGCTCAGCAGGTGCCTCTGAACACTCCAGGGGTCGCTCCTCCATCTTCCCATTCACAATCCAGCCCTTGGATTCAGGCCCTGTCTTCACACAGAAGGTGCCCCCAGCAGCTGCGGGGGTGACAGGTGCCTAAGTGGGCCCCACTCAGCTGACTGGTCAGGGGCTGCCTGCCTGACATCAGAGCTCACAGTCCAGGACACATCAATGCCACCATGGGACAGTTGATGGGAGGAGCCACCACTGAGGTGCCACGATGACAGCTCCCAAGTTTACACCCTCACGGGGTACCTGGCACTGCTCACGCCCCGCCCCATGGCCCTATTATCTCAGCTGATCAAGAAAACAGGCACAGAGGGCTGACAGCCACCAAGTGGTGGCCAGGCATTGAACATAGGGTGGAGTTAAATTCTTCACCCCTGCACTGTCCAGACTCTGCTACTACTGTGACCAATGTGAGTCTTTGAGACTCAGCTCTGTACCCAGTGCCAGGCTGGGACCTCTGTGGGCTCAGCTCATCCTCTGGCATCAGTCTGGTAAGATAGGCTTTGAGGGTGGCATTAGTGGGGACCACAGCACACCTAGAACACCCTAGGTCACCTCTATAGTATTTTTTGTGGTGCTGGGGGTCAAACCTAGCAGGCACCAGGCAAGTGCTTTACCACTGAGCTACACCCCCAGCCCTGGGTCACATCTCAGCCAGGCTACGTGAAGATCACCTTTGAGAATCCCCAAGGAGGGGCTGCTCTTGCTGCCTGGCGCTTGCCCAGCCAGTCCTGGTGGTCCTGACCAGCCTGCTAACTGCCCCTGTCCTTGGATATGCACTCCGGGTGTGTCTGAGCTGCTGGTGTGGGAAGCTGGGGCAGGGAGGCAGATGCAAGGACTGTGAGAGGACAGAAGTTGCTACAGCACCCCCAGGCCTAGGGAACGGGTCTCAGTGCCAGGCTGCCTCCCCCCAGCACTTCTGGCTCACACAGTGGCTGGAGGCAGGGGCTCTGCCCCTCAGCAATCCCTGCCAACCCCTGGGTACTTGGCCAGGCAACTGCAAACCAGAGCAGGCCTGAGATGTGGCACCTCCTCTGTCTGCTTTTCTGTCCCCTCAAACCCTCCCAAAGCCTGAGACTGAGGAAAGGAGCCCCAGTTTCTCTGACAATAAACGTCACATCCTCATACCTCAGAGCTCAGAGGTCTATGGGGCTCTCCCAAGGTCACACACACCTAACTTGATTTCCAGACAAAGCCTGGCACGCCTTGCCCTTGCCCAATGACTCCTCTCAAATTGGATGTGTGGGAAAGAGCGGGTGGAGTCAAATCAAGGAGAACTTCCTGCAGGAGGAAGCATTGGAGCCAGGGAAGGAGATATTGTATTCTTCAAGATCTAAAAAGAATCAGACGTGGGGCGCAGAACAGAGATGGCACAAATGGCCCCAACTAGGCCCATCTCCAGGCCCAGCCCACCCTCACCCAACTCAAAGCAGTCAAATCTCTAGGCCTGTGGGATACTTAGGACCCCAAAATCACCCTCCTCCATGAGCAACCCTAGAAATTCCTGTGGAGGGCCTGACCCAGGCTCAGCAGCCCATAGGCTGACAAGCTGGGTAGATAGGCCTTGGCTGGCCACCAGGATCCCAGCAAAATGAAGTTGTCCCCCAACGTGCTGCAGGCCTGTCCTGGGGATGGCATTTGCCCTCAGGCCTAGCCTGGTATTGCTTAACCACGCAGGGCCAGGCTTCCATTTCCATGGCCTTCGTGGGTGTAAACTTGACCATTTAAAACCAGCAGACCACACTTCCCGCCCCTTAGCTTCTGCGCTCCCTCTGGTCCCCCAAGTTAGAAACCTGTGGCAGCAGAGAAAGAAAGCAAATCGGGAGCTTCAGCCTCCTGCTCCTCCTTGTGAAGGGACATTCTGAGCTGGCCAGTGTTCAAGTCAGAAGATCACAGACTCCCAGAACTCAGAGACATCTTCCCTAGCACCCTTCTGTCCTTGGGAAACCTAGGCCCAAAGAAGGGAAAGGCTTGCCTGAGGCCAGAGTTAGGATAAGAATCTGGACTCTCAGGGGCCTGCTCTCCCCAATACCCCTGGGGAAGATGTGGGGACTAAGCACAAAGGCAAGCTGGAGTCCTGCTTAGAGCTGCCTGTGACGTTACTCCCGCCCTCCCAACCCGTGCCCGGCCCGGACAGGCCAGGGGGCCTTCTTCTGTCCTTATTGAGGCTCCTGGTATGGAAAGAGAAGCAAGCCAGACCTACATTGGCCATTCTGGAGGCGGTGGAAGGCGGCAAGGGCCCTGCAGTCTGGCCTTCAGGAGCTCAGGTCCCCACAGTGCCACCGGCTAGAGCATTCTATCCAGCCCCTGTGCAGAGCACAGTTCCGGGGGTGGGGGCTGTCACTGAATGAGCCACGGTCACAAGTGGCCAGGCTGTTCCGAGGAAGTGCCTGGCCCACCCTCCACCGGGACTATTCACAATGCCTCCCAGACCTGCCCCACTTCCACCAGCCCGCACCCTCCTCCCCACCCCCACCCCAGTCACCTCCTCAAGGGAATGAGCCCTGACTCATTGCTCAGAGCTGGGAGAGTCGGGCGCAGTATTTTGCTGAGGAGAAAAGGAACTGAGAAATCTCTCTAAACTGGGTTGGCAGGTCCACCGTGGCAGGCCCCAGACCAGGCGCCCACTGGAGGCTACTCTAGGCCTCCCCGCCCTCCTCTTACCTCCTCTCATTTCTTCCTGCCAGTCCTCAGCCTCTGTCACCTGAGCCCTGCCCATGGCTTTGCCCTTCATGAAATAAAACTGTGGCTGGATGGGCCACAATCATCTGCGGGGCGTTTCTCCCAAAGAGAGGCTTCCAGCAGTCAGTTTGGACTTTGTGCAACTCAGAAGCATCCTCAAGGACCCAAGAGCCATTCTCAGGCATGAAACCTTCCAAAAAATAAGACCCCAGACTCTGGGACTCCATGGGAGGCCGCAGTCCTACTCTGATAACTACCTGCCGCCAGCAGCCAGCCCGCCCGCCTCTCCACACCAGTCAGCACTTCGCATCTTTACCTCCAACTGGTCCCCCTGCCCCCCCTTAGTTATCGGCTTCTAGTTGATTTTTTAAATTATGAATTCTGAAGGTCTCGCAGCTGAGCTCTATTTCATTAGCCTCCCGCTAGCTTTGCTTAGATAACACCTCTGACATGTGGGCTCTGATGTTTACAGGTGACTGGGCCACTTGTCCAAGACTTGAAAGTCATCTCTGTCCAAACCACCAATTCTTCACATGGGCCTGTGCAGATGGCCAATAAGGTGACCTTTGAACATCAAGAGGCCCCAAGTTCCACCCTCATACCATGCTAATGCTGCTATTTTCTGAACCCAGGTCCCATGAAAAGTCACAAAGTTTGGTGACACACCACGACTCCTCTTCCGGTCACCTTCTCATGCCTTAAGATCACTCTGCTTCTTCACCCCATGAATATCTTCAAATTCTGTCCTTGAGGAGGAGAATTTGAGACTTGGGTCTCCACTACCATGCTCTGTCACCAAGAATAAACTTTCCTTTTGCAAAACTTGTTGTCTTAGTGATCATCATACTGTGTGGCGGGTAAAAGTGGCCTGGTTCAGTAACAGTCTCCACTGTGTCTCCACGGAGTCTATCTGCCACACACCAAGACCATCCCAGCCACTACCTTACTGAAAAGTCAAAGACCAGAGAACGTAAGGATGGTAACGGGGATGTGACCCTCTAAGGCCACTCCACTGGTAAAGGGCAGAATATGGGATTTGAACCCAGGTAAGCCTGTCCCAAAGTCACATACCTATATCAGTCATTCAGTAGCTAGCTCAGTAAAAGTTTCTCATTTTAAAACATGAAACAATGTTATTTTAAAAAGATAACTTTTGATTACTCAAATTATCTCAGAGTAAGGTTGCATTTTAGACTATAATTCAGTCACCATGGACTCGCAGTACCAGGCTGGGGCAGAGAAGCACTGCCTGGAGAAAGGGGGACAGTGGGTAGCCAGAAACCATACCCAGCCATGTGGCACGGGGTAGCGTGGGGATCTGCCCCAGGCTGGGGGTAACAGGTGACGGGCAAACACAGTACCCTCCTCAGGGAGGCCCAGTAGAGCCAGATGTGCCACCGGCCTTGTCCTTCCTGGTGTGTGGCCACCCTGGGCTCCAGGAAACCTCCTAAGGCTCTGTCCCAACGATGTGCTTAGAGTAGGAGGAGCATATTCCCACCAAGCCTGGAGGCACAGTAGCTAAGGCCCTGTCCTTCCTGGGCGGCTCACTGGCTCGCTTCTCACGGGGGGGTGCGCCACGTCAGGACCTGTGAGCTGGCCTGGCCCCAGTGGCTGAGTAGAGAAGCAGCCTCTATATCCACCACCACTTCCCCTTTTTCCTGCCCCTATCACTCTTGGTGGCTACAGAGGCTGGCCACAGGGATCAGGGCCCCAAGCAAGCCACTTCCCTCCTTGGGACCTGGTTTCTTCATCAGAAAAGTGGGAACAGGAGGCCGACCGCTCTCCTGGCCCTGACAGCCCATCCCTCTAGGGCCCAGCCCCCTTGAGAGTGTTATAGGTCAGAGAGGGTGTCTAGCCTTGTTTGAGAGACTGGAAGGAACTGGACAGACTATATGTGTTTCAAACACTGATCTGTGACCCTGGCCATTCTTGGCCTCAATTTCCTTCCCTGTGAAAATGGGCCTCAGGGTCCTGACCACATAGAGTTGATCTGAGAAGCACGTGAAAGAGTGTAACCCTGTGAGGACAGCAAAATCAGATCAGGGCTTAACCCAGAGCAGGTGCCAGGCTCAGCATCATGACACGCCTTTACGGATGAGAAAAATGGAATGCAGTGTGGTTACCTAGCCTGCCCAGGAGTCTGCAGGGCATAGTCAGGACTGGAACCTGGACTGCCCAGGTACTTAACCTCCATCACTTTACCTCTCTGCAAAACCCCAAGCTCAGGGCTGGTCACAGAGGGCCAGTACTAGTCCCCCATGCCTTGCCTCCTGTGTCCTGGCCAGCCACCCACTCACTCCACCAGGCAGAATCTTCCCCCAGTTGCGGCCCCTGCAGGGGAAAATGAACCATTCGACAACTTCCTCCAGCCCAGGGTCCATTTAAAGGAAAGCAGAGCCTTTTCCAAAGCCCCCTTGTGTGGAATTCCAGAACATAAAGCATGTTAGAGGACAGCTCAGCCTTTAACCCTGGAGGGTCTGGGATTTGATTGCAGTTTTCACCTGCCAGGAATAAGGTGGGCAGCCTTGGTCAAGTCACTTGTCCATTGTGAGTCTTTCTGACTATGGAAGGGGCACAGAGAGAAGAGGAGACTCTCATCAGGGGACTGACGTACGTCCTTGGGGAGACCTGGAGAGCCATGGGGACTGATGGCTGCATCTCACTGGCAAGTCTGGATTCAGTGGGGAGGCTGGCAGCAGCCACTTCTGGGGCAGAGGGAAGCGGGAGGTCTGGAGTAGGAGTGCTCAGCACATCCTGGGAACAAGCAGGGGGCTGTGGAGGGCAGCAAGAGCTGCCTGCTACTCTGTCCAGCAGAGCTTCCTGACAGGGAGAAAGGAGCCTCAAAAAGCAACACAATTGTAACCCAGAGACTGGAGAGGCCGAGGCGGGAGGACTGAAAGTTCCAGGCCAGCCTCAGCAACTCAGTGAGACCCTGTCTTAAAATAAAAAATAAAAAGGGCTGGGATGTGGTTCAGGGGTAAAGCACCCCTGGGTTCAATTCCCAGTACGAGAGAGAGAGGTGGGTGGGGGAGGGAGAAACAGCTGCATGGAATGGACCATTGGGTGGACATCCCAGCGAGGTGGAAAGACACAGGTAAGAGCAGTGGCTCCTGGTGGGGGCTGAGGCGAGAACCTACTATGGATCCAGGAGCAAAGAGGTGGTTCATGGCACCTGCCACTCGGGGGCACCATCACCAGCCACAACAGCATCAGGGAGCTAAGTCCTCTCCCCTGCCCTGCCCTACACTGCTGCAGACGACGGGACATCAGAAGGCGCTGTCAGTGCAGTGTGGGGACAACATTGCAAGTGAAGGACCAGCCCCTTTTCTCCTGCATCAAAGGCTTCCCGTGCCAAGTTGGGAGACTGGAAGCTTTAAATTGAATGAGATTTCAGTATTAGGTTGGACTGGGCTGGAATATGTCTGGAAGTAACTGGAAAAACCTAACATGTGCCCAAGGGGTGAGGGAACAAGATCTGGAATGAGGAAGAAAAATCAAGTTTCCTGTTTACAGCCTGCCAAGTTCAAATCCTATTTAGGAAAAGGCTAAGAACTCTTGTTGAAAACTTGTCCAGTGTCTAACATGCTCTTCAGTTCTTCGTTTATTAAAACCCCTTTTAAAAATCACCTTTTAATTGTGAGGCTGAAACAGGAGAATCGCGAGTTCAAAGCCAGCCTCAGCGATGGTGAGGCGCTAAGCAACTCAGTGAGACCCTGTCTCTACATAAAACAAAATGGGGCTGGGGATGTGTTGAGTACCCCTGAGTTCAATCCTCGATACCAAAAAAAAAAAACAAAAAACAAATAAAACCACTTTTTAAGAATTTAGCACCAAAAATACCCCCAAATAACCCAACTAATAAATGGGCAAACAAACTAGGCAGATACTTCTTAAAATAAGTACAAATGACCAAAGAGCATGTGAAAAAATATTCACCATCTTTAGCCCTCAGGGAAATGCAAATCAAAATCACATTGAGGGCTGTAATTGTGGCTCAGTGGTAGAGCACATGCCTGGCATGTATGAGGCCCTGGGTTCCATCCTTAGCACCACATATAAATAAATAAATAAATAAAATAAAAGATCCATTGACAACTAAAAAAATTTTTAAAAAAAACACATCGAGAATCCATCTCACCCTGGTCAGTATGGCTATCAAGAGCACAAAATACAACAAATATTTGTGAGAATGTGGGGAAAAGGGAACTCTGAGACACTGTTGGTTGAAATGTAAATCAGTGCAGCCATTATGGAAATCAATATGCAGGTTCCTCAAAAAACTAAAAATAGAACTACCATATGATCCAGCTATAAGACTCCTGGGTATAAACCCAAAGGAATTAAATACAGCATACTATAGAGATACCGCACACCCATGTTTATCCTGACGCAACTCCTTTTTTGGCCAGGAATACAGAAATGAACTAGATATGAGCATTCCTGTATTGATAGAGCTTCCAGTCTGTGCTGGTTATGGTTATGATATTGGCGATAGTAGTAGTAGCAGTAGATGAATAAACCAACAGCTAGTACATCTTTCCTATGTGCCAGGCCCTGAAGGCTTGAGTAACAGGCAGGTCATGAGTAACAGGCAGAATCTGCCTTGCTCCACTCAGGCTTTCTATTATGTCATCCTTCCCAGGGGTATCATTTTGCAGGAAGAATGAAACCCAACTTTAATGATATGATCCAGTTGCTGACACAACTCTTAATAGCCAAGTTGTGGAATAAGCCTAGGTGTCAATGGATGAGTAGATAAGGAAAATGGGATGTATGCACACCATGGAATATTATTCAGCCATAAAAGAAGAACGGAATCCCATCATTTGCAGGAAAATGGATGGAAATGGAGATCATCACATTAAACAAAATAAGCCAGATCCAGAAAGACAAGTATCACATGTTTTCTCTCATGTACGAAATCTAGAAAAATAAATAACATGAAAGTAGAAGGGAGATATTAAAGATGAAAAAGGGGTCTGGGGTTGTGGCTCAGTGGTAGAGCATTTGCCTAGCATATGTGAGGCACTGGGTTCGATCCTCAGCACCACATAAAAATAAATAAATAAGATAAAGGTCCATCAACAACTAAAACAAATATTTAAAAAAAGATGAAGAAGGTAGGGAAAGGAGGAGGGGTGAATGTGATTAAAGTGTGTCACGTGTGTGCCAGTGTGCCACAACAAAACCCATCATTCTGCATGTTAATGTGCACTAATTTAAATGATTATCTTTTTCTTGTGGGAGGAGAGACAGAAAAGGGCAGCTAGACCTGCCCTCTCTCCTCCAGAAGCCATGACCTGCAATTCTGCATACCCACCAAGAAGCAGAGTGGCACTGGCTGCTTCTGCCTCTCCAGCTCATGCGCGCTTTCCAGCAGGGACCCCTGAAGCCACGCGCCTTCACCACAGACACTGCCCTCATGCTTTTCTCCTGCAGAAATCTGCAGCAGTAAGCGCCGTGGTTCCTGGGGAGCAGGCAAGCTCCAAGAAGGTGCAGGTGCGTGTGTCCGGTTCCCCGCAGGTCCTGGTGGCCAGCGCCTTGCTCGGCAATGCTCGGAAGCACACCAAACCAACGCTGGATAAGCACGGAGAGAGGCCCTCAACAGGATGTGGCTTTGTGACTGCTGGTTCCTGACGTGCCCCATGAGGGGACCAGAACGCTTGCTTGTAGATTCAATGACTCATTTCCCAGTACCTTTAAATAAGCCAGGCAAACTTGTCCCCTCTACTTTTGACAACTGTCCTCAGAAGTAGGTATTGTTATTCCTATTGTATAGTTAAGGAAGCGGGCTGAGACATCAACGGGTGGCAGGCAGGCTCTTTCCACTGCCCCAGTTACTGCCCTAGGGTGGTGCTCATCTCCATACCAGTTGGCAAACTGAGGAGGGCAGAGCACCTGACATACAGGTATGATTTGGAGGGATGAGTGGATGGCCATGGCAGGCCAGCTGCTGGCTGGGAGGATCTGGGAGGAGGGATGAGTAAGAAGAGGGTCCCAAGCCGAAGCCCCAAGGAATGCTGTCTTACCTACAGATCTCTGTGGAGCCACCATGAGCAGAGGGAGCATTGGTGGTTGGTGTCCCCAGAGGCCCAAGCCAGGGCTCCTGGTTGCTGAGACCAGGAGGCCATCTCCAGATCAGTACAAGGAAGAGCCAAAAGGCCTCAGATTCAGAACCCAGAATAAGCTGTGTCACTAGGGCCCACCACTCATGGTTCGTAAGCAGGTCAGGGATTCCTGGGAAGGGGCTCAGCCTCAGATGATGTGTTAAGCTAGGTGTCTCCTGACCCAAGCACTAGAAGGGCCCCTGGATAAGCAGGTGGATGGGGGAGACTTCACAGCTTTCCTGAGATGGTCCATGCTGGATGTTAAAGAGAGGGCCAAGAAGGCAAAGGTAGACTTTTACTTTTTAGAGAGCACGGCACATTAATGTGGTTAGTGAGCTACTCTGGATCGAGCTGGGCTAACAGGAACTTGAGATCAGATGTGGGTTTCCAGAACGCCAGCCCCTCCACCAGATCTCAGTCTGATGGCCTTGCAGGGCCCCTCTCCCAGCAGCCTGGCAGCAGCAGGCCAGGCCCTGAGGTATCTGGGCCCATACTAGGCTCCAGAGTCCTGGGGAGCCACAAGCCTATGGCTGACCAGCCAGCCACCAGCCTCTGTGGGCCTCCCTCAGAGACAGCCTGAGAGCCTTCGGGAAATCGCCCTGTAGGGCAACTCTATCCCTGAGGCGGACCCACTGTGCACAAACTTGACACCTCATCACAGTCAAGCTGGGCACAGGGCGGCTACTGTGGGTGACAAGGATGAGGAAGGCATGGAGGAGGTTCCTCTGGCCATGTGGACAGGCCCGGCTTGGGACCAAGGCCTGGTTTGACAGCTTTGTTCTTTGACATCTGCTTCTTCCACTGGAGGAAGGAAGGGCTTCCAGCCCCTCTGGGGAGTCCCACCTGCTCTGCCACCCTCAACCCCTCCCCTTCTTCCTGCTTTATGGAATCCAAACATGCAGAGAAGCTAGAGACAAGGGACAGGGCAGGAAGAGGACACACGGCAGTGTCCAAGTGGATGCCCAGAGGTGGGACAAGCCTCTTGGGTGTAGGAGGTAGAGGTGTGGCAACCCTGAGGCAGCAGGAAGCCCTGAGGGGAGAGAAAGTAGGTGTCTGCAGAGGAAAAGGAGGTCAGGCAGAGCAAGGGGCTGGACCTTCCCAGGGGGCACAAGGAATAAGAGGCAGGTCAAAATTCAGGGGAAGGAAGCCAGCTGTGGGGCCTGGTGGGGTCAGCTGAGCACAGAGCCAGTGCTCTTGATACAGGATCCCCTCTGATCCTCAGAGAGCCCGGTGAGGTCTGCCTGCACCATCACTCCCCGTATTACAGAAGGAACTGAGGCTCCACAAGCTTAGTGGTGTGCCCCGCTCAGCTCCTCCAGTGACCCTGCCAGGCTGACCTGGCAGTCCAGGACTCCCTAGGTCCAGCAGAGGGTGAGGAAGGAGGCAGATGCCAAGGGTGAGGGCAGGTGTGGAGGGAGGTGGTGTGACCCAAGGTGGTTGATGCAGGGAAGGAGAGACTGAACTTCCCCAGACCCTGCACCCCCTGGAGGGGACAATGACCCTTAGAGCAAGTCAGGAAGGTCTCAAGCTATCTTCAGAGGAAGAACAGTCATCATTGGGGCCTACCTGTGGTTGACCCATGTAGGGCTCCTTGCTGCACCAGCTCTAGCCTGTGAGTGACCACCCAGGACTAGATTCAGGTATTGTCCCTCTACATTCCCATTCTCAGGTATCACCCCTCCCATGCTACCTACACCTGCCAGAGGATTTCCCAGGGGAGCACTGACCCAAGAGGGAGTTCAGGTATTGGGACATAGGAAGAGCTCCAGCATTGAGTTCTGGTTCTGATCAGTTCCACACGCAAAGATTGCATGACCTTGGGCAAGTCCCTTAACCTCCTGAGCACAGATTCTCTGCTCTGTAAAATGAGAATGAGTGTATCTCTCCCTACCAGGGCTCTGAGGACTAAGTGAAATAATAAATGTAAGAGCCCAGCAAGGGCACCTGACACCTCCAATGAGCTTCTGGAAAATGGTGGCTATGGAGATTAGTACATATCAACTAAAAGTAAGAAGAAAAAAGGGAAATAAAAATGAGAACTGGGGTTGTATCCTAGCTGTGACACTTCTCTGCATTAGTTGCTCCCAGTCTATGGGCCTCAGTTTTTCCATCTACAAACTGGCACGAACACACGTGCTTTGTGCCCTCATGGGGCTATTGTGGGGCATCCTGCTCTGTTGCTAAGAAATGCTGTGGGTGCTGGGTGCAGTGGTGCATGCCTGTAATCCCAGCCTCTCGGGAAGCTGAGGCAGGAGGATTGCAAGTTCAAAGCCAGCCCCAGCAATTTAGTAAGGCCCTCAGCAAGTTAAGCAACTTAGTGAGACCTTGTCTCAAAATAAAAACTAAAAAGGGCTGGGGATGTACTCAGCAGATAAGTGCCCCTGGGGTTGATCTCTAGTACCAAAAATTAAATAAATAAATAAATAAAATAAAATAAAATAAATGCTGTGCGTGTGAGGACTGGCAACCTCCTCTGGAAACCTGGAGCTTTCTCAAGAGACAGAGATGAGCCCCTAGAGCTGCAGGAAGCCCCACATCTACCCTCATCTCCCTTCCCTGAAGGTAGGGACAGACCTCTGAAGCTTCCAGAGAAGGCTCCTCAGGCTTCTCTGCCAGTCTCAGTAGGTTGCAGGCCTCAGAACTGAGCCTGGACTCTTCCTGAGACGCCCTCTGATCCTGGTGTTAGCTGGGCTCTCACACCTGTGGGGTGTACATGAGGCTCCTTGCCCTTCCTAGGCCATTAACATGCACATTTCAGTCTCAATCTTCCAACCACAGCAGTCGATTTATATTAGTGTTTACTGAAAGGACCAGAGGCTCAGAACGTGGAAGGCCACCTGTGAATGCATCAGAATCAAAGCAGGGCATTCACTGGGTTCTAAAGTCAAAGTGAGAAACAAAGATGGCACCCTCCAAGGAAAGAGCTCTGTGTAGGAATCTGGGCAACTGCTTTGCCCCAGCAGGTCGCGTAGAACCACACTGTGGGAAGTACATCTCTAAACAGAGCAAAATGCTGCCCTTTCGCCCCTGGGGAGCTGGGCTGCCTGAAGGAACCCTGTGGCCCTGGAGCCATTCACTGTTCAACATTTCATTCTCAGCCTACACATGGGTAGAACAGACTGTTGGACCCTGTGTACAAGATTCCTTTCTCTAGCGTTAGGAGTTATCTGAGAACTTGGATAAAATTCCAGCAGCCTCATGGTTACTCTTGCACTGATCTGAAGCCTAGTCTCAGTCCCTGGTCTTTCTCTGGCCCTGCCATTAGTCACACTTATTTTTTTTGTTTCCAGGGTCAACTGCCATCCTATTCTGCCTCTAAGTGAAAATCATTACAGATACTGCTAACGCAGCAGCTGCTTCCTGTGCAGCCCTGTGCTAGGCAGAGCCCCATGCCCTATGCCAAGTGTTTAGTATTCATGACAGCTCAGGGGACACCAGTCCACACTTCCATGCTGATGTTCCTACCCACCTTCCCAGCCCTGCTGGCCTCAAGTATTCTCAGCTGACCTTCTGGAAGTGTAGTGATGTTCCTAGCTTCTATCCCTGGGAGCATGGGCTCAGAGCTGGTCCAAGGCAAAGGACACATGTTCAGAAGGCACCGAGAAGGGAGCCTCTTTTTGCTTCAGAGGCTGTGGTCCTCAAAGTGAAGGACTAGAAGTCCTGATTTTCACAGCCCTCTCAAATCCAGCTGGGACATCAATTTCCTGCAGGGCCCACCATGATCAGTGACCTGGGCTGCCAGTCTTCCCTCCAGACCCTCCTGGAAGAAGAGTACGAGCTGGTGGGGCCTCAGGGAAGCCATGAGCCTACTCAGGAAGCCAGAGGTACAGCAACCACAGGGAGGAACCAATCACTCCAGGGGCCTCTCTAAGGTAGGGTGTCTCCCTAAGTGTGCCCAGGGTGGGGGAGTGAAGAGGGTTTGTCAGAAAGTTCCAAGCTTCAGTTTCACCTACAAAATGGGAACAACAAAAGCACCTCTACTCAGGACCCCAAATAGCCAAAACAATTTTAAAGAAGAAAAATGTTTGAGGTCTGTGTTAGTCAGTTTTGTGTTACCATGACAAAATACCTGAGAGAAACAACTTAAAGGAGAAAATATTTATTTTGCTCATGGTCTCAGAGGTTTCAGTCCATGGTAAGCTGGATCCATTGCTTTGGACCTGGGGCAAGGCAGAACATTATTGTGGAAGGTGTGGCAAAGGAAAACTGCTCACCTTATGGTAGCCAGGAAGGAGATAGAGGAAGGGGCCAGGGACAAGATATAGCCCTCAAAGGCATGCCCCCAACAAGGACCCACTTCCTCTAGCCAGGCCCACACCATAAAGTTTCCATCACCAGCCCCAAAATCCATTCAGTTGTGATTAATTCATCAATGAGGCTCATAATCCAATCACTTCTTCAAATCCCCACCCCTGAACATTGCTGCACTGACAAATAAGCCTTTGATACTTGAGCATTTGGGAGACATTCCAGATCCAAAGTGTGACAAAGATTCATACTTCTTGAATCATAAGCTTAGCACAAAACTATAATAATCAAAATAGTATAATACGGGCATAAAGAAAGACTTACAGAAGAATAGAATAAAAAGTCAGAAATAGACCCTCACACATATGGTCAATTCATGTTGGACAAGGGTGATAAGACCATTCAATGAGCAAAGGACAGTCTTTTTTTTTTAATGGAAGCAATTCACATTTTTTAAAAATTTTTTTTTAGTTGTAGATGGACACAATATTTTTATTTTATTTTTTTATGTGGTGCTGAGGATTGAATCCAGTGCCTCACGCATGTGAGGCAAGCGCTCTACCACTGAGCTACAATCCCAGCCCCAGCAATTCACATTTTTAAAAATATTTTTTTAGTTGTAGATGGATACAATATCTACAACTTTATTTATTTATTTTTATGTGGTGCTGAGGATCGAACCCAGTGCTTTACACACGCAAGGCGAGCACTCTACTACTGAGCCACAACCCCAGCCCCAAAGGACAGTCTTTTCAATAAACAGTGCTGGGAAAAATGGATATGCATGTGCAAAAGAATAAAGTTGGAGCCTTACCTTATACCATATACAAAAATTAACTCAAAATGGATTAATCACTTACACATAACATCTAAAGTTATAAAACTCTAAAATGAAAACAAAAAGGAATAGCTTCATAACACTACATTTGGCAATGATTTCTTGAATATGACATTAAAACATAGGCAACAAAATAAAAATTAAATAAATTGGACTTCAATAAAATAAGACTTTTGTGTATGAAAAGACAACATGAAAAGAGTGAAGACTGTTCACAGAACAGAAGCAAATACTTACAAATCAGATAGTTGATAAGGACTAAGTATCCAAAATATATAAAGAACTCCTACAATTCAACAACAAAAGACAAATGATTCCATTAAAAAATAGGCAAAGGGCTGGGATTGTAGCTCAGTGGTAGAGTGCTTGCCTTGCATGTGTGAGGCCCTGGGTTCGATCCTCAGCACCACATACAAAGCAATAAAATAAAGACATTGTATCCATCTACAACTAAAAAAAAAATTTAAAAAAAAAAAATAGGCAAAGGCCTTGAATAGCCATTCTCCAAAGAAGTTAACCTAATGGCCCATAAGCACATGAAAAAATGCCCATCATTAGTCATTAAGGAAATGCAAATCAAAACCACAATGAAATATCACTTCCTGCCTCCTAGGATGGCTATGATTTTTTTAAAAAAGAAAGAAATTGGGCTAGGGCTGTAGCTCAGTGGCAAAGCGCTTGCCTAGCATGCGTGAGGCACTGGGTTCGATCCTCAGCACCACATATAAATAATAAATGAATAAAATAAAGATCCATCAACAACTAAAATAAATTTTAAAAAAAGAAAGAAATTAATAAGTATTAGCAAAGATATGGAGAAATGGAACCCTTTTGCATTGCTGATGGCAATGTAAAATGGAGCATTTACTCTAAAAAAGTTTGGCATTTACAAATTAAATGTGCAGGGCTGGGTGTCAAGCTCAGTGGTAGAGCACTTGCCTAGCATACATGAGGCTCTGGGTTCTATCCCTAGTACTGCAAAAATAAATACATAAATACATATATTAACAGTTAAGCATGTGATCACCAGGTGATCCAGCAATTCCATTCCTAGATATACACCCAAACAATTGAAAACAGGAATTCAGATCCTTGTGCACCAATGTTCATAGCTGCATTCTTCACAAGAGCCACAAAGCGGACATAGTCCAGGCATCCATCATCCATCAATGGATGAACGCATAGACAAGGAAACTGATACATACATATAAGATATATATATAATTCAGATATAATATATATAATTTATATATATAATTTTGCCATATAAAGGGGGAAATTCTGACAGATGCTGCAGGATGGATGAGCCTTGAGGACACTGCAGTGGGTCAAATAATCCAGACACAAAAGGACAAATATGATATGATTATACTTTTATGAGGTGCCTGGAACAGTCAAATTCACAGAGACAGAAAGCAGAGATCACATGTGCAATGTTATGTTTTGTATCTTTTTAAAAAAATTTTTTTTTGTTGTAGATGGAAACAATATCTTTATTTTATTTATTTATTTGTATGTGGTGCTGAGGATCGAACCCAGTGCCTCACTCATGCAAGGCAGGCACTCTACCACTGAGCCACAATCCCAGCCCATGTTTTGGATCTTAAATGTCCCCAAAGACCATGCATTGAAAGCTTGGTGTCCAGTCTATAATGCCATCGGGAAAGAGTGGGATCTTTAGGAGGGGGGCGGGTCTTGTAGAAGGAAGCTAGGTCACTGGGTGTACCCTTGAAGGACATTCTGAGCTGTGGCCCCTCCTCTCTCTCTTTGCTTCCCAGGTGCCATGAAATGGGCTGCTTTTCTCTACCATATACTCCTTGCCACATGCCCAAAGTGGTAGAGCCAAGCAACCATGAACTGAAAGCTCTGAAACCAAAAGCCAAAAATTAACCTTTCCTCCTTATAGGCTTATTTTCTTCAGTATTTTGTCACAGTGAAGGAAAGCTGACTAACACAGACTGTATGGGGAATATACTATTGAGAATGATGAACAGTTCTGAAAATAGTGAATGTTCTTAACACTGCTGGAATGTACAACTGGATTGTACACTTAAAAATGTTTCAAATATATTTATTGGGCTGGGTGCAGTGACATATATCTGTAATCCCAGTGGCTCAGGGGGCTGAAGCAGGAGGATTGCAAGTTCAAAGCCAGTCTCAGCAACTTAGCGAGGCCTTAAGCAACTTAGCAAGATCCTGTCTCAAAATAAAAAGGTCTGGGGATGTGACTCAGTGGTTAAGCACTCCTGGGTTCAATCTCTAGTACCAAAAAAATAGATAGATAGATAGATAGATAGATAGATAGATAGACAGACAATCTCCCCCAAAACCAAAACCTCCAAACTCTATTCACTCTCTGGTGAGTCAAATGAAGTCATGCAAACAGGAAAACCCAAGACATAGGTTCATGGTCAGCAACAGTGATTAATCACCATAATCACCTAGACTAGTGGTTCTCAAACCTGGTTACATGTCCGAGGCACTGGAGAACTTTGAAATATCCAGATGCCCAGGCCCTATACCAGAAATTTGAATGTAATTCATCTGGAACCTGCTCCGAGCATTGGGCTCTTGGGAGCTACAGTCTAGAAGACCTGACTCTCTGCTCCCCTCTGATCTATCTCCACCTACTCTGCCTCTGTTCCCTTCTCCAGCCACACAGGCCTTCTTGTCCCTTGAACACATCAAGCATGCCTCAGCCCATCACCTCTTCTCTTCTTCTCCAGCAGTGGCTCAGTTTCCTGTTCCTATGGCCACAGCTGGGAAGCCCATCTCATTTTCTCTGCAGCTACTTCCTGTTGCCCAATATAGGGTAGAAGGAACTGCCACTCGCCTACTTTTTCTGTCATGCACTGCTCAGAGTACCAGGCCTGAGCAAACCACTGTCCCAGTTACTCAAAAGGCTCTGACCCAGGCCTGGGAAGGCAGCAGCTGGCCCTATCCAGCCCCAAAGCCTATGTATGGGGCAGCCCCAAGCTCACGGCCCTTCCACAAGCCAGCTTCCTCTGTAAAGCATGACTAAGAACATCAGCCTCATATTGATAACAATGTGCAAGTTTCCAAAAAGCTGGAAGAAAGAATTTTAAAAGTTTCACTATAAAAAAATGACAGATGTTTGAGGAGATGACTATGTTTGGCCTGATTTGAACATCAATGTACATGAATTGCAACATTATATGGTACCCTATTAATATGTCCAAGTTTATGTTTTTGTGTATCCATTAAGAATAAATTTTTTAAAAACAACATCTCTACTCAAACACATACACACACACACACACACACACACACACACACACACACCTCTCCCAGGACTACTACTGGAGTTAAATGAGATACCATAGATCATCTTGTTATTTGAAACCAAAGGAATAACTGTCTCAACATGGAATGAAATAGGTGATGGCGGACAGTTAATGAGGCATTCTGGAAAGATCCACATATAAGGCTCAATGTGCAGGCACATATCCAATTGTTAGTCTGGGACGCTTGAGACTGGTTCCTGGTCTAGCTCACAATGGTGAGCAGGAGGTGATCCCTTAGCATGGCCCTGAGCTGCCTCGCCCTCAAAGCTCTTATCCTAGGTGAGCACAGCTCTTATGGCCTCAACATCCTTTACATGAGGAAACTGAGGTTAAGAAAGGGAAATGACTCTCTCTGAAGTCACCCAATAAGGAAGGGTGGGGGGCAAGTGAAGTTTCAAAAAAGCTCATTTCCCTCAGAACCTGGGGGATGGGGAACCACTTGGCCTCTAAGGAAGGGACCTTTCAGAGCAGACAGAGGAGAGCCCCAGTGTAGGCAGAACAGGGCAAGGGGTGCCACTGTCCCCAGCTCCAAGGGGAGGCAGTTTCAGTTTTCACACCAAGTTCCTGTCATTTTGTGGTTTGCAGCATCAGCTGGGCTCCAGCAAGGAGGGAGAACATTCTGGTCATAGCCAGCAGCCACCAGGCTCTTTTGCACACGAGGAAATAACTGCCACCAGAGAGGTACAAAAAGGCAGAAGAAAGTGTCTCTGACTCCACTTAAGGCAGAGACCTTTCACAATCCAGTTGGGGCCGTCCCTTCCTGACAGTCACTTTGCACAATGCCCACGATGTCCTCTGTGCTTTCCACAGCTCTGCCGCTGCTGCACTTTCCACCTAGAGTGCTGTTGGCTCTCTAGCTATCTCCCAAATTCTCACCCACCTTCTAAAGCCCAAAAGAGGCCCTCCTGCTCCATCCCAGGGCCCCCTGCCAGCTGTATACAGGCCAAGAGCAACCAGGGAAAGTGCTTGAGCTCCTGGGCCTGGAACACCAAGTACGTCATCAAAGATGCACATCTTATTTTCTACCAGCAATAAAATTGAAGATGGAGCTGAATTCTTCATGCAGAACACTGCAGCCAGTGAACCCTGAAGGTGGCCATAGGTGGGCACAGCAGATCAGAGTGAGCATGACCACAAACCTCTGCCACCTTCTGGCATCTTCAGATGGCTGGCCACATTCTGTGGAATGGGCACAGTAGAACCAAGTGCTTGGTCCCCAGGGGACCCTGTACCACAAGGTGTGCACAGAGCACGTGGAAGAGGCAAAGCTACCAAACCATGAACTTGGCCTAAAAATACCATCTTGACCTTGAAAGCAGAAATTGCTTTGTTTGTTTGTTTTGGTACCAGGAATTGAACGCAGGGGTACTC
The DNA here is from genome assembly GCA_028644305.1 of Xerus rutilus. Classification (NCBI taxonomy): domain Eukaryota; kingdom Metazoa; phylum Chordata; class Mammalia; order Rodentia; family Sciuridae; genus Xerus; species Xerus rutilus. The sequence goes on from CM053401.1 coordinate 107,337,842, forward strand.
GACCACTGAGCCACATCCCCAGCCCTATTTTGTGTTTTATGTAGAGACAGGGTCTCACTGAGTTGCTTAGCGCCTCGCCATTGCTGGGGCTGGCTTTGAACCCACGATCCTCCTGTCTCAGCCTCCCAAAGTACTGGGATTTCAGGCTTGCTTTGTTTTAAAATATTTTCTTTCTAATGACATATGTAATTCATATTTACTTGCAGAAAACTGGGGGCAGGAATCAGCCTCTTCTAAATCCACAGAAGCTAATGATCAAATGCAGGAAGCCTCCTTTTCATCCTACATGAATCATAATTGAATCAAGAACCAACTAGTTGATCTCTAGAATCAAGGAGAAAAGGATCAAGGACAGATCTAGGTTGGAGTCACTGCTCTACCCTGTACATGTGACCTTGATCTGGGCCTTGACCTGCTGTCCCCTGGCTCCCACCATTGAGACAGGAAGACACTGACAATTAATCCTTGTGGGGTGGGCTTGGAAAGTGGCTGTCACAGTATCTGGTATGTCACAGACACTAGACAAATAGGCACTACAGCTGCTCCTCTGGAGATGATTTAAGTAGCTGGAACTCAGAGGATAACATCTTCCTGGAACTTAAATATAAGTCTTCTTTTTCATTTTTATTTAATTTTTTGAACAAGTAATACATTTACATGGCTCAAAAATCAAACAGTATAAAAATATGTATCATGAAAATTCTCACAGCCGGGCTGGGGTTGTGGCTCAGTGGTAGAGCACTTGCCTAGCATGCGTGAGACACTGGGTTCAATTCTCAGCAGTGCATATAAATAAATAAAATAAATAAAGATCCATCAACAGCTAAAAAAAATTTTTTTAAAAAATTCGCAAGAGAATCGTGAGTTCAAAGCCAGCCTCAGCAATGGCGAGATGTGCCACAAAGCAACTCAGTGAGACCCTGTCTCTACATAAAAACACAAAACAGGGCTGGGGATGCAGCTCAGTGGTCAAGTGCCCCTGAGTTCAATCTCCAGTACCAAAAAAAAAAAAAATTCTCACAACCACCTAGCCCTGTCCCTCATCTCTCTTTTCTCATTCTCCCAGCAGTGAACTACTTTATTTAGTCCCCTGTGTAGCCTTGAGAGATTCTGCTTGTGTATAGGAGGCTGCACCAGGATCAGTGCTGATCCCACCTACGTTTCTCAACAGGTTGCCTATGAGACCCACGATTTGAGGTTGTTTTTTTTTTTTTTTCATATAACAACACATCTTACTAACATTTGGAGAATATCCATCCTCATTCCTCCTGAGCCAGGGCCAGAGAGATACAGGAAAGGCAACTGGTAGCAGCAAAGGCAGAACAGCCATAGGCTCCTGCCCCTACTGCCTGCACCACCCACAAGCCCCTGCTGCTCCTCAGCCACTGGCCACAAAGAGCCACTGGCCTCCTCAGCCTTTGAGGCCATAGAGGCCTACTCTGCGGCATGTTCTCCTTCAAAACCTGAGCAGGCTCCAGTTCCTCCCCACAGGCCCAGCCCCTTCCAAGTCACACTGGCCCTTCCTTCCCACATAAAAAGGCTCCTGCCCAGCCAGAGGACTACAAGGTCCCAAAGCAGCTGTTCACACCAAGAACTAGATCCTGTTCCTTCACCCTGAAGTGCCTCCTCTCCTGGGAATCTACCCAAGGAAGTAATCCTCAAGTGAAAACCCTTTATATTAAAAAATCTACCCCTTATGACACTGCCCAGAATAAAAAATAATTGGCAGTAACCTCAATGTTCAACAACAGGGAATCAGACACATGAATCATAATAAGTCTATCAAATCCAAAAGCTAGAGAATTGTGCAACCACTAATAATAGTGCAGTTGAAGATGAAGAACCTGTATTCACACCCACAGTATTTACACTAAATATAGGAGTGTCACACAACAGTGTGAATATGCTTAACACTCCTGAACTGGACCTTAAAAATGGTTAAGATGAGCCGGGCGTGGTGGTGCAAGCCTGTAATCCCAGCACTTTGGGAAGCTGAGACAGGAGAATTGCGAGTTCAAAGCCAGCCTCAGCAATGGCGAGATGCTAAGCAACTCAGTGAGACCCTGTCTCTACATAAAACACAAAATAGGGCTGGGGATGTGGCTCAGTGGTTGAGTGCCCCTGATTTTAATCCCCAGTACCAAAAAATAAAAATGGTTAAGATGGTAAATCTTCTGGGAGTCAATTGAAGTTTAGCCCTGCCCTGCCAGTCAAACTCCCAGAGGCAAATATGGGCTTTGTATCATAGCCACTACCTATCAATCAGCTATTGGTTATTTGGACATCGTTGGTGGCCATTCTGTCCAAACTTTGGTATTTACCTACTTTAGAATGCACAGTTAGCCTGGCTCTGCCAGTCACTTGGATGCATGGGCTGTAGCGATGCTACTTTTTGGTTTCTAACATGCTCAGGTTATTCATCATGACTTCAGCCTCAGTTTCATGTCCTCTCTGGTTTGGTTTTGTTTGAGACTGGGATCTATCTCCCTATGTTGCCCAATCTGGCCTTGAACTCATGATCTTCCTGCCTCATCCTCCCAAGTAGCTGGAATTACAGGTGTGCCACCACACATGTCACCTCTTGATACCCACGCCGCAAATGCCAGGTCCTATCAGAGCAAATGTAAAGTACGAGAGCATCAAGGAACTTGTTGTAACACACTGGCTTCATGTTGGGCTGAATGATGAGATGCAGTGGATTTGGAAATAATGCTTTCAATTCCTTTTTACTGTATATACAGGACAATTTCCTGTTGACTAATATGAAAGTTTAACTTCTGGGTTCAGTATATTTTAGAACAAATATTCAGGGGCAAAATTCTTTAACTGAGTACATCTGAAAGATAATTCAATTGATTCACTTTACATTATGTGTATTTTATCATAATTTAAAATAGAAATTTAAATACTAGGGAAACAAGGAGGGAGAATATAAAATTATATACACAATGCACTTTTGCTTGTGTAAAATAATATATGGAAACACAAACAAAAAATCATATGTATATGTAAAAAAATAATATATATATATACACTCATACATATATTACCACCTGTGTCTGTGTGGTGACACTAAGGGTGGTTTTATTTTTACCTATTTTTCTTCATTTTCTCACTTTCCCTTTAGGGTTTTTTTTGGGGGGGGTTGTTTGTTGTTGTTTTTTTTGATACCAGGGATTGAACTCAGGGGCACTTGACAACTGGGCCACATCCCCAGCCCTACTTTGTATTTTATTTAGACACAAGGTCTCACTGAATTATTGCTTAGTGCCTCGCTTTTGCTGAGGCTGGCTTTGAACTCACGATCCTGCCTCAGACTCCTGAGCCTCTGGAATTATAGGCATGTGCCATCAGGCCCGGCTTCCTTTTAGGGTCTTATATTTGGTTTTGTTTCTTTAGGAGGTATATACACAGCTTTAACAGCCCAGGGCAGAACAGATGCCCAGTAAATGTCAGCCTCTCCTAATGCTTTGAGGCTATGGTATGTCCACCATGGTGTTCTGAGGTGGGGACAGGCAGCTGTAGAATAGACTGAAGTGGGGCTCCTCAGTCCCCTTCTCTGTAGCTTCTGGAATGCGGAACCTCAGAGTCCCAGGACTGGGAAGGGGAAGAAGTTCCAGCAGCTAAGGGGACACACAGGGAAGGGGTGGGCCCAGCCCAGCTGCAGTCTCACTGCATCCCTAGTGAGTCACTTCTCACTCAGCAGTGGTGTTGTCCCTGCTCAGTGGGCTTGGGAGGCTCAGATCCTCTCAGCATGGCACAGAAGTTTCCAGATGATGTTAGAGCCGGCCCCAAAGGCAGAGATATGACCACATGCCAAAGGAAAAATTTCAAACCTACTCTCCACCCTTACCTACCAGGCAATGCCTACCAATTGTAGGTGAGTAGTCACTGCAGCATATGTGGCCCAGCCTCCTCCAGCCCTTGCTTTTCCTTTTAACTATCTCCAAAGGAATAGGATATGGATCTCAATCAAATCTGGTTCAGAACTAGATTTCCCCTCTAAAAACAACATTCAACCACACCTTTGCAAAGGCCATTGGCTATACAGGTTGCATAGGGAGCAACAGCTTAGATACTTCTCAGAGCACTCCTGGCCTGGCCCAGCTATTTGGTACCTCCAGCTCCAGCACCGAGCTGTGACATCCTTGCAGATTAGAAAGTCTCATTCATTTGATCACATGTGGGGGGTTGGGTAAAGCTCTTCAGGGGTCCAGTTTAGACCATTTAGCAGAGAACCCTACTCAAAAAATATTTGTAGAATATAATTAAAATGAAAGAAAGGAGAAAATGGGTTCAGGCAGGTGGGTAGACCATGGGGACATTTACTATCTATTCATTTACTCTGTAATTATTTACTTAGCATGCACCCCACTCACCAGCAATATTGATGAGGATTGCTGAGAATGTAAACCAATGATCACTGCAGTACAGTTCAGCTGCCCACTGGGAGCAGAGCCACTGGCCAGCTGAAGGTAGGGCAAGGCTAGACCTAAGCTTTTTTGCCATTTGGACTCAGTACTGGGGCAATCTATGTGAGATCTAAGGCCCTCTCAGCTGGGATGCCTGGTATTCTCAGCCTTGGTCTTGTCTCATTGACAACCACCAACTTCCTGCAGAGTAATGATGCTCTTTATCGTGTGTGTGTGTGTGTGTGTGTGTGTGTGTGTGTGTGTGTGTTTGTAGCAGGAATCAAATTATCCCTTCCCTCCCACTGGGTTCACTCACTCCCACAGAAGCCTGCATCTGAATGCTTTGCCACAGCTAAAATCAGGCTATATAAAAATGCTATGTGGCCACACTACAGAATTGCAAATATAGGCCTAATGAGGGACAGCATGCTAAATGTTCCCACCAATTTTGAACCACCAAATCTGCTTTTGATCATTTTTCTGTCTCCTTCTTTGCTACCAGGTACCAGTGATGGGTGAGACTGCCCCTAACAGCTGAGGTCCACCAATATTTATCCACCACCAAGTGTATACCAGGTAGGGACCTCTACTAATTTATTGTTCAGAAACCCCATGACCAAGCTTCTTCAAACTGTGAGTAAAATTAGAGTTCATAGGCCCTGACTATAAGCCCTGGGCATCTCTTATGAGTAAACTATATGAGCTTTAATGAAAGCTCTTAGTGACATCATCTTCAACTCCTTAGAAACCACTTTGCTTCCATCCTTATGATGAGCTAATGCCAGAAACAGGGCTGGCTCTTGCCTGTGATCTGGATAGATGAGGTTGCCAGACAACTGAACTACTGCAGGATTAAAAGGGTTCTGTCTAGTTCAGGAGTTTCCTTCAGTATTTCTTTTTTCTTCTTCTTTTTCCTTTTTTGCAGAACTGGGGATTGAATCCAGGGCCTTGTGCATTCTATTACTGAGCTACATCTCCAGTCGTTTTTGTTTGTATTTTGAGACAGGGTCTCACTAAGTTGCAGAGGCTGGTCTCAAACTTGAGCTCCTCCTGCATCAGGCACCTGAGTCACTGGAATTATAGGCATGTGCCATTGCATCTGGCTCTCCTTCCACTATTTAAAAACTAGTCATTTTCAGTGTGCTGCCAGGCTGCAGGGTTTAATGGCAGTGCCTTGGGCTTGGGTGAGGGAAAGCTGGAAAGAGGGGTCAAGAGGGCTGGGCTCTGTCCCTCATACGCCCACTGTAAGAAGACACTTGTCTTTTTAGTAAGTTGAGCTGCATAATACTGTTATATTCACACTCAGCTGACCTTCTTACCCCTATGGGAGGTAGGAGACAGAAATTTTCCCCTTTTCCAATGTGGACCCTGAGACCCAAAGATCCAGTGACATGCCAAGTGGACAGAGGAATAGCAAAACACCCTGGAAGACACAGGCACTGCAACCAGCCTGCTGGGTTTGTTTAATCTCAGTTGTATGGTTTTAGGCAAGTCCTTAAGTCCCTGTGCCTCAGTGTCTTCAACTGAATAACAGGGATAACAATAGCCTCTACTTTACTGGTTGTTGTAGGGATTGAGTGGATATACACACAACTCTGAGAATAGCATGTGGCACATCTTCAGGGCAGGTGCTAGTTGTTATCGTGCTGGGTGAGGTGACTGCTGGGCAGAGGCCTGAGAATCTACCTGGTGGCTGGTGATGCTGACAGTGACATGAGGCATCTGCTCTGGCTTAGTGTGAAAGGCTCCCACTGGCCACTTGTCTCCCCTCCCTGCTCTGACCTCCCTTGGGGAAGCTGTCTCCTTATCCCAGGCCCAGAGAGCAGCCATGGAAGAGGGGAGGCACGTGGAGACCATGACCAGGCAGCCCAGAGTGTGACAGTACAGGGAATGGGGAAGGATGCCCTTCAGGAAGCCGCCAAACCCTACTCCTTGCATATCATCCCCTCTGCCCAGATCCTGCCACAGGAGTTGCTCCTTGCCATAGCTCTCCCTAGGGGATGTGGGACCAGGGTTTCTGGATGGAGACAGAGGTCCTTGGGGTAAAATGATCAGGGTCTCCTGACCTGCCTGGGCTACAAAGCAGCCTAGATTTCCAAGTCCTACCCCTTTCCCAAATTTGCACTCCAAGTCAGAGCAGTGATGTGGTGACTTACACCCCTAGACCCCCTCCTAGGGATGTAGTTACCAGCCTGGGCCACAAGCACCCTGGTGATCTGCATGGGCAAGCCAACTTGGCCTCCATCAGCTCTGGGCTGGCCCTAGACCCTCTTTTTCAAAAGGGGGAAACTGAGGCCTAGCAAGGCACAGGGTGCCCTCCCCAGGCAAAGTCCTCTGCTCTCTATGCAGGGGAAGCAGCCCACTCACATGCTGGCCTTGGTTCCCAAGCAGAGCTGGCCCAGAAGAGAAGGAAGGCCTGGCTCATTAACTCTCATCCTCCTGGCTGCAGCCCCAGGAAAGGGCCCAGGGAGGGCCAGACTGTGGCTGGGGCTGAGCGATGGGCCAGGGAGCCCACTGTGGGGCTTGAGGCAGTAACCTCAGGATAGCCACATTCACCAGCTCTAACCAGAGAGGTCTCAACTTGTTCCCACAAGCCACTGGAGACAGCAAGAGCTTGAGGACCAGAAGAAGACTGAAGGACAAGTGGAAAAACCAGAGGAGAGCTGGAGTTCGAGCTGGGCTTGCAGGCTACGGGGCCTGGGCCAAGCCACTTCACCTCCGCCACTGGCCAGGTGCCCTTATTTCATGGGCGAAAGGATTTGATTTACGCCTATGCTGAATTTAAGCAAGAAAGCAAGGAAATGCCCGGCCCAGCTGCCTCCTTCAAGACCCCTGAGGTCTTTAGGGGATGAGGCGTTGGGTGAAGGAAAGTATCCTGGCAAGGTGCTGGGAGTTTTAGGGTGTTAGATCACCCTCAGCTGGTATGTTTATTTGTATATATCTCCATTGCATAGATGAAGAAACAGAGGCTCAGAGACAGAAAATTACTCACCCCGCCTGTAAGTAACAAAGCTAAGACTAGGACCCAAGTTTGTCTGGTTCCCAAGTCTCTGACCTCTTCTTTGCCCCTGCCACTGTGGCCTCCTCAAGCCCCTGCCCATGTTACGCTCCTAGGAAGCTCCTCTGTGGGGTGAGGGCTTTCCCAGAAGAGAATCAGCCCTGGGGGCCCAGAGGAGAGCCCTTGTCCATAGGGGTGACATTTGCAGAGAAATCAATACCCCAGCCCTAAAGACCCCCTTGGCCTCCAACTCAGAAGGAATATCAGTAGCCCAGGCCATCTCCATGACAATTAGGACCAAACCACCCACTGTTTTCAGGAGGAATCTTCCCTTTTGGAACCACCACCCCATCAACTGCCTGGGGTCGTTTCAACCAGCTGAACCCATTCCATTTGCTCAGGCCCCCTCACTTACCCAAAAGGCATCTCGAAATTGCAGCTGGGGCATCATCCTCGGGCGTCTGCAGCTGTGAAGCCTGTGCTCCTGCCTCAGCAGGGTTGAATGTGGGCCAGGAGCCAGGAGCACCGTCCCAGTCCCGGCAGAGCTGGCCCAGGCCCTCCCTCCCCGGCCGGCGCCGTCTGCAGCACTCAGAAGGCAGCCACAAGCCAGAGACAACTGCAGAAGGGAGAGAAAGGGCTCAACCTGTTTTTTGGAGGGTTAGAATCAACAGCAAAATGAGGAAGGAGACTTGCCCAGTGATGGAAGGGCGGGCTGCGGTGTCTAGCCCAGCCCCTCGCCAGCCCCAGTAATAGAGGACACAGGCTGGGACCCAGGGCAGGGAGCGGGATGCCAGCCCCGATGGGCGGCAGGGACGAGGGGGAGAGGCTGGCTGTGCACAGGCCAGGCAGGGAGGCAGCCTGAGGCCTGTGTAGAAAGGTCTGTGCAACCTCCCCAGGGGCAGGCACCAGGGCCCAAGCTTACAGGAAGTGGAGCAGCTGTGCTCTCGTGCAGCCCCGCCTGCCCCTGCCATCCTCCTGCCTGCCTCTGCTTGCCCCTTCTTAGGCTCTGGACCAGTTTATTCTCAGAGCCATAAACTTAAGGAGCCTGCAGCCTTTGACTGTGTGGGTAAACGCAGGGTCCAGGAACGCCTGGGGCTGTCACCCACCAGCCCAGCCCCTCTCCAAGCCAGGTTCAAAGAGGCTAGGTTCTCTGGGCTTCCCAGGACGATGACAACCATTCACCCAGCCCCGATGCTTGATGTCCAAGAACTTGCAATCTAGGGCTGCTCTGGGGGGCTGTGGAAGCACAAAGGTGGGTTGAGGGGGAAGCCCGGGCTGAAGAGCCGGAGGCCTCATGGGCGCTGCCCCTTCCCACTGCAAATCTCCAGATGAGACATTCTCCAGGGCAGAGAAGGCCCCTATGAAAATGGAGTCTTTAGTCTCAATGAATGTGACTGGATGGAGAGAGAGACAAGATTATAAAGGCACAGAGATGAGAGTTTGGAAACCTAGGTTGGGGCTTGTTCTTTTTTGGGGGGTCCCTACCCTTCAGTGACTGAGGGGCTCCAATTGACCCTCCAATGCTCTGAGCCTCAGTCTCCCCCATCTGCTACTTCTAGTCTTTGCAAAAGAGATAGTGGCCAGAACAGTTTGATGGGACAGGTGCTGGGGGCCCTGTTTGGAGGAACCAGGCCTGCTCACTCAGCAGAAGATGCTGGCAGGGAGTCCTGAGCCCAGGGTGGGCTGGTGAAAAGGATGAGTCAGGGACTGTCCACAAATCACCACCCTCACCAGTGTCTGCCTTGCAATTGACTGGGGTGGTAAGATAGATGAGAGCTGCTGCAGAAGAAATAGCTAAGCTCTCAAGTGCCAGTTACACATGCCAGGGTTTACATGGGGCACACCCAAGCCTCTAGAACAGCCACCCAAGAGGGAACACATCAGGGAGAATTACAGTGCTGTGGGACTGCCCCTAGAAGGCCCGACTGAAACTCCAGCTTCCTTGGACTTGAGCCTCTTTAGCATTATGGCAGCCTGTCTGGTTTTCTGTTACTTGTGGCTGCTAAGCAGTGGTGTAAAGTCACCTTGAACCCAGAAAGCCATATCCTGAGGCTGCACCTCTCCTCATAGCACACCACCTGTAAGTCAGAGCATTTCCCCCATCTATTGGATGAGGTGATGCCCCTAGTTCTGGAGACAGGCTAGAAACTTCTCTGTTACTAGAAGGTAACATTGGCAGAAAATGTCACAGCTGGGTTTCCCTTCCCTGCCTCCCCAGGTGTTCTTTCCATCATCTCCCACAAACATCTGCTGCAAAAAGGCCTCTTCCCTCTCCCCAGAGGTGCCCTTTGCACTCTGACTTCCACACTTTTGGTTTTCTGTGACCAACATCCTCTCTGGCATTCCTTCCTAGATCTTCCTTCCCTGGGCAAATCCTTCCATCCCTCAAGGTCAACTTCAAGGCTCTCACCTGTGAGGCCTTCCTTTCCCAATTGCATTGGTCCAGTCAAGGCACTGGTCCAGATGGCCATGCTGACTGGGCTGGAGCAATTGGGGAAGGAAATAATAAGAGGAACATCTGAAGTTCTTTGCTAGAAAAAAGTCTTTCCCCCTCTTCCCTCACTTTATGCAGCTCCTAGGGCTGGCCAGACCTAACAGGCAATTTGGTTTGGGAGCACTTAACAAGTGCCAGGTGCACCATTAAGCTTCTTTCATTAAGCTTCTTTCATGACCATCTCACTTAATCCTCACCCAGCCTGGGCTCATCCTTTACAGATGAACAAACTAGTGATTCGTTCATGCAATCCCGCGAGGTGTCACAGCCAGTAAGCAGAGGGCTGGTATGTTTCCAGGTCTGTGTGATGCCAAAGCACATGCTCTTAACCTCCATAGTTGTCTTCTACCAACAGTTCTCTATTTAAAAGGTTTTCACCTTCCTTTCTCCTGTTTTGCCTTTGAACCCCAATCATGGATGGAAAACTAAACCCATGGAGGCTGCTGGAGCTGATGGTGCTGCCAGGATGGGAATCCAGTCTCGGCATCTGTTCTGCTATGTTCACTGTGCAATTTGCCTCAGCTGGGGATGCTTTGGGTTGCAAGGAACATGCATCAGAGGGTCTAAGAGGAAGAAAGTGTATTTCAGTCACACAAGGAGTCGGGAGCAGGGGGTTTTCCAGGTGTGCCACGTTAGGGCCCCAGTTTTGTTTCTCTGAGTTTCTCTTCCACGGGTGATCTTCCTCCTTGGAAGCCAAGGAGCTGCAGCAGATCTAATCTACGACTCAAAGAAAGAAAGAGGACACCAGCCCTTGTGTATCATTTTTTCCAAAGTCCTGCCCCAGTCCCCACCCCAGTCCCCAATGAGACACCTCCCCTGGTGTCTCATTGGCCAGAAGTGGTCACATGCTCACACTTCAACATAATGCCATGGGAACGAGATCCCTTGACAGGGCTATTAAGATGGATGATCAGGGAATTGGAGGAATGAAGGAAGGGGACCGAGACATCTGAGAACCCCAAAAGAAAGGGAACAGTCTGGTTCCCTCACCAGCTGACCTACCCCAGGCCCAGCCCTTGGGGAGGAGAATGAGTGCTGAAAATCACAACTTTTTAGCAACTGTGCCTACTGCTTCAAAACAGTGTGCCTTGAGGTCCTGGCAGCTGCGCACTAGGCTAAGCTGTGGGAGGGAACCCCACCCAGGCTGAGCCCCATCCTGTTTTGCATAGTATTTGAACACATCTGTTTGAAGAATTCAAGAAGTAGCAGGTCCAAGGACTGAGAATAAATTGCAAAATCAGTCGTTCCAGGATTGATTGCCACAGCCAGGCACCTGGATCCACTCCAGCCATCCTTTGGAGCCATCATAAGCAACAAAAACAAAGGTACTAGCCACGAATGAGGGAGTGTTCATATCTGGGGTGTTTTTAAAATTAGCTATTTCATGTTGCTCTCCCTTGAGCATGGGGATATTTCTGGAACATCCCACCACCACCACCACCTCTTGACTTGATCGTGTATTAAACCCACCAACTGCTGGGTTTCTCTGCCAGCCACAAGATGGATGGGGAAGTGGATCTTCTTTCCCAACTCACAGTGGATGGCAATCCCCAAGGGTGTTGCAAGGCCAGGCCAGGACACACCAAGTACCTGGGTCAGAGTAGAGTGGTGGGACTGCCACACCCTGTCCTGAGATGCTCTAGACTTTGACTCTCCCCACACCTGCCCTCAGGTCCCTGCTGCAGGCAGAAGGTAGTGGTGGTTGCTAGGCAGGAGTGGGGAGGGAAAGGCTGAGGACAGTTCAGGGAGGCAGGACCACACATGAACCAAGCCCTTGAAGCATGCTTCATAGACTGCATTTAAAAAGCAAAAATTCAAAGATAATGCCATTGAGAATTTCCACCTCAGAGCATTAAAGTCTGAATGCAGCACCCTCCTGAGCATCAGGACCCTGTGCAACTGCACTTAATGCACATCTGTGAAGCCAGCCCTGCTTACTGTCTGTTCTCCACATTGCAGTGATATTTTCAGACCCAAATATAATCACATTACCTTCTAGCTGGCACGGTGCTGTAATTTCCCATTGTTCTCATTGGTCATTGTCATTGTATAGCCAAAAGACCCTGAATGACCTAGCCCCAGCCTATTCTTCAAAATTTCAACTCATCCTGTAATCCCAGCACTTAGGGAGGTTGAGACAGGAGATTCTTGAGTTCAAAGCCAGCCTCAGCAACAGCGGGGCGCTAAGCAACTCACTGAGACCCTGTCTCTAAATAAAACACAAAATAGGGCTGAGGATGTGGCTCAGTGCTTGAGTACCCCTAAGTTCAATCCCCATTCCAAAAAAAATTTTTTTCAACTCATTATACTCCTCCCTTGATTTCTGGTACTGCTTCTTGGGCCTTCTTTCAATTTTCCCTCTTGCCTCATTCTCTTCTACCCCAGGTCCTTTGCACATATTCTCTCCTCTGCCTAAAACGTTCTCCCTGCCCCATCCCAGTCTCTGCCTTGACCCAGCTAAATACCCCTCATCTCTCCACTCTTTTTTCAAGTATCATCTCTTCGGGAAAGTTTTCCCTGATCCATAGATGGGTGGGATGGACTGATGGATAAAATTCAAACAATACTGAAAGTAAATAGACACCAGTGTGGAGGAAGTTTGCCAAGTTCTCAAAGGCTGGAAGAGAAGATGTTGTCAGAGGAACAGCCCTCAGAGGTAGGCCAGGCTGGAGGGCAGGGCTGGAGGCCTGGAATCCTCACTTGAAATCCAGGAAGAATCTGAAGCAAGAGCTTAGAGCCTTCTGAGGAGAGGGGACTGGAGAAAAAGGGTCCGAAAGGTCCTTGATGACATCCACAGAGCCAGGAGACGCACTTGGTAATGGCACTTCCACTGGTCCAAGGGACATTTGTTTTGTCCCTTTTGTTGTTTACATGCTGTCTTGATAATGTCTGGCTCTCTCTAGGAATGCCCGGTGACACAGGCATCTCCTTCCTGGAAGGAAGTCTCTCTTTGGAAGAGTAACGTTTGGTGTGCCAACAGATTGTAGCCAGAAGGGCACTGCTCAGTTGGCATTCAGACTTGGGCTGAGCACACTGCCGTGATGCTGCCCATGGCTCTCGGGTTGCCTACCCACCCCATGGCTGAATCGGGATGTTCCGGTACCTGGCCATGGTGGTCCACTGATCCTGGGAGAAAGACCTGTATGTTCTCTCAAGGGGGCCAGAGGTCTGTGTCCTCTGCTGGGGCACTACTGTGAACCCAGTTGCTCTGACGCCAGATGGAACAAGCCCCACAGCAGTGCATCCCCCGGTGTTGACTAAGCCTTCCCGTCTGGGGACGCGAGTCGTAGCAGCTGTGCTAAGTCACGGCAGTGTGCACAAGGACAGATAGGCCCTGTGAAGGGGCCAGGCCAGGACATGTCCCACAGGAGGGGAGCTGGGTCTTGATTAATGACTCTCACAGGTGAGACCAGGTGAGAAGGGAGGTGCACAGTAGCAGTACTAGCCTAGGCGTTCTGACTGCATCAGGCCCTGAACTGAGCACTTCCTGCGCCCCTGGTCTCAATCCTCCCAATAGCTATAGGAGGCATCATGGCTGCATTCAACAGATAAAGAAACGGAGGCCCAGAGAGGTCAGTTGACACATTGGGAGTCCATCACTAAATAAGGTTTTTCTCCTCCGAGTGTAGGACCAGAGGTGTGGAGCAGAAGCAAATGAAGAGAAAGGGGAAAGAAAGGTAGTCCCCAGAGAGAAGGAAGTGTGGAAGCCAGCGGCCCTGCTGGGGCTGGGGTGGGGCTCTTGGGTGAAGGCTCTGCTTCTCCCCCAATGCTAGGAAATGTCCTTGTCCCCAGTGGTGGCAAAGGGTGTGGCCCTGGGTCCTCAGGATGTGATACAGATTCTGTTTTTCAATTTGCCTCCTCACCCCAGCAGCTGCAAAAATAAAGGCCTCTTCCCACTCACCCACGTCTGAGTTGACCAGGAACTTTCAGATTTACTCATTTGCACCACAAGAGTGTGACTCTGAGTTTCCAAGCACTGTCAGTCTTCAGAAGCCAGGTGCTAGCCCAGATTCTTGAAAGACCTGGAAGAGAGGTTCAAAGAGGCCAATGGTGGCTGGAACCAAAGCCCAACAGACGTGGAAGAGGAGCACCCTAGGGAGTCCCAGGACTCCTTAGCATAGCCACCAGCTCTGGTTAGAGGGTCAGCTCTGGTTAGGGGCAGAGACCACAGGGAGGCTCTCAAGTGGCAGAACATCTTTAAGGACATTGTAAACAAAACAAAACAAAAACACCAGAGTACCAGGTCCTCGCTAGACCCACTGATAACGGGGGTCGGGAGTCTGCATGGTTTTTAGCTGTCTCTCAAAAGAACCTTTGAACAGTTTTTCAGCTTCCTTTCTCCAGACTGATTTTAATTTAGTTGGAAAATGTTCCAGCCCAGTTGGTGTTTAATTGTCACTGAGGACCAGGGATTCAGAGCAGGACACCTTGACTTCCATCTTGGCTCCGCAGAAAATCAATAGGCAGAGACAGGAGGAGGCGCCCCTGGGCAGGCAGAGGGAACAGCACATGCTCTGGCCCTAAACAGGAAAGCCCAGGGCCTGTCCAGGGAGCTAGAGTTTAGGAGGGGGAAAGGGAATGAAAACACTAGGGATCAAAGAGCTCCAGCCTCACCTTGCTGGGATTGTCTCCTCAGGTGGAAAACAGGGAGGATGAGTCCACTTACTTTATTATCGAAAATGTGTTTATTGGGATGTTTTCCCACTCATCTGGATGCAGGTTGCTCTTAGTGCTGCTTCCTCCTGAAGGAACATCCTTACAGCACCCTGTAAGCCTTGCTTTTCCTCCTGTAGGCTGGCAGAGGACAGTGAGCAGCCAACACAAAACTACTGTTCATGCAACTGTGGTACATATACACAATGGAATATTACTCAGCATTAAAAGAGAATAAAATCATAGCATTTGCAGGTAAATGGATGGAGTCGGAGAACATCATGCTAAGTGAAGTAAGCCAATCCCAAAGAACCAAAGGCCGAATGTTTTCTCTGATTAGTGGATGCTGATCCATAGTGGGGATGGGGGTGGGAAGCATGGGAAAAACGGAGGAACTTTGGGTGCTGCAAAGGGGAGGGAGGGGAAGAGGGGGGGTACAGGGTAGGAAAGATGGTGGAATGGGATGGTCATCACTACCCTAAGTGCATGTATGAAGACATGAATGATGTGACTATTTTGCTTACAACCAGAGAAATGAAAAATTGTGCTCTATATGTATACTGTGACTTGAAATTCATTCTGCTGTTTTAAAAAAATAAATTTTAAAATATAATAAAGAAGATGTCTGATATGGGAGCCAGAGTAGGGTAAATAAGGTGTCAATGTGGAGAAACAGCCTGGTATGGGCTGTTGATGTCAGGGGACAGTAAGAAGGGCATCGATATGGATGGATACAGCTGGCATGAGATGTCACAGTATCCACATAGAGAGATTTCCTGGCATGAGATGCTGAAATCAAAACAAGGAGAGAATCCAAATAGGAAAGAGGGTGGGAAGAGTGATGGGTGACTAGTTACATACCACAGAGTTGATAAAATAAGAAAATATAGTGAAGATAATAAGTTTCAAATATGGAATAAGAGAAAACTAGGATGAACCTTTGGTGTTGGGTTGGAACTGAAAATATTGATGTAAACTCAGAATTGTATCAATATAGATTCTTAAATATGGGTGTAATTGTGAATAGAAACATATGTAGCCGTATCAATTGAAACCTCAATAATAGGCCTCGTCTCAATAGCAAAGGGCACATGTACTACCCAAATCTTGGCTTCTAAATACCAGGGGAAAAAAGTGCTCAAAAATGATGAGACACACTGAAAGGACACAGGAACCATATTGAGGGCCATTGTATTTAAACATCAAAATAAATTATGAAAGGCCGGGCGCGGTGGTGCACGCCT
>CM053401.1:107354142-107371284 GCA_028644305.1 Xerus rutilus
TCTATTGGTGATATCCGCAGACATTTCTCAGCAATGCCACTATCCAGTTGCCAACTGGTGCTATTCCAATGTTATCGTTCCTTCTTAATTTATGAGCTGAATGATTTCTGTAAAGTGAAACTTCTTGTTTGCTGTTTGGTTGCTCTTATAGGAAAGGTAGGATAAATATCAACTATTTTTGTCTTTTAAAAACACTGAATACTACAGAGGTGACCCATTAGACTAGTATTGGTGTCATTATGAATTTATGGAGTTAAGGATATTTGCTGTACTTCAATTCATTGTAGTATCACTTTTATTGATGCTAAAATATTGTCCCATCTTTGGCCAAAGGAGGTCTCTTCAAGTTAACTCCTGAGTCCTTTGGACATTATTCTAGGTATCTTGGAGAACTTCTTTGCTTTCCGATATGACCCATGTTTCAGGTCCCTCTTGTCTTTTTCCTGTCCCAGACCTGGCATGAACCATTTTTTCAAGAAACTCTAGTTCTTTTATTGGGATATGGTATTTCAACAACAACAGGGACCCTGCTCTTTGCTGCTGGATTGGAAATTGTTCCTAGGTCTTTTCCAAGGTCAGAGCTAGGAAACATGATTTTTGTTGGCAGTAAAATACATCATAAGTTCATACTGATACTTTCAATTCAAATTCAGAGCTACAGGGATTTTGTACAACTTTTTATAATTCCACCTGTATTTCCTTTCTCCCACGTCACAAATCTCACTTCTCAGAAACACCAGGGATTCTGGAATTAGAATTTCATATAAAGTTCCATTTGTTGCATTCTACATTATACATACAACAGTCTCAGCCCACCGATGCCTATTCTCCTACCAGCCAAGTGATTGCTGGAGATGGTTTTGGGGTTTTGTTTGCTCATTTTGTGTTTGCAGTTCTCTTTGTCTGTAGGTTCTACCCCAATAGGACTGGACCATCAAACAACTGTGTCTGGAACAATTCCTCTGTGTACTTCCTCCACCAGCCAGTTGCACATTTATGTTCATCTGTTTCTTTTTTCATTTTATGGATTGGTTTATAATTTAATTTTTTTGTGACTTACATGAAATATGTACTTGGTTCCAAAGTCAAATATACAAAACTAGGCATGTTCTAATAAGCCCAGATTCTTTTTCTGTCTCTACCACTCTATTCTTTCTCCTTCCTACCTAACCAATTCCATTGCTTGTCTATTTTTAACATAAGCAGATGCATTTATAGATTTGTATCCTTTCTTTCCTTAGATAAAATTATACACACATTTCTTTTTTCACCCAATAACACACCATATATGGAGAGAGTCCTTTTTGTGTTTAGTGCTGCCTAGTACTTTTTTGCATGGTTTATTGACACACATTTGGGCTGTTTTCTCTTACAACTAGTCCTGAAATTAATTACCTTTTGTATTTTGGTCTGAGTTTATTTGGATGCAAATCCTAGGCTTTGCATCATTTCATAGAATCTTCCTCAAGTGTAATGTGGCCATGACTCTTCCTGCTTAAAACACATCAGGGGTTGGAACTCAGTGGTAGAGCACTTGCCTACCATGTGTGAGGCACTGGGTTCAATTCCTAGTACAGCATATCAATAAATAAAATAAAGGCCCATTGACAAGTAAAATATAAAAAAAATTTAAAAATTAAAAAAAAAAAAAACATTAGGGGCTCCTGATTACTTGCAGGAAAAAGTTCTAAGTCCTAGGCTCAGCAAATGGTGTCTTCCCAGGTCCTGCCCCACCCCATGCATCAGGCCACCTACTAGGTCCCTCTTCTTGGCACCTCTCACACCCCTCTTCTTCCTGGAGACGGCACCACTCTTCCCCGACTCTGTGCTGCCAACACATGCTCCACTCTGCTTGGAAGGCTTTTTGTCCTTCTTGTCTTCACCCGGCAGAAAAGGTATTTTTCTTATGTCGATTGAAGGTGTTTTCAGAGTTGTGGCCAACGGAAGATCCCCCGTGTTCTATGTGCCCGGCAAATATTTGTTGCATGCATGAATACTTGTCATTCCTTTTCAGTAAATAAAAACAGCTCTGGGTCACAGCGGTGCCTCTTGCCAAGCACAGAAGCCACTATAATGAAATGTCCTTGGTGTTATTCTTTTTGTTACCTTCTGAAGGGAACACATTTTCTGCCTGTTAGATACTTAGAGCTATCATCACTATGGGAAAAAAAAAAAGAAGACTTTATAATCCAGAAACTCAAGTAGTCCAAGAATTTTATGACAAAACTCTGGTTCTGTTGGAAAAAAACAGACTCAGAGCCAACAAATGTTGGGCAGAGAAGGGAGGGCCCTGGCTGGATGCCCCCCACCACAGGTCCAAGGGCCATCTCACATTTGGCCCCTTCGGATTTGGGGAAGTTCCCCCATTCTGCAACCCTCCCACCCCCAGGACAGCCTAGGCAGCCTTTGCGCTACCTGAAAGATGGTTTTCCATGGCATAGCCAAAACCCTCTACCCATGCCCCATATGTTGGCCCAGGCTCCAGGCCTGCTTGCTTTTTGCTCTTTCTACACTAAAACTGGCTGTCACATCCTTCTGGCAAAGCTCAAATCATAGCCTCTGCCCTCTGCTGCCCCTCCTCAGCATGGAAAGCCCTCACTGTATGCCATCCCTGGAGAGGGGCCTCGGAGGTGCGAGGTTGCTGCCCAACACATATTCAGGGATTTTCCACTCCCCTGATTCATTGTCATCTTGGTGACACCACAACCAAAGAAGGTGACAGGCAGCTCAGCAGCCTGGGAAGAGGGCAAAGAGAGTCTCTGGTTTGAAAAGTCATCAAAGAACCACAGAATCAGAAGCTCTCCTTGGAAAGGACCATGGTACTCACCTCAGAGATTCCAAAGAGGTATCCTGGGGATGGGAAGAGGCCACATGGGTGAGCTCCAGGAACCCTGTCCCAGGGATCACCCAAGAGCCCTCTCTTTGATCTGTTCTATAAATTGAGGCACCATGGTGTATTATCTCACTTGAAGAAAGAGTTCTGCTTAAAAAAATTTAAGATCTGCAAAATATTGGCCCTAGCAGTGTAAAGGCTGATGTAAGAAGTGCCTTCACTGTGGCACTTGTGTCACAGGCCACCTGGACTTACATACCCTCAGTGCCAGGAGGGTCCCTATTACCACTCAGTTACCACCCATTTTTGGGCAGCTCTGATTATACAAATGTTTCCTCCTAGTTCCCTGTCTTGGTTCTACTCCTGATCCTCCTCCCCAGGACATCCTTCCCCTCTCTCCACCTCAACTCTTCTCCATATTAAATGTCCCTGGGGCCTTGGTCTGCTTCTTTGATATTTAACACACCATTACCTGCTCTAAAGGATTCTCTTTGTCAGAAGTAAAAATGGTTTACGACTATCACCTCAATTTGCTCTGCTGCTCCTCCAAATAGCAGGGGTTTTTGTTTTTTTGTTTTTAAATGGTATTGTTTGCTTTTCTTTTCTTGAACTTTCAGTTGCAAGTTCTCACACTTCTTAAAGGTGTGAGGATTCAAGGCAGGCCCCATCAGGTGTGAGATTTCCTCCCCAGACTTCTGCAGCACTCTCTCCTCCATCCCCCTTGCCTGTCACAGAGCTGTCCGCAGACAGGGTGACAGCAGCCTCACAATGAGGTGACTTGACATTGCAGAATTGGGAAGCAAAGACAAAAGAGTAAACTCCAAGTGAAGTGAACCACGCCAGTTGAAGCAGAAATCAATGTTTCTGCCGGTGTATGAGAGTTACCTGGACAATTTGTTTAAAAAGATTTCTGGGCTTCTATCCAGAGGTTCTGATTCAGGAGGTCTGGGGTGGGGCCTGAGAACCTGCATGTTTGCCCTATGCCGGGTGATGCTGGTGCTGATGTCACTTGTCTCAGTACTACACTTTGAGAACTGCTGAATTAAGTGACGGTAGGCAAATACCCCCAACACAAGCAAGGTGTCAAAGAATACAAATATTTCCAAGTACCCAGTAGGAACTTGTGCTGCTGAACCTACACACTCCCACCCACTTCTCAGGACCTGACTTTGGTACGAAAAAAGAATTGACAGGAAAACAGCTATTGCATCTGAGAGGTGGAAGTAATCAGAGAATGGAGAATATTTATGCATTTAAAACACCTGTGTGCGTCTGTGGACTGCAGACCTGTTTTAGGGACCCTAAAAAGGGAAATTGCAAAATTATTTTATTATTATCATTACTATTTATAGTGTTGGGGATCAAACCCAGAGCCTCACGTGTGCGAGGCAAATGCTCTACCACTGACCCACATCTCCAGTCTTGCAAAATTCTAAGAAATATGATTCCCTGGAGATATGGCCTCTAAGAGATGAAAACTACTTTAAAATAACAATAACAACCATCTGACTGGTAATCCTGGAGCAGGCTAGTAAGGAAGAGAAGCCAGCAGGGAACCAAAGGAGGGAGCTGGGCTGTCATTAGGTGCAAAGAGGTGTTAGAATTTGGGGAGTTTTGTTGGTTTTAAAATATTTGACACCACCTGAGCATCAAAGACTGACAACCAGTTGTGAAATTTCCTGGATCAAGAGGAAAGGCAATTTAGTTTAAGGGGTGGGAGCTGTCAATTGGTGGCCAATATAGGTAGAAAAGGAGCCTTCATCTTTGGCAGTCTTAACTCCAGCTGCCAAATTCATCTGGCCTTGCAGTCTTATCAAAGGCTTGCCCTTTTGTTGCTTAGAAAGTTGCTTTATTGCCATCTGGAAATGCCAAAGTTTTCAAACCACCATCATCTCCTATCAGAACTTAGATGGGCTTTAATGAGAACGTGTGTATTTCTCCTGTAACCTTTAAGAGAAACTGCTGCCATGCCTGCTGAGGTTTGACGGGAACCCTTGTATGACAGAAGGTTCCAGAGCTTTCCCTCACCTTATATTTTGGCCATGCTTGCTTCATCTCTCTTTTATTACCTAGCAAGGAAAGAATTTCCTCTTATTTTTTTTCTAGTCTAAACATTCTCCCAGGAGAAAAACAGTCCACTTCTCTAGTGAATAAGAAATTGAAGAGCCTGTTAATAAAATTTAAAGTCCACTTAGAAGTTAATAGTACGTAAGAATTAATATAATTCATGTTTTTGTTACCTGATAGAGCATTAAAAGGGAGATCATCTTTCTGAGCTTGCTTTGAAGGAGTTGATACGGAGTTTGCTTTTTAATGATAAAAGTCAGATTAGTCCTATTGATGATTCTGCCACCAAAATGTTCCCGCCATCTGTTCCTACTGAAGTTACCCTACCCAAGGCTCATTAGGCCTTTCCAAATGAGTCGATATCCTCCCAATTGATCCCCCGCCTCCTCTTTCCCTTCTGATCTTCTTAATAATCCATTCTTTCCACACATCTTCCCTAAACACAGACCAAGTCCCTAGTTCTGCTCCTGTATCCCATAAATTCCGCTCCAAACTCCTCCTCATGGGGGCGCCATAGAGCCTCCATTCCTGCTTGACTGGCCCCTCTCATTCCAGCCTCACCTGGTCCAGTCTCACGGTTCAGGATCTAACCTGCTGTTCCTTCCTTTGCCCTCATGCCTCCCAGCCTTTGCTTGCTAGTCAAGCAGCCGGGAGCTATTCCATCATTCGTTCATTCCCACTCGGCACACACTGGGAGATGGTCTTAATAACAACAGCAGCTAACATGGATTGAGGACTTTGTGTGTCAGGCACTGTTCTCAAGGTAAGAATTCACTTAAGGGCTGGGGATATAGCTCAGTTGGTAGAGTGCTTGCCTTGCATGTACAAGGCCATGGGTTCAACCCCCAGCACCAAAAACTAAGTAAACAAATAAAAAGAAAAAGAATTCACTGAATCCACATAGCTAAATACAGTAATCCATCAACCCTATTTAGCAGTAGTAAAACAGAGTCTCAGAAGCCCAGCTGCTTGCCCAGGTCAGCCTTCAGAGTTTACAGGAAGAAGAAGTGATTAAGCGCTGTGGTGGGTGAGAAAGTGTAATAGGAGGCCAGGAGGCTTCAACCATCCTTCATTCACTCATTCAACAAAAGTTTTTAGAGCACCTATTATATTCCAGCCACTGTTATAGATGCTTGATAACCATGAAAGAAGAAAATGGAGAACCCTGCCCTTCCAGATCTTCTTACATGCTAGTGGAGGGGAGTGGACAAAGGAGAACTAAATTTTGTAGTATGTTTCAAGGTGATAAGTAATATAGAAAAAAATTGCACTGGGCTAAGGATTGGGAGTCAGTATGCAGGTGACAGATTGCGATATTAGTGGGGCAAGGGTGTCTGCATTACACAGGTGACTTTTTACCTTAGAAGAATGTGAAGGAATTATGCTGCGGGTCACTGGGAAAAGGAGCGGCTAGTGCGAAAGTCCTGAGGCGGGGACATGCCTGGGGTGTTTGAGGAATTATAATGGTGTCCAGTGTAGAGGGAGAAGAGAAAGTAAGGGGGAAGTAGGAGATGATCCTATACAACTCTGTAGCTATTGCAAGTACTTTGGCTTCTACTCTGAGTTACACAGCGAAGAGGGGAAGAGGTTACATTCTCTGGCACCCTGCATAGAATAGTTAATACAGAAGTGGGTATAAGGGTCAGAAGAGGCAATTACATTAATGCAGGCAGGAGATAACCTAGGCAGTAGCTATGGAGCAGGTGAGAAGTAGCTGGGGAAATGGAAGGAAAGAGAGGAGTTAAGGCATGTTAGTCAGATTTCCATTACTGTCCCAAATACCTGAGATAAATCCAGTTAAAAAGAGGAAAGGTTAGTGGGTGAGGTGGTACACGCCTGTAATCCCAGCTACTCAGGAGGCTAACCAAGAAGATCACAAGTTTGAGGACAGCCTCAAAATAAAAAATAAAAGCTGTCTCAAAATAAAAAATAAAAGCCAGGCATGGTGGTGCATGACTGTAATCCCAGCACTTAGGGAGGCTAAGGCAGGAGAATCGCAAGTCCAAAGCCAGCCTCAGCAGAGGCGAGGCGCTAAGCAACTCAGTGAGACCCTGTCTCTACATAAAACACAAAATAGGGGCTGGGGATGTGGCTCAGTGGTTGAGTACTCCTGAGTTCAAACCTAGTACCAATGAATAAATAAATAATAAAAAAAAAAAGTGCTGGGGATGTAGCTCAGTGGTAGAGTGCCACTGGGTTAAATCCCAGTACTGAAAAAATGAGAGTGAGTTGGGGTATTGACTCATGGTTCTGGAGGTTTCAATCCATGACCAGTTGGTCCTGTTGCTTTGGGCCTGTTGTGTCACAGTACTTAATGGCAGGAGCATATGAAAGAGGAAGCTATCACCTCATGACAACTAGAAAGCAAAAGAGAGAAAGCAGGGCCAGAGCCCCCACATCCCCTTCAAAGATGTGCCTTCATATGACTGCAGGACTACCAACTAAGCCCCACCTCTTAAGGGCCCTGCCGCCTCCCAACGTTACCACAGGCTGGGGATCTTTAACATTTGGGCCTTTGGGGACACTTACCCAAACCACAGCATAAATACTGCAGGCTTTTCATTGGGAAAATAAGGAAGGCTTGCTGAGGCTGTCTTAGAGTTCAAAATTTTAAAAATTTTTTGTTTGTTCTAATTAGTTATACATGACAGTAGAATGTGTTTTGACACATCATACATAAATGGAGTATAACTTCTCATTCTTCTGGTTGCACATGATGTAGAGTTACACAGGTCATGTAATCATATATGCACGTAAGGTAATAATGTCCAATTCATGCTACTATTGTCCCTACCCCCATTCCCCCTTCCCTCCATTCACTCCCTCTATCTAATCCCAAGTACCTCTGTCTTCCTCCCACCTTATTTTGAATTTGTATCTGCATATCAGAGAAAACATTCGGCCTTTGATTTGGCAGTATATTCTCCAGTTCCATCCATTTACTGGCAAATGCCATAATTTCATTCTTCTTTAAGGAGGAGTAATATTCCATTGTGTATATGTATCACATTTTTTTTTATCTATTCATCTGTTAAAGGGCACCTGGGTTGGTTGCATAGTTTAGCTATTGTGAATTGGGCTGCTGTAAGCATTGATGTGGCTGTGTCACTGTAGTGTGCTGGTTTTAAGTCCTTTGGGTATAAACTTAGGAGGGATGACTGGGTCAAATGGTGGTTCCATTCCAAGTTTTCTGAGGAATCTCCATACCACTTTCCATAGTGGTTGCACCAATTTGCAGTTCCACTAGCAATGTATACCTTTTCCCCACATCCTCACCAACATTTATTGTTGCCTGTATTCTTGATAATTGCCATTCTGACTGGAGTGAGATGGAATCTCAAAGTAGTTTTGATTTGCGTTTGTCTAATTGCTAGAGATGTTGAACATTTTTTCATATATTTGTTGATTGATTGTATTTCTACTGTGAAGTGTCTGTTCTCTTCCTTTGCCCATTTATTGATTGAGGATTTTTGTTTGTTTGTTTGTTTTGTTTTTTGGTGTTAAGTTTTTTGAGTTCTTTATATATCCTGGAGGTTAATGCTCTCTCTGAGGTGTGTGTGGTAAAAATTTTCTCCCATTCTGTAGGCTCTCTCTTCACATTGTTGATTGTTTCCTTTGCTGTGAAGAAGCTTTTTAGTTTGAATCCGTCCCATTTATTGATTCTTGATTTTACTTCTTGTGATTTAAGAGTCTTGTTAAGGAAGTCAGTTCCTAAGCCGACATGGTAGAGCTTTGGGCCTACTTTTTCTTCTCTTAGGTGTGGGGTCTCTGCTCTAGTGCCTAAGTCCTTGATCCACTTTCAAAATATTCTTTTTTTTTTTAAATATTTATTTTTTAGTTGTAGGTGGACACAATAGCTTTATTTTATTTTTATGTGGTGCTGAGGATCGAACCCAGTGCCTCCCGCGTGCTAGGCGAGCACGCTACCACTGCGCCATAACCTCAGCCCTCAAAATATTCTTTACAGGTAGCTTTATGCAGGGTTTTCCCTCTGATTCGACTGTCAACTCTTAAAGGGTGAGCGCCACCTCAGCCTTTTGGATCCCAGTGCGGGGCTGTCACTCGCACAACTCCAGGCATTCCATTCACATTGTAGCCCGCGGGTGCTGTGGCTGCCCTGTCATGTTTCACCCATGAAGAGCTTGATAAATGAAGAAGGAAGGAAGGAGGAAAGGGTGAAAGGAAAGAAGGAAGGCAGGCAGGCGGAGAGGGAAGGGATTTCTTTAGCTTATCACAGATCCATTGGAAATCACATACCCCCAAATGGAAATGGTTCATTTAAGTTCGTTTAATAGTAGCTTTACACTTTTAAAAAATAACATTCACATTTAAAAATTCCTGCAGACATTTTTTGCCTTTCAAAGTTAAATTGTTAAATCCATCATCTCCACTTCAAGTTCCTCTCATAAAAAGGCAGTGTTTCTTCCTGTCTGTTTAAATCATATTCCACACTGAAATTGGTTATGTAACTTAGGAATGAAAACAATGTCTTGCCTTCCTTGTAGTTTGTCCCCTGGGAGGTTGGGGTATGGGGGAGGGTGCACAGAAAACTTAACGAGGTGGAGGTAGAGAATCAATAAAGTCACAACCATAAAGCAATCTAATTAACTTTTTCTTAATTAAATGAGAATTATAAAATTATTTTCAATAAATGTATCAAGTAAAAAATACACTCCAGTTTCAACCAGTTGCTAGGGACAACAGGCAGAGACACAATTTCAGAGCTGGAAGGAAATTTAAAGATCCACTAGTCTGATTCCTTCCTTAGCCCTCTGCTAAGGCAACAGACCCTGGAGAGGGTTGACAGACCGCTGACGCAGTCTGTGCTTTCCCAGACACAGTTCTGTAGCTTCCTGTGAAAGCAGACATGGATAACAAAATTGTTGGCTTTCAAAATCAGGGTCTTAGAGCAATGTGAAGCAACTCAGAGCAACTATACCAGCGATTTTAAATAGAGCATAGCTCAGTGGCAGCCCATGTGCTTAGCATGAGTGAGGCCCTGGGTTCGATTCCCAGCACCAAAAAAATCAAGATGTGATTGACATTTCTGTTACAAAGCAGGTTATAGGTGGGGAAGGGGTCTGGTATCCTATGAGTATAGGCCAAGGATGCAGGTAAACCTCCTGCTGTGCACAGGCCAACACTCTCCTGCTCCCAACAAAGAATTAGCTCAAAATGTCAACAGTTTGAAGGGGGAGAAACCCTGAACTAGACCAAGCCTTTCCACCCTGGTTGCAGTAGGACCACCTAGGACCACCCAGGCCACCTCCTGACAAACTGAATCAAAATCTCTAGGGATGAAGCCAGGTGCGGTGGTGCACACCTATAATCCCAGCACTTTGGGAGGCTGAGGCAGGAGAATCACGAGTTCAAAGCCAACCTCAGCAACAGCGAGGCGCTAAGCAACTCAGTGAGACCCTGTCTCTACATAAAACACAAAATAGGGCTGGGAATATGACTCAGTGGTCGAGTGCCCCTGAGTTCTATCTCCAGTACCAAAAAAAAAATCTCTAGGGATGGGGATGGAGGCACCAGTGTTTTTTTTGAAAAGCCCTCCAGATGATCTCAATGTTCCACAAGTTCGAGAATCTCTGCTTATACCCCCAGAAACTGGAAAAGGAAGCAAGCAACCAACCAACTGAAGAAGACATTTAGCCCCTACTCTGTCTGACAGAAACCTAACGGAATATAAAGAAGGTAACAACAGCTCCTGACTCTGGGAGCCTGTGGTAAGAAGAAGAAACACACACACCCATACACACACATAGACAAAAAGGCCTGCAGATTTATTGTAAGGTTAGGCAACAAATGAAGAGCAAGGGTAGGAAGTTCTATGCAAAGATGCAAAGAGGGGGACAACAGAGAGCAGTGCAAAACAGGAGGACCCCTGTGGTCTTCACCAAAATTAAGTTTATCGGTGGACACTATTTCTCTATTTTTTGGTACAGGAGATTGAATCCAGGGGCACTTTACCATTGACCTACATGCCCAGACCTTTTAAATGTTTTTGCTTGTTTTATTTTTAAAATTCAAAACAGGGACTGGCTAAGTTGCTGAGACTGGCCTTGAACTTGTGATCCACGTGCCTCAGGCTCCCAAATAGCCAGTATTATAGGCATGTGCTACTGCACCTGGTTCATTTTCTATTTTTTTTTATACATTTACCTCTATGATGAGAAAAATAATTTTTTTCAGTTTGCTAGAGCTGGTTTCATCTCAAGATATATTATCATTCTTCCAAAACTAAAATCATACATGATTTAATAATATTAAACATAATGTATTTGTATTAATAAGTCCAGATACACTGTTTTGTTGTTTTTAAACATTATAAAACTTATTTTGGGTAAATGATACATTTAAGTAATTGTCCTGCAACAGCGAGTGGGCTAAACCTCTCTTCCCACTGGGAAGTAGGTTCCTCCAGACTATCTTGGTCCAATTCCTTAAACTGTCATTTTTTTTTAAAATTTTATTTTATTTTTTTAACATTTTTTTAGTTGTTGATGAATCTTTATTTTATTCATGTATTATTTATATGTGGTGCTGAGGATCGAACCCAGTGCCTCACGCATGCTAGGCCAGCGCTCTACCACTGAGCTACAGCCCCAGCCCTAAACTGTCATTTTTTATGGTGAAAACTCCCTCACATCATTTAGGACACAGTATTTAAGATGCAGTCTTTTTCATTTTTAAATTAGTCTCTATTCAAAACCTATTTTTGTTCCTCCCTGGGTAGTGATTTCCAATCCTCAACAGACCCAGCGCTTCCTTGTTAGGATTGTTCGGTTGTGACCTCTGCTCTACTACCTTGGTATGAAATCCATTGGTAGTATAACCTATCTAGGCATTCACTTTCTTAAAGATCAATATGTATTGATCACCTGCCCTTCCCCATCTATCCTCGGTCCTCCGACCTGCTTCTGGCTCAGGGGCTTACACAGGACAGCACGCAGGCTCCTGGGCTCTCGGCTTCCTTTTGCGTTAGGCCAGTGTGCGGACAGGAAGTGCAGTAGCAGGAGGAAAGAGATGAGCCTATTTATTCCCTCACCCTCGGAGAAATATACACACCTGGCATATCTCTATGGTCACAGCTCCTGTGTGGGGCAAGGGAGGGACTGGGCCTCACCAGCACAAACGTGCTCCAGGCCCCTCCAGGCCAAAGGCAGTAAAGCCTTTCTGCTGTTAATTGCCTCTGCCTGCATCACCAACCCTTGTTGGTCCCCTTGTCTCTACAATGTGCCACCTATTACTTGGAGGGCCCTGACGGATGCACACTCTAATGCTCTAACTGCGACAGGAGAAAGTCCTCTTGGGAAAGACCATACCAGAAGGCTTACTAAAGTCCTGTAGTCCAATGTGTTGCACGGGAAATGGGCTAGATACAAAAGCAGAAGGCAGTGGCAATGTCATTTGTGAGCTGGTTTTCTCAATGGTGAACAACCCCTGGAAAAGTTTTCTTTGTCAAAGTTGACTTTTTTAAAAATCATAACCTTATTTTTCTTTATTCATTTGTATGTGGTGCTGAGGATCGAACCCAGTGCCTCACCTGTGCTAGGCCCCCGCTCTACCGCTGAGCCACAACCCCAGTCCCCTGGAAAAGTTTTGAATTGAGCAAAGCATTACTTACCTTTGATTTATACACTGATTGAATTTCTGGAAATGCAGTGTACATTAAAACTGTGTAAAAAATATTTTGTGTAAATTAGAATTTGATTTTAGGCTCAGGTGATCACAAGCGGGTCTTTTCACCTATATCAGTGTCCACTGGGGCATTTTAACACCATGCAGGACAAAGGATAATCATTTCTTGGGAAAGACTCTCATAAATTGCAGCACGCCCAGGATGCCTGCCATGCCCTGCTCTTTAAATGCTCTCAAAGTGCCCTCAAGGGCACTTCCACTGAACACTACATTTCAGGGATTGTTACGGGGTAGCTGAATTTGCTGGTCACAGGTTGAGGGTGGAGGTGGCACTCATTATTCTTGGTTCACATTGACCTGTTAGTGAAACCTACCAAGGAGTAGCTCTCTGGTTTTTTAAATAAAAAATATTTTTTTTATTTCTTAAATGGTCTATTATGACATAATTCACATACCATAAAATTCACACATTTAAAATGCACAATTCAATGAATTTTAGTATATTGGGAGTAAGTATTGGGCCACTATCACCACAATCTGATTTTAGAACATTTTCATCACTCCAAGAGGGAATCAGGTACTCATTAGCCAACCCTCTTCAGAACCCCATCCCCAAACACCATCTACTGTCTTTCTACATTTCACATAAATGTAATTATACATTAATGTGTTCTTTGGTGACATTTGTTTAGAGACAAGAACAGACTAAGAGATATACAAAAAGAAATACAATGAAATAAACTGGTATGATGTTAGCCCTCTCTCACCTTGTAACATTTCATTAGTAAATTCTGTCAATAAGTACCTAACATGCGCTGTTCGCGCACTGGGCCCTGGAGAAGACATGGTGAAGAAGTCACAGCTGCTGCCCTCCAGGAGCTGACCTTCCATTCTTTTTTTTTTTTTAACTTCAAGTTTTTTTTAACTTCAATTAACTTCAATACATTGATTTCTGATCTTTATACTTTTTCTTTATGTCACATGAAATTTTACAAATTAGGTGTTTCTCATGTTTTTTAAAGTAAGTGGAAGGAGAGTGGCACTAGCCCAAACATTCTCATCTCTTTCCTTCTCTAAGCTCCCAGTGACTGTTGTTTCGCTTAGGTGAGTTGTTTGGGATTATGAAGAAGAAGGGCTGAAGGAGCAGAGACTGAAGACTAATTGCTATGTGACAATAAGGTAAAATAGTTGTTAATAGCTTAGCCTGTCTTCCCTTCCTTACCACCATGAAGGCAGTCTATAATTAACTTTAATCAGGGTTTTCATTACAGGGTACTCTTACAAAACATATCACTTGCATGATACCATTTGTCATAGATGAAACAACAAACCATTAATTTGGAAGGGCCAACAGTTGGCACACACATAAAAAAAAGAGCTTAGTTAATTCTTTTAGTGTATCATTGTAGTGGGATCATCTCTTTACCCATGTCACCAACACTACTAATGATTTAATAAAGGAGCAAAACAGCAATGCCATCTACTCATTGGAAACTTGTCTTGGAAGAGAAGGAAAGTACTTCTATAGAACACAAAAGTAGGTGGTGTTCCCCCCCACCCAAAGGTATGAAAAGCCAAGATTAAAAATTATGAATTTTAAAAATATTTTAACCACTTTAAACCAGTTCTATAAATTTGAATGGTTTTCTTTCTATAGCTCATGAACCATCTAGCTAACTTGAAATAAAGTTATTGTAGACTTTAGGGATTTTACAGTACTTGGGTTTTTTTTTTTTTTTTTTTTTTTGGACTTGAATTGAGTATTTTTTTTAATCCAAATAGAAGAGACATTATAGTAGTTGCTCAGAAGCCCTTAACTGAGCTACTCACTGATACAAATTTTTAAAAAAAAAATTCCACTGCCAGGAAATCTGGCCAAATATTTATTTAATAAAACAATGTTGAAATGAAGCAGATTAGTTGTTACACTTGTTTAAAAACTTTGACTCTAAGTGGTTTTCCTAAACCATTTTCCAAAGTTGAAAACATAACATTAACATTAAGTAGATATTTCTCACTTAAAAGCAGATATTGCAGCACAAAAACTGTAGAAAACAATAGTGTAAGTTCATCCTCACATTTGAAATTGCAAAGGAATATTTTGAAAAGGGCAAACTACAGACAGAATCACTAGAGAAACACAAAGCCAGGAGACATCACCTCACACCCATTAGGATGGCTACTACCAAAACCAAAAAACAAAAAACCACTGGAGAAATTGGAAATCCTGTGCACTCTTGGTAGGGATGTGAAATAGTGCACTTGCTGTGGAAAACACTTTGGTGGTGCCTCAAAAGATTACAAACAGAATGATCCTGGAGCTGGGGTTGTGGCTCAGTGGTGGAGCGCTTGTCTAGCATGTGTGAGGCACTGGGTTCGACTCTCACACCACATATAAATAAACAAAATAAAGGTCTATTGACAACTAAAAACTATTAAAATAAAAACAAAACAGGATGATCCAGCATTTCACTTCTGGGTGTATGTCCAAAAGAATTGAAAGCAGGTACTCAATTTGTAAATCCATATTTGTAAATCCATGTCCTATTATCCACAATACTTAAAAAGTGGAAGCAGCCAGGCATGGTGGCACTCGCCTGTAATCCTAGTGGCTTGGGAGGCTGAGGCAAGAGGATCATGAGTTCAAAGCCAGCCTCAGCAATTTAGCAAGGGCCTAAACAACTCAGCAAGATCCTGTCTCTAAATAAAATATAAAAAAGGGCTGGAGATGTGGCTCAGTGATTAAGTACCCCTGGGTTCAATCCCTGGTACCAAAAAAAAAAAAAAAAAAAAGTGGAAGCAACCCAAGTGTAAATAAAAGGATAAATGGGTGAAAAAAAATGTATACACATACAGTGGAATGTTCTTCAGTTTTAAAAGGAAAGGAAATTCTGCAATATGCTATAGCGTGGATGAACCTTGAGGATACAAGATGTATCCTCCTGAGTAGCTGGAATTATAGTTTTGTGCCACCTTACCTGGCAAACTCTAAGTATCTTAAGAGACAGAGTATTCAAATTATAGAGATGAAAAGTAGAATGGTGGTTGCCAGGTGCTACAGGGAGAGGGAATGTGGAGTTATTGTGAATGGGTATTTTATAAAATGAAGAGTTATGGAGATGATGCTGATGATTGGCCACACAGTGTTAATGAATGTATTTAATATCAATACACTTAAAAAAAGGATAAGATGGTAAATTTTGTTATGTGTATTTTATCACAACTTATAAAATTTTAAGTAAAAAAACTATGGGGACAATAAAAAGATCAATAATTGCCAGGGGTTAAGAGAAGGATAAATAAGTAGAACAGATTTTTAGGGTAGTAAAACTATTCTGTATAATCTAGCTAATGGTGGACATGTGACTTCATACATTTATTCAGACCCACAGAATCTATACCAGGAGGGAACTCTAAGGTAAACTATTAACTATGGGTGATAAAATGTTAATGTAGATTTGTTACAAATGTACCACTCCAGTGCAGGATGTTGACAATGTGGGAGGCTGGCTGTGCATGAGTTGGGGAGGGGAATATGGGAGCTCCCTGTACTTGCTGTTTAATTTTGCTGTGAACATAAAACTGCTCTAAATAAGTATTTAAAGAAAAAAAAACCCTCAAAAGAAAGAATTAAGGCAAATGTGGCATGGTGGTTTTTATTCTGAATGTTCTGGCTTTTGAGTTCATATCACAAACCAGATAGTCATTTTCTGTCCTATAAGTTTTCTTAGAACCACATATGAACTCATTAGTGCAAATCCCATCGCCTTTCCAGTTTAAAGTAGTACCTGACATCAAATAATGGAAGTGATTAAGTCCTTCAGCAAGAATCAGCCAATAATTCAGAAACTCAATACTATTTTTATTCTCATACTCAAAGATAAAACCAATTTGTTTTAATTCTAGGAAGTCAAAAGCTTTATTTTTGAAATCTGAAAGTTAAAATCCAAATAAAAGTTAAAAGATTTCCATTTTGACTTAGCCAAAGATTTAGAAACTCTGCTCAAGCAGATGATTGTTTTTCTCTGCACAATTATGAAAGTCAGTTGCTAATGCTATTGCTCAGGATAGGGTGGGATCTACTGTGGTTAAAAACAAAGACACCCAAATCTCTGGCTTAACATAATGAAAGGTTTATTTTATTTTTGGTACTGGGGATTGATACCAGGTGTGCTTTATTACTTAGCTACATCCTCAGGTCTCTTTAGTTTTTTGAAACAAGGTCTCGCTAAGTTGCTGAGGCTGGACTTGAACTTAGGATCCTCCTGCCTTTAGCCTCCTGAGTTGCTAGGATTACAGGCATGTGCCCCCATTCCTGGTTTACCTTTTGATCATTATTAAGTCCACTGTGGGGGCTGGGGTTATGGCGCAGTGGTAGCGTGCTCGCCTAGCATGCGTGAGGCACTGGGTTTGATCCTCAGCACCACATAAAAATAAAATATTCTGTCCACCTACAACTAAAAAAATAAATAAATATTAAAAAAAAAAATCCACTGTGGATCCAGTTGACCTTCATGTGGCACTGAGCAATCAAGGCCACTTTGATCTTGTGGCTCCACTGCAGCTCCTCTATGATGCCATGGTACAAGAAACAGGCC
>CM053401.1:107371784-107390530 GCA_028644305.1 Xerus rutilus
AGGCACTGGGTTTGATCCTCAGCACCACATAAAAATAAAATATTCTGTCCACCTACAACTAAAAAAATAAATAAATATTAAAAAAAAAAATCCACTGTGGATCCAGTTGACCTTCATGTGGCACTGAGCAATCAAGGCCACTTTGATCTTGTGGCTCCACTGCAGCTCCTCTATGATGCCATGGTACAAGAAACAGGCCATAACTAGCCTGACAGTGACATACACTACTTCCACTCACATTTAACCTGTCAAAACTAGTCATTGCTCACCAAGATGCAGTCTGGGAAGTGTAGTTTCCTCTATGCTACAAAGGATTAGAACAGATATTGGTAAACACAAATATCACCATAATTCTTGTATCTGTCTGATATCCAGGCTACATGCAGAATACTAACTCTTAACTTAGTATTTTCCCTAAGAATTGAAATAAAGCCCATATCTGATGCTCCAGCAATTCTGGAGCAGGTTTTAGGGAATATAGTAAGAAAAAGTTAACATGCTGTTTAAAGTGGTTATTCTAAAAATTCCATTTTCAGTGAGGCTGACAAGTGACAGATGAGTAATAATGGTAGCTCTAATTCTTAAGCTGCAAGTAGGTATTACAGGTTAAAATGAAAAGCATAGACTTCAGATTTAAAAATATGTATATACTTCAGGCATGTAGGTGCAGTCAATTCTGTCAAAAGAGATTCAGGTCTTTTCAATACTCATTAGAAGCCGGGCACGGTGGCTCAAGCCTGTAATCCCAGCACTTTGGGAGACTGAGACAGGAGAATCGCGAGTTCAAAGCCAGCCTCAGCAATGGCGAGGCGCTAAGCAACTCAGTGAGACCCTGTCTCTACATAAAACACAAAATAGGGCTGGTGATGTGGCTCAGTGGTCAAGTGCCCCTGAGTTCAATCCCTAGTACCAGAAAACAAAAACAAAAAACAAATCAATACTCATTAGAATTTACTGAGCCAACATTACAGAATGTTGTGTGTGCTAAGAGAATTTCATCCTGAAAAAGTATTAAGAAAATGAATAGATGACCTTTTCACCCAAAAATAAAAATAATTTAAGAAAAACTATCTGTGGGCCAGAACTAGAAAACTTTTCTCACCATCTCACTTTTTCTACCCCACCCCACCAAAGCTGAATAAATTAATCTCCTGAATGAGGTTAAAACCAATCATTTATGTGTGAACAAATGCTTAGCTATTTTGATATTCAGTGTAATTTAAAATGAATTCAAATGATAACTAACCAGATCTACTAGTGATTCCAACCTTGCATAATTTTTTTTTTTGAGATGGGGCGGGGTGTCTCACCACATTGCTCAAGTTAGCCTTAAACTCAAGATCTCTTCCTGCCTTAGCCCCCTGAGTAGCTGGGTGTAATGGTTAATTTGAATTGTCAACTTGATTGGATTAAGAGATGCCAAGGATTAAGGGGCTTGTTGGTGTGTCGATGAAGGTGTGTCTAGAAATGGAGAGGCTTCCTAAGCATGGGCAGCACAGTCTGACAGCTTGGATGATGGCTTGGATGGAATAAAAGTTGGAAGAACAAGGAAGCAGCAGCAGGTGCAAGCCTGATGCTTCTTGAATGGGTTCTTTTTTTTTTTTTAATTTAAATATTTTTATTAATTGTTGATGAACCTTTATTTATTTACATGTGGTGCTGAGAATCGAACCCAGTGCCTCACACATGCTAAGCAAGCTCTCTACCACTGAGGTACAACCCCAGCTTGAATGGGTTCTTGATTGCTGCTGTTATCATCTGAGGATACTGGACTTTCGCTTCTTCGACTCTTCCAAAGTGGACTCTGCTAGTGATTCAGAAGCCTTTGGTCTCAGACTCGGGTAGAACCGTTGATCCCTCTTGTTCTGGGGCTTCAGCCTCTTGAACTGCTGCAGCTACTGGTCCTTCCAGCTCTCCAGCCTGCAGACGGCCATTGTGGACTATCTAGCTTCTGGTTGCATAAAGCTAACCTAGTAAGTCCCCTTCTTATAATTATACTTCCTGTGGATTCTGTTCTTCTAGATAACATTGACTAATACACTGGGATTACAGACAAGAGCCATTGTGTTCAACTTTAGCCTTTTTTTTTTTTTTTTGCTGGTACTGGGTATTGAACCCATGGTGCACACTACCACTGAGCTGCATTCCTAGCCCTTTTTATTTTGAGACAGAGTCTTGCTAAATTTCCCAGATTGGCCTCGAACTTATGATCTTCCTGCCTCAGGAGTAGCTAGGTGCCACTGCACCTGGCTAACCTGTGTCATTTGCAACATTATCTCTAGGGCTAGGGTGTAGCTCAATGGTACAGCACTAAAGCCCTGGGCTCAATCTTCAGGTCACATACACAAAAAAAAGAAAAAAAATCTAGCCCCAAAAAGCAAAACCAGTTCCTACAAGATCAATTAAAATGTGTCAGGTGTACACTCAGCTACATCATGATTCTTTTATTTTTAAAAAAAGCAATATAATAATATGCAGCAAGAATAATTTAACAGTTTTGAGAACATTCACTACCCAAATAAAGAAATAAATGAGACAAGAAAATGTATAATACAACAAACCTGTGCTAAATTCATGGTTTATCTGTAAAATAAAAAAACAAACATAAAAAGATAAGGACAATTCATTTTTAATCAGTCAAAAATGAAAAGGTTTCTGGACAATGTTAAATTCCACTCACCATAATGCTATAGTTTTACATTAAATATAATTCCTATCTATACATATGCAAAAATATAAAGTTCTATTTCATACAACAAAACCCTTTATAGAAACCATTTTAAAATTCAGTAGAACTTCTCAACATTAACATGTGAGGTTTAAGTCCTTCTAAAGGTTCCTTCAAAGGTTTTAAAACAAAACACTAAACCTAAAAACATTGTCCTTTCTCTTAGTTCCCAAATTAAATCTAATTAGAACAAAACAAAAATTGATACCTTAGTCACATACTACTTAAATATTAACATTGTTCAGGCATCTCTAAAATCCTCCATCTTTTTCAAGTATGGAAACAGAACTCAAATATCCACAATACAGTACTAACAGATGGAATATTTAGAAAAAGACTTTGTGGTCATATGGCACGGTATTAATGTTTGATTTCAATACATTTTGAAATAAATATCAAGTTTTCGTTTTGTTTTTCTTCTAAAAGACCAAAACTATAAACTACATTAGATAATCTGACTATGGTAAGACTTAAAAGTGTAAAATACAACATCAATATTTTATCACAAAAGTAAAGCTGGTAACAAATTATAAAAGGACCCAATAGTCTACTCAGACACACTCAAGATTAAAGCTCATCATGGTAGAAATAGTCATCATGGAGCTGTCTGCCATAATCTGTGGCTTCACTGGTAAGAAACAAGTCCTGGTTTTCTAGAATCTCTTCTTTAGAGAGCTTTTTGTCACCATTCAAATCCATTTCATCAATTAGATGAAGAGCCTTTAGAACAAAGCAAAATAAAAAGATGTCAAATAATACGTATTTTCAGCAAGATGTTTACATTTTAGTGTAATGTGATTTTTCAAACCCATTTAGGTGTGCCAAGTACTCATTAATGTCTAAGTATATAAAATATTTCATATTGTAATTGTGTCTACCAACTGTGTCTCTCATTATCTCCTTTTAAATTTCTGCTGGGTTTTGCCTCCTCTCTACTCAAATCCAATCCATGATATCACAAGGTTAAGCAAAATTATTATAATCCACTTTTTGAGCCCCTATAGGTAACTATGAATAATTATTTATTTACTATATGCTCAGATTAATACATGATACTATCTTCTTTTCTTCCTGACCATCTAAAACAGTTTGATGATTTAATTTGAAGTACAGCAATGAGCAGGACATGGTGGCACATGCCTGTAATCCCAGCTGCTCACTCAGGAAGGTGAGTGAAACAGGAGTGCAAGTCGAAGTTAGCCTTGGCAATGGCAATCTAGCAAGATACTGTCTTAAAAAGAAGAAAAGTAACAAAACACAGCAATGCATTAATCCTAAATAATCCCAATACTACTTCTTTCTTTTGACTTTAATTTTTAACTTCCTATCAATAGAACCAATTTTTTTTTTTTAAGGGGGAAGTCACTCTGTGATACTTACCTCCTCTTGTGCAATGCCCTGATTATTGGGTACTACCCAAGATAACAGCTCTTGGGGATCAAGCCTGCCATCATTATCTTTGTCATAATCATTCACGAATCTGTCTTTCTCAACAAGTATCCACTCTGGATCTTCATTTGCAGCTTAATATAAAAAAACAGAAATATACATACAAGAATATCACATGTATCCAATAAGAAGTTTGGTATATCCCTAGAATAAAGGAAGTGAATTTAAAGTTTACTACATAAAGGAAGCCAAATGAAATAGAACTTAGCTGAAAAGTCCTAAAATAAGTACAAATAC
This sequence comes from Xerus rutilus, assembly GCA_028644305.1. Taxonomy (NCBI): domain Eukaryota; kingdom Metazoa; phylum Chordata; class Mammalia; order Rodentia; family Sciuridae; genus Xerus; species Xerus rutilus. The sequence continues at coordinate 107,376,199 of CM053401.1, forward strand.
ATGGTAATTTTCAAAAGTGACACATAAGTCTAAACAACTCATAGTTTTAAAAGTGTTGCATATTAATAAAAACTAGTACTACCGTTAACCGCTACTTGTTCTGCTATCTTGTTTTCCCAAATCTGAGTTGGGTAATAGTTCTATGTACATCATGTGACTATATAGTTTCCTCTGTTCTTACAAAGTACTCTCCCACGTACTTTTAAAGTGACATTGAAAATAAGTACAACTGTTGATCAATTTTAAAACTGCTGTTTTGGCTGGAGTTGTGGCTCACTGATAGACTGCTTGCCTGGCATGTGTGAGGCCCTGAGTTCAATCCTGAGCACCGCATACAAATAAATAAATAAAATAAAAAGATCCATTGACAATTAAAAAAAATCAACAAAACAAAACTGCGCTGTTTAATACTTTGAAGTAACAATTTTGAAGACAAGAGAGTAACTCAGAGAAAGGAAAACTTCCCTAATGTCAAGTGCTTAGTAAGTCAATTTTTTTAAAAATATTTTTTTAGTTTTTGATGGATCTTTATTCATTTATTATTATTTTTTTTAATATTTTTTAGTTGTAGATGGACACAATATCTTTATTTTATTTATTTTTATGTGGTGCTGAGGATCGAACCCAGTGCCTCATGCATGTGAGGCAAAGTGCTCTACCACTGAGCTACAGCCCCAGCCCCAGTAAGTCAATTTTTACAGTCTCAGTATTTATACTATTTTATGTTTCTCTTTTAAAATCTACATGCAATTATACAGGATTTTCTTTAGGAAAAAAAAAAACATGTCAACCTTTACTTCCTTCCCTTTTGGATTGACAACGATGTTCTATTTGCTGGAAAAGGAAAGAAAATGTCTGAATCTAGACATAAAGGTAAAAATGAGCAAGACAGCATTTCAGTTAAGCTATAAAATCCCTTTGTTGAACTTGTATTATAGTTAACTTAGCAAGAAGTTGAAACCAAGCATAGTTCCTCTTGTTACATTTTCTCTGTCAAAGAAAGCTCTCAGTGATAAAAGATGTTTTCCAATTTCTTTCTTTTCCCCTCTCCTTCCACACTCCCCCAGGTAACTTACTTGGATCCCGCCTGTAATCACCAAGAAATTCTTCTAAACTAACATATCCATCACCATTTTTGTCATGTTCTTCTAAAGCTTCTTGAATGACGAATTCCTATTGCATGTTCATTAAAAACAAAAAACAAAAAACTTAAGTCAAAAAATTTTCAATCCCCAACCATCTCAGTCAATCTTAATATAGAACTTCAGGAATCATCATTTTGGTTATCTATACTTTCAGGACAATCTTGCTAAACACTGGAATCTAGAAGAATAAAGCCTCAAGTACTAAGTAATTCTAAATTCAACATCCTTAAGCTTGTGAAACTGTGAAGAACTCCACTTTTTACTCTCCTAAACCACCTCAGCACTGAGTGTAGGCTCCCATTTTCTGCACGTTCCCCTCTCTCAAGCATGCCATCTCTTACTGCTGTTTTCTTTAACCATCAGCCCTCCAATCCATTAATAGCCCTGAAAGAACCCTGCCTTAGATCTCCTATATAACTGTTCTTCCTTCAGACCTAAAATGTGCCAGCCCCCACAAAACCTCAACATGTTGCTTCTTCTTCTTCCAAACCCACCCCAAACTGCCCACAAATTTGCTCCTCACTCTTATCAAAGTTTCATACCTAACAATCAATCCTTCCTGATTCAAAAGGCGGATGCTTTCTAGTTTAATGACCTGATCAATGGCCAGCTGCTTCAGTACTCACCCCCATTACCTTCCTATCCCTTTGTGTCTTTTTCTTTTTTTTTTTTTTGGTACTGGGGATTGAACTCAGGGGCACTCGACCACTGAGCCACATCCCCAGCCCTATTTTGTGTTTTATGTAGAGACAGGGTCTCACTGAGTTGCTTAGCGCCTTGCCGTTGCTGAGGCTGGCTTTGAACTCGCGATTCTCCTGTCTCAGCCTCCCAAAGTGCTGGAATTACAGGCTTGAGCCACCGCGTGCGGCTACCTTTGTGTCTTTTTCTTATTATGCCAATCTCCACCCTAGAAATTAGACACATGTCACTTTCTCCTTTCTTCTGCAACCATAAAATCTAAAAAGAAATAAACTATAAACTTTTAAGCTGATTTCTGCCATTTCAGTGGGTTCTCCCTGCAGCTTGGAAATCTACCTATGACTTTGTTTCCTTAATATTCTCTACTGCAGGGGCTGAGGTTGTAGCTCGGTGGTAGAGTGCTTGCCTGGGTTTGATTCTCAGCACCACATAAAACTAAATAAAATAAAGGTATTATGTCCATGTACAACTAAAAAATATTTTTAAAAAATTGCCTACTACAGTGTTTTCAAACCTTTACCTCCATTTTCTCTTTGCTGTATGTAATCCTTCCAAAAATTCTCTTGGCAAAGATCCTAGTTTTCCAAACATGACATAAGTCTTCTGAAAATGATTCATATAAACCAGCATGCATCCTCACCTTTAACTACCTCTATTCTTATGCCTATTCCTCTCATTTTTTTCTTTCATCTCGGGAGTTGAAGCTCTTGCTAGGGCAAAGCCTTCAGCTGTTTCCTAGATCCCATATATTCCCATTTCCTAGGGGCTTTCTTTCATTCTCAATTCCTTCTTCTATGCCTTCTGTGACATTCAAATCCCCAGGACTTTGCTACACTTTTTCATTACCACCCTGGTCCCCCGCCCCCCAACCTCTCATGGGTCACATCTACTATTCTCATTTCCTCCCTACCTGCTTCCTCCCTCACATCTCTCAATCTGGATTCTGGCATCACTACTATAATGAAATATATTCTCAAAAGTCTCCAGAGGTTTAAACTACATTTGTATGAGCCAGCACTTAAATGCAAGCTGTCTTCTCCACCCCCTTTGGCACTGGGGATCAAACCCAGGGCTTTCCACAAGCTAGGCAAATGTTCTACCATTGAGCTACATCCCTAGCCCCAAGCTGTCTTTTTTAAATCAAATTTTACAGATTTTATGTAGAGAAATCAGGGATTTTAACCTTTATCATCAAAGATTACCTTTGTCATCACTATTATACAAGCTTAATACTTCAGGGTCATCTGACTCTGAGGATCTACGTAAATCAACATTCCTGTTTGTGCTTTCCTCAAAAAATGATAAGATCTATTTCATCCCATTGCCATACCACACTCCAGGGCCATATCACCTAATACCCATTATTTCATTGCTTTCACTGGTCATTCCCCTCTTCAGTCAACTGTTCCTTATTCTACAGAGAATCAAGAATCAGCATCTTCTGCCTACCATTCTAGGATTCGATTAGCTTGCCTCGATTTAATTTTGGCACTTAAATTATGCCTAGCACTGTTCTTAAACTAGGTCATGTATTTTATGCCAAGTAAGAAATCAGAAGCATCACAATGTCAAAAAGTGGTACTACCAGCAGTGTCTTGCCACAGAGCTTTTGGGAAAAAAGTATACCTGCTGCATTGTTATTCAAGGCCATGATCCATTAAACAAAAGGCTATATCTTCCCTCCCTCAAATATCCAAAGAATCAAGTCACAGAGCTGGAGGCTGATGCCACGCAACAGAACTCAATATAAATGTTCTCTTATTAAAAGTTATTTGGCACATTACTCTTAACTCCCCAATATGATGGTCTCTACTCTCAATAAGCTTGTTAACACAACTCAATCAACAATTATTGCATTAAAACGTAAAACTTGACAGGTTTGAAGAACTGATGGTGGTGCTTCTTTTCTTTTTTGTCCCCAGAGTGCTGGGGATTGAATCCTGAGCCTGAGCCTTGTGTGTTGCAGGCAAGTGCTCTACCACTGAACTATACCCTCAGCCCAGTACTTTTTTTAGGTACTAAAGGAATGAGAGGACTCATTATGCCTGAAGCTGCAAAAACATTAAAAGTCACTAGCAGCTGCATGCTCCGCCTGTTATGAAAAGGGATCTAGGGCTGGGATTGTGGCTTAGTGGTAGAGCGCTTGCCTCGCATGTGGGAGGCGCTGGGTTCGATCCTCAGCACCACATATAAATAAATGAATAAATAAAGGTCAATCAACAACTAAAACAAAAAAAAAAAATTTAAAAAAAAAAAAAAAAAAGAAAAGGGATCTAAATGTGATTTGTTTTTCCAAACCAAAAGCTTTCACAAGTGAGGTTGTAAACTACACGAAAGTTCTAGTGTTGCTAACATTGAAAAACCAGAGAAGTCTGAAAGCTATAAAAGGATAAGGAAAGCCTTGACGATAACATGTTTATAACAGGGAAAATAGTCAGAGGAAGACTGCTGCTCATAATACAGTGCGAAGATTCAAAAAAGCAAAAAAACTCAATCCTTTACCTGCTCCTTCCCCATTAGCAACCTGATCACCACCAGGAATCCTTCTGACTACTTCTAATCTTATGTGGGGAGAATTTTGGGTCATTTTGGATATTCTGTCTCTTAAAATTCTGATTATTACACAAATCATTTCAATAACAATGTAGATAGATTTTAAAATTTTAGTCACACAATAATTTTCTTAAAAATTTTCTTCCTTAGGTGAAATTATATTGTTATATTGTATACATGTACAAATATGTAACAACAAATCCTACCATTATGTACAACCATAATGTAGCAATAAAATATATGGAAAAATTTTTTTTTCTTCCTTACCGTCATATAATCAACTTCCTCAGGATGTTCAAAAGCAATAAATTCTTCAAGACTCAAACCAGGACCTGAATCCTGGTTAGCTCTTTCAAATCGCTTCTTGTCCTTTAAATGAAGCTTTGAGAATCAAAAAATTTTGAACATATTGAAATATCTCATTATCATCATAACATCATTAAAAATACTTTGAAAAATACAAACTGTGAGATCAAAGTACATTCTCAAACATCATCTCTTTCATCTTCACATCGTTCCACTCAAGGTAGGTTGGGCAAATAATGTTTATTAGCGGCAACATAGAGACAAGCTCCATAGTCAGACCTAGACCTCAATTCCAGCAATGCCACTTACTAGTTGTGGTAGTAGTATAAATTGCTTAACATCTCTGGCTTTCTCATCTATAAAATTGGGGTAAAAATCTCTACTAAGCAATTAGCATAAGCATCCCTATCATGCAATCAATATATCTGAAGTATTAAGCATTTCATAAATGCTATTATGCTATTATTATTGATAGAAAAAAAGCTTAAATTATTTGATGAAAGTCAGAAACACAACTAGTATGTACTAACCTTGGATCTTCCTTGTTCTTTCCATACTACTATCACTCTTTCATGTGTTAAATGTTAGTAGGGTTTTTTAAGAACTGGTTTTGGTCTGCTAAGTGATTTTTCAAAAATATGTAACATATTTTAGCCAAGCACAGTGGCGCACACCTGTAATCCCAGCACTTTGGGAAACCAAGACTGGAGAATTGCGAGTTCAAAGCCAACCTCAGGGTTGGGGATGTGGCTTAGTGGTCGAGTACCTGAGTTCAATCCCCAGTATCAAAAAAAAAGGTAACATATTTTAGAAAAGTAGTCCTCTTCGGTTGAGAATCTCATGATTAGTATTGGTAATTAATATTTCAAAGTCTATTTTAATAGGCTCTTTATAATGCTAATTCTGTATATTCAGAAACAAATCTAAACAAAACATCTAAAGTTTAAATGGATCTCACCTTGAATTTAAATAAACACATCTCCTTTTCTATTTTCTCTCCCATCTTCCTTTTTGTTTTTTTTCCTTCTCCTTTTAAAGTAGGCTCAAGTAGTAAAAAAACGTTTGGGGACAAGACTGATTTTGATAAATGTTTCAAAGGTAATTTTGTACCCAGGAGTCTTGGAAGTCAAAAGTGTTATATTGTTAATTCTGCATGATTTCTATTTTGAGAATTTCTGGGAATAGCTTTCCTTTCTAAAAAATAATGGGCATGTATCAAATTGTGTTTAAAAAAGTTTCAAAATTTTAGAAGCTTTTTAAAAATTATGTATTTTACTATTGATAAAAAATGTTCTGTTCAGTTTTCTAGAATAATAGGTTAGGTAAAGCAGCATTTACCTAAACCCTAGCTCTTTTACAGTTATTGACATCTGGTGGAGAGGCTCACCTTTTCCCCCAAAGAATATGCCTTTTAAACATCTAGACTTCATAAGTCAGTTACACTCACCGAATTATCACAGAAAAGAAAAAGCAATTTGTTTCCAAATAGCTGCTTTTAAGCAAATGTTTCATAATTTTAAATAACTAGACCAAACAATTTGCATTTTGTGTTCAGGTTTAACATGGGGAAAAGTAGACAAATAAGAACTTGAGGTTCTTTGTGGGATCAATCAAATTCTTTTTGAATAAGTCACTATTCAAAATACCAGCTGTTTAGATTTCCTTATGAAAGGATCCTTCAATTTGGAGCAAAAAGGTCCATGTTTCCAGAGTGAGCTAAATTTGGCCAAATTTGCCTATGGAAAGAAAGGATCTCTTTCAGCAAGTTGAGATTTCTTTAAAAAAAAGAAAAAGAAAAAGAAGGGTTTTTCTGATTCACATTTCATGACCATTTGAGAGCATCTCATATTAAATTAAAAGAAGTCAATATACAAAAAGAATGTTTTTTCAAACGGCAAAAATTTTTAAAAGTAACCAAGAAAATGGTCAGTTTCAGAAAACCTCAACACTTCTTCCCTCTGTATTAAAAAGCTGTATTCTAGTAAAGGATAAAAATGCTATCTATTGTAATAAAAAGAAACTACCATGATCATTTATTTTTATAGTGCAACAGGAATTTGTGAGGAACAAAACTGCCACCTTTTGGTAGACTAATGGGTTTACATGAGGAAATACATAATCTGTAATCTTAGAACAAAACTCTAGGTCTTAAAAATTCTGATTAGCCAAATGAAGGCTATCTCTTACATAAATAAATGTGGCTTACACAATGCATATTCAGCAGCTGACTTTAGAATTTGGAGTAACTGAACTTTTTCCAGGAAGTCTCTAAACTTTACCTATCCTGCTCAAAAGTGCTTATTTATAATTGTTCATCATTATATGTAATATATACTTTTCTAGACATCTGACAGCCTGAAAAAGTCACTACTCCAAGTTGTCTATATTCTCTATGTGGAAATTTTTAAAAAAAATATTTAGCTGTTGATGGATCTTTATTTATTATTTATATGTGGTGCTGAGGATAGAACCAGTGCCTCACGCATGCTAGGCAAGTGCTCTACCACCGAGCTACAGCCCCAGCCCTCTATATGGAAATTTAATAATAAAATTCAAGTATCAAGTAGATTTTGAGTTGAATCCTTGGGCGCTCTATCAGTAAGTGCAGCCCTTTTTATTTTTTCAGACAAGGTCTCACTAAGTTGCCCAGGGCTGGCCTTGAACTTGTGATCCTCTTGCCTCAACCTCCTGAGTTATAGGCATGTGCCACCATGCCTGGAAATAATGTTTAGTTTTTAATAGAATTCCATATAGAAAATTTTATTTCATTTTGATATCCAATTATTTTTTATGATTATTTTTATTTATGGTATAATATTTAGTTTACAACTTTGGATGAGGCTGACTCATCTTTTATCCTTTATTTTTTATTTTGAATAATGCACATGATGTCTGGGTTCATCTTTATATCTCACATGAATTTTTAGGTTAGGTATTATCTATCAAATTCTTTAAAAAGTATGATTAGAACTTCATGAAGATAGACACATACTCCAGAGCTGCCAAATAGGATTCCTATAGGAAAATATTCATTTTTGGAATGTATCATTAGGCTATTAAGATTCTTCTAATTTTCTAACTCCTTCTTAAAAGGTAGACCTAAGGGCTGGGTTTGTGGCTTAGTGGTAGAGCACTTGCCAAGCATGTGTGAGGTACTGGGTTCAATCCTTAGCACCATATTAAAAAAAAATAAAACAAATAAAATAATGGTATTATGTCTATCTATAACTAAAAAATATTTTTTTAAAAAAGGTAGACTTAAGGGCTGGGGTTATGGCGCAGTGGTAGCGTGCTCGCCTAGCACGCGAGAGGCACTGGGTTCGATCCTCAGCACCACATAAAAATAAAATAAAGATATTGTGTCCACCTACAACTAAAAAATAAATATTAAAAAAAAAAAAAAAAGGTAGACTTAAATCAAGATGTACCAGGTATGCAGTGTGGAATATAGTTGTAGAACCAGACATCTCTTTTTTAAAATTGGTTCTTTTTAGTTATACATGATAGTAGAATCCATTTTGATAAAATTATATATGCATGGAGTATATCTTATTCTAATCAGGGCCCGGTCTTTTGTGTGTACACAATGATGAGATTCACTGTGGTGCATTCGTATATGTACACAGGAAAGTTATGTCAAGATTCTGTCTTTTCTTTTTTTTTTTCTATAATTTTTTTTTAGTTGTTGATGGACACAATGTCTTTATTTTATTGCTTTGTATGTGGTGCTGAGGATCGAACCCAGGGCCTCACGAATGCGAGGCAAGCGCTCTACCGCTGAGCTACAATCCCAGTCCAGATTCTGTCTTTTCTATTCCTATTCGCCCTCCCTTCCCTTCATTCCCCTTTGTCTAATCCTCTGAACTTCTATTCTCCCCACACCCCTCATTGTGGGTTAGCTTCCACTTATAAGAGAAAATATTTGCCCTTTAGTTTTTTCACGATTAGCTTATTTCACTTAAGCCAACAACAGTCTCCAGATCCATCCATCTACTGACAAATGTCATAAAGTCATTATTCTTTATGGCTGAGTAATATTCCATTGTATATACATTCCACAATTTCTTTATACATTCATCTGTTGATGGGCATCTAGGCTGGTTCCATAGCTTAGCTATCGTGAACTGTGTACCTATAAACGTTGATGTAGTTGCATCACTGTAGTATGCTCATTTTAAATCCTTTGGATATATACCAAGGAGTGGATAACTTGGTCAAATGGTGATTCCATTCCTAGTTTTTTTCAGGTCTCTCTCTCCATACTGCTTTCCAGAGGGGCTGCACTAATTTGCAGTCCCACAAACAATGTATGAGTGTACCCTTTTCTTCACATCCTCACCAACACTGTTAACTTGTATTCTTGATAATTGCCATTTTTAAAATAACTATTCCTAAATAGTTTATATTAATCAGCAATGTATCCTTCAAAGTGAAGAATTTATGTCAACACCATCATACTGCATTTAACTTTTCTATTATTCCCTGGCAGAGAAGTCAAAATGCCATGCTTTGATTTTAGAAAAGTCCCAGAACTCTAATGATGCTTTTATGATAATTCCTAGAGTAAAAGAGAACACCTAGTAGATGAATCCCAAATCTCATTATCACCATTTGATTTTACTTTAGCACTACTAGCACTAAGAAGACTGATTTACACTCTCTTTAGTCTGCTGGAAAATCAAGACCCAACTAAGGGAGAAAAAAAGAAAATCAAAAGATACACTTTCCTCCTAAAAATGAAATACTAGCTAATCTAAAGATATTAATAAATGCCTAAATAATTTTTTAAAGTTGAATGATTAACTAAACTTACATGAATTGTACATGTTTTCTTGTAGCAATATTCTTTTACATCAAAACAGAAATACATACCAATCCAACTGCTACTATTTATGACTATTTCCCCATTATTATTATCCTCAATTGAAATGGAGATTATCCCCACTTTTAGAGATGAGGAAACTGAAGCATAAGGAGATTTAGTAACTTACCCAAAGCTGTACAACGGTTTAGTGGTAGAGCTGGATACAAAGCCAGGCAGACTGGCTCTGAGGCTGGAGCTCTTAACCAGCACACTGGTGGAACATGCATAGCATATGAGTAGTCATTAGCAAAGAAACAACCACCTGGAGTTAGTGGTAGCCTAGTTCAAGTGGCCAATAGAATTCTAAAATAAATAGCAAGTACAATGATAAATGATGGCCACAATAAAAATTAAAAGACACATATTAAAATGATATAGGAAACAAAAGAGGCTAAAATGTTTTCCAAGCACCTTGACATACAGTTTGAAACAAGGTGTTTGGGTTATTTATTTTTTCCCATGTATAAAACAGACTATCTTAAAAATTCTAGGACTGGGGTTGTGGCTCAGCGGTTGAGCGCTTGCCTTACATGTGTGAGGCACTGGGTTCAATCTTCAGCACCACATAAAATAAATAAAGGTACTGTGTTCATCTACAACTAAAAAAATATTTTGAAAAAAAAATTCTATAGAATTGGGCTGTGGTTGTAGCTCAGTGGTAGAGCGCTTGCCTCGCACATGTGAGGCACTGGGTTCAATCTTCAACAACACATAAAAATAAGTAAAATAAAGATTTTTAAAAAAAATTCTATCAAAATTACCCTTGAAATAGCAATTTCTCAAACTTACAGTTATTCATGTTGATATACTTTTTAGTTTAACAGACTTCCAGAAGTCTTAGAAAGTTCCTACTAATTCCTAAATAAAAATTGTCTTACTTACCTGCTTGATTAAGCTTATATTTTAACAAATTAAATCATATGACACAACAACAGTACTCACAGCAATACTGAATCTTCAAAATTGAGTTATTTTAAATAGTATAGTGCTATGTAAAACAGTATTGAGATGGGTGTGGTGGGGCAAACCTATAATCCCAGCAGCTCCTGAAGCTGAGGCAGGAGGATTACAAGTTCAAAGCCAGCCTCAGCAATTTAGTGAGGCCCTAAGCAACTTAGTGAGACTGTCTTAAAATTTTTTTAAAAAGGCTGCGGATGTGACTCAGTGGTTAAGCACCCCTGGGCTCAATCCCTAGTACCAAGCAACAACAACAAAAACCAGTATTGAGATTCCTCAAAAAACTAAAAACAATTAATCCAACAATTCCATTTCTGGGTATGTACTCAAAAGAATCAAAAGAAGGATCTAAAAGAAAGATCTGCACATCATATTCACTGCAGCATTAATCAATAGTCAAAGGTTGAAACAATTTGAGTGTCCACTCATAGACAAAAGGATAAACAAAATTTAGCATATATATGCAGCAAAATATTTGCCTGTTTTAGGCAGGAAATCCTCACACATGCTACAACACAAATGATCCTTGAAGACAGAAAGGAAATTAGCCAGTCACAAAAGACAAATATTGTAATCAAATTCATAGGTAGAAAGTAGAATGCTGATTGCCAGGTATGAGGGGGTGGGAGTAGGAATGAGGGTTATTGTTTAATAAATATAATGGGTTCAGAGTTGTTTTGCAAGATGCAAAGAATGTGAGACTGGTTATACAACAAATAAGGTTAATGCACTTAACAATATCGAATTGTACATTTAAAAATGGTTAAAATGATAAATTTGTTAGGTGTACCTTACCACAAATATTTTTACAAGTGAGTTATTTCACATAGAACTGTTTTAAAATGGAAATGGGCCAGTATAGCCTTCTTAGTAAACTTAATATAAAATTGATTGTTCAGTGTTTAAAATAAAATACTGAGCTACATATTCAAAACACATTAAAAAAGCAACTCTGGAAATGAGAACAAATAAGTGGTGCAGCTGAGTAAAACAGATGCATGGATAATTTAGGCAGTAAGAGTCCTAAATCTGGCTAGAAAGGAAATGATCCAAATGCCCACTGAAGTGGAACTGGTGATTGCCCAGAGAACAAGGCAATCTGGTCTGGGACCTCAGGTCCTCCTTGTGCTCATTCATGTAGGAAGATAAAGTAAACTGATGTGATCAAAAGGAGCAGCTTGTGCACATGTACTTACCTGCCTAAATGACTCCTCTTCTGCATCATCCAGAGCAGTGATCTCATCAAAGTCGATCACACGGTCATACATCTGAATGTTATATTCATCCCAGGTCACAGTACCATCATTGTTTTTATCATATTCAACAAACTGTTGTTTTGCTTCTTGCATAGCATAATGCTTAAAAGACATCTGAATCCACTGACTGAGTTCACCTATGAGAATTTTCCAGAACACAAGGAATGTTGACAATAATTCTGATACTTAAGAGTGAAGATTTCTAAACCTTCTCAAAAGAGAAAACCTTCAATGTTTGCGAACAGTGAGAGTAAGTATTGAGAGAAGAGGGCTGGGGTTGTGGCGCAGTGGTAGCGTGCTCGCCTAGCATGCGTGAGGCACTGGGTTCGATCCTCAGCACAACGTAAAAATAAAATAAAGATATTCTGTCTGCCTACAACTAAAAAATAAATATTTTTTAAAAAAAGTATTGAGAGAAGAAAGAAAGTGGGGAGAGCTGTGTGGAATCTAAGAATATTGTAATATGTGATCTACATAGAATGCAAGCTCCACGAATAGAGTTTGGGTTTGCCCCCCGCCACCCCGCAAACATATACACCTATCCACAGCTACACACTAAATGCCTAGAAAGTACCTAGCTTACTAAATATTTGCATAAATTACCAAGTGTCCAAAATAGCATTTTGCTCTTTTTTTAATATACTATCCAAAAAATTTCAGACTAACTTTGCTAATTATCACAAATCTCTTAAGAAGCACAAATACTTGAATAACTACCTATTTATTTTAATATGCATAAGAAAAAGTTTTCCATTTATGAAAGGAATATAAAGTTTTGCTTTAAAACAAATTGTATGTGTATTAAATAAAAATATATTAAGAAAATAATAGATAGTAAATAACCATGGCCTAAATTGGGAAAAGGCATTCAAGTGACTTAAGTTTGAGAAATACTGTTACAAGATATTCCCCTTAAACATGTCATAAAATAGCTGGAGAATATTTACACAGTTTAATGGTAGTAATTATGATTTATCCTTTTCTGCAACAGCTGTCTGTTTTAACTTGGTACCTGAAGACCTGGTGGAAAAGTTTCTAAATCTCAAACATCCACTTTCAGATCAACTATTAAAAAATCTATTTAGAGATATTTATTATACTGCATTACAGAAAAGAAGTGGAGATGATGAATATTTGAGAGAAGAACATGAGAATAACATTTGCTTTAAAGGTATCATTTTTTTTAATGACTTGTGGTGTTCTGCTGGTTTGAGAAAGGTCAGGTGAATAAAAAAGCAAAGACAATCTCTCTTGAAACTAGATGAGGGCAGACTAATAACTTATGCAACCTTGTATTAAACAATTGCCACCTATCAGCTTCTCTACGTTGTTGCTATTCTTCAAAACAGAGCAATTACAGTTATCACTATTTCATAGCTGAAGAAACTGAGGTTCAGAAAAGTCCAAGTCCTTAAGCTAGTAAATGGCAAAGTGCAAATTTAAACTTGTTTGGTTTCAAAGCCTAAACTACTTTTACTGAGTTTTGCTACCTCTTGAGAACGTCTGATTTTTTTTTAAATATTTTTTTCAGTCGTAGATGGACACAATATCTTTATTTTGTTTATTTATTTTTATGTGGTGCTGAGGATCGAACCCAGTGCCTCACGCATGCAAGGCAAGTGCTCTACCACTGAGCCACAATCTCAGCCCAAGAACGTCTGATTTTTTAAAAATTTGTGTTGAGGTGGGGAGTCTCCCAGTGTCAGTGGGTTAGTCACAAATCCCTGGGCTTGATTTTCTCCTACCTCAGCCTTCCAAGTGGTTGGGACTATGGCCACAAGTCACCATGCCATTAAGAAACTCTACCACTTATAACCCTTAGAGTCCAGTCCTGGTCCTCAAAGTGCAAATTAACAAAATTATCGTAAGGGTCCTCAAGTGGAACACAGGTTTCCTTAAGCATCATCAATGTTTATTTAAAGAGATTTTCATGGCATAGTAGAAAAGTGAATGAAAGAGGACTCAGAAACATGGGGCTCACTGTTCAGTTTTCCCATAAAGGTAGTTTATCTTCTCAAATATTTTTTTCTTCTTCTGTAAAATGAAGATTTGGACTACGTTCCTTCTTACTTTAATTTTTAAGTTTACTATTAACTATTTAAACATATCTAGACCCTGAGGGTTACCACAGTATTCCAAGCCAACTTGTTCTGTGTGTATTCTGGCATAACCAAAGATGAACCTATTCTTATGTTGGATGAGAGTTCAGAGGTTTTGTTGTTACAAGCAGAAGGAACAAAACCTTAATATTACTGAGGGCACCAATGTGAGCACTTCACTGACGGCACGTCTTAAACTTACCAGTCCGCAATTCTCTGTCTTGCAACTTTACTCCTTGGATGCTGAGCAACATTTAAATGAGCACTACAGCCAAATAGCTAGCTTATAGTTACACAAATAACCTAAATTTTTTTGAGGATCAACTCAGAATGCTGATAGGGTTCATCACTTGAATTAAACAATGGGAGAGGCAGTTGCACAGCAATTTATTTAGGACATTATTTTAAGTCTGCATTTCATTTCTGACTAGAGCATCTACCTAAGAGCACTCA
>CM053401.1:107391030-107410763 GCA_028644305.1 Xerus rutilus
CCATTTTTATGTATTTTCTGATACAACTCACTCAGGATCTATTCTTACATGTCTTCCAGGTTACTGCTGATGTAAATATAAATATTGTCACGGTTTTGGTATATTAGGTGTTCTTGTTTGCTCATGGAATAGGCCTTCCATTTCTCTCCTGGGTTGCTAGATTTGACTTTAGAAGTGGGTCTGGAGGGCTGGGATTGTAGCTCAGCGGTAGAGTGCTTGCCTCGCATGCGTGAGGCCCTGGGTTCGATCCTCAGCACCACATACAAAGCAATAAAATAAAGACATTGTATCTATCAACAACTAAAAAAAAATAAAATAAAAAAAAAAGACATTGTGTCCACCTCCAACTTAAAAAAAAAAGAAGTGGGTCTGGAGAAAAGGAGTGCTGGTAGGTAGATTTGGGGAGAGTAGACATCTCTTTGCAAGGCAACTGCTTCATACAGGATCACTACAGAGTTTTTTAATGAGGGAAAATCAGTTTCATCTGGTAGAAGAGGAAGCATTGCAAGGGAGAGAATAGGAATAGTTAGAGGTCTGTTCTGAAATCACCTCATATGTCCCCACTGTAAATCTCAGAGTTCCATTATTTTGCAATTAATGTCTTAGAAAGGCTGTGAGTTCAATATCATTTTACTTCAGCAATTTTTCTCAAATGAATTTGATTCTGACTCTCTGTCATGGTCCGTTCTTAAGCTATAAGAAATAAAAGATACTTTGGGCCATTGTAGAAGTTTTCTGGTTCTTTGATAATACCTTCAGCTGAGAGTTTAAAGCCAGGGGGTTTACTTTTTCTTCTTCTTCTTCTGTTTTTTTTGTACTGAAGATTGAACTCAGGGGCATTCTACCACTGAGCTACATCCCCAGCCCTATTTTGTGTTTTATGTAGAGACAGGGTCTCACTGAGTTGCTTAGTGCCTCACCGTTGCTGAGGCTGGCTTTGAACTCATGATTCTCCTGCCTCAGCCTCCCTAAGTGCTGGGATTACAGGCTTGTGCCACCATACCTGGCTACTTTTTCTTTTTTTCTTTTATTTAATTTTTTTTTTTTAGTTGTTGATGGACACAATGTTTTTATTTTATTGCTTTGTATGTGGTGCTGAGGATCAAACTCAGGGCCACACGCATGTGAGGCAAGTGCTCTACCCCTGAGCTACAATCCCAGCCCCCTTTTTCTTTTTTTATAACCTGTCTTAATGCTTCTCAAGTTGTCAGCCTACTCCACAGTCCTTGTGATGAACCTTGCTAGCACTTGGTAGATTATGGCAGCTCTGAATTTTCTAACTGCCTTCCCTCCAATTGGCCCTTCATTCTCTTCAACTACAGATGCTAATTTAAATTATTCCTGGCATAGATTACTAGAATTCTATTTTCTGCCTGTTACCACTTGAAACAGGTGAGCAAATTCATCCTCTAGTGAACAAGAGGTGTTGTTAGAACCTCAAAGCTGAGGTTGTTAGTCAGAAGCTTCCTAGGGTGAGCTAGAGCCATGGAGAAGATGCATTACCCACTGGAGATGACATCTGTGGGAGAGAAAGAGAGGAGAAATATCCTGGCTTTTCCTAGTGCTTTCTGTCTTCCCCTAGCATCTTTCATTGGCTGAGTCTTCCCAAGTGGTACAAGAGTCCAGGAATGTGGTTCCCTGGAATTCAGAGCAGAAATTCAAGAGAAGAAAGGAATCAATGGAACAGTTGAATGACCAGCACAAGATAATCTTCTGACACTTTATTCTACCAAAATGTCATGTATTACTCTATTTTCTATTTCCTAATTGTATACTTTATTCTCCTGCCTCTGAGCCTTTGTTCAACTACTGCCTCTCCTAGAGAGCCTTTACTTTGCTGTTTGCATATCTAAAACCAGTCTTTATTTCAAAATACAATTTAAACCCCACATAGGCTATTCCTAAAAAATTCTACTCAGACTGATGACTCATCTCCGGATTCTTGCAATTTTAATTCACCCAATAAACCCTTCGTAATCTGCTATAAATGCTAGGTGCTGTGCTAAAACTGAGACTAAGTGCTAGATATTCTTTGGCTTTAGGTGGTCAATGATGGGAAAGGGTGGTGATGGGGGACTTTTGTTTATAAACAATTATAAGACAGCATAATTCTATTGAGCAGGTCAAGCCCAGAATTCTGCCTTATGATCTGCAATGGGATATGTTTCCATGCTGAGACAGTCTTATTTTGCTATCATGTGATAGCAAAACCAGGCATTCTCCTCAACCTCTACACCTCTCTGCCACAGCTGTTTGGGTTAAGAGTGGGCACATGATGCAGGGATAGCCAGTTAATGAGTGGGCCCATGACCTATGGTATGGCTTAGGTAAAAAAAAGACTATGGGGGCTGGGATTGTAGCTCAGTGGTAGAGTGCTTGCCTCGCATGCGTGAGGCCCTGGGTTCGATCCTCAGCACCACATACAAAGCAATAAAATAAAGACATTGTGTCCATCTACAACTAAAAAAAAAAAAAATTAAAAAAAAAAAAGACTATGGAAAATTAGGCTCTTATTTTGGGTGACATGATAATAAATAAGTATCTACTATATATTAAATGTTTGTATTCCCCCCACATTCATATGTTGAAATCCCACCTCTCCATGAGATGGTATTAGGAGGTGGGTTTTGGGGGAAGTGATTAGGACTAGAGGGTGGAACCTCCATAAGTGGGATTATAATTCTTATTTAAAAAGACCAAGGAGAGATAGCTCCTTTGTCCCTTCACTGTGTGAAGACATAGCAAGAGGATGACTGCCTACGACCTGGGAAGCAGGCCAGATACCTATTCTGCTGACACCCTGATCTTAGACTTCCCAGCCTCCAGAAGTGTGAAAGTTAAATATCTGTTGTTTATAAACTACCCAGTTCATGGTATTTTGTCATAGCGGGCAGAATAAAATGTTATAAGAGTATCTCTAGAACAATTTTTATATTTTTAATTATTTATTGTAATAGTGGAATAATTTTAATTAATTAATTAATAGATACTAGGGATTGAACCCAGGGGTGCTTTACCACTGAGCTACATTCCCAGAACTTTTTATTTTTTGAGACAGGGTCTTGTTACATTGCTGAGGCTGGCTTTGAACTTGTGATCCTCCTGTTTCAGCCTCCTGGACCCTCTGTACCATCTAGTACAGTAGCAATAGCCACATGTACATATGTGCTACTGAGTACTTGAAATTTGGCTGAGGATTTTAAGTTATTCATTTAAATTTAAATAGTCACATGTGTTCAGTAGTTATTTTATTGTACTATCTAGTTCTAAAGAGAGTCAGAACTGATGGAAAAAGGAATCCTTGAGGGCCATGATGGTTAATCTAGAGAGCAGATTCCGTGAGTGGGCAGAGGGAGCTGATGGCTGGCATAAAACAGAGTGAAAGCAGAAAGAATCAGAGAAGTCAGGGGATCTGCCTGAGAGAGGCAGAAGTGGCCAATTCTGCAGGAGTCTGTATTTCAGTTCCTGACTCACTTGAGTCCTTTACTTTCAAAGGGGTTTAAATATAGGAGTTTGTATAAAGTCCAGGAAAGAGAACAAGCAGGTCTTCTGCAGGAGAGTAGGAAGGGCTGAGGCAAATTCTAGAGGTAGGTGGGAATTTGTCCAATGGCAAAAAGGAGCAGGGGCATTCTGAAAGGATTAACGTATTGGAAGTCAAGAGGTGGGAAAGGACAGGACAATTGAAAGAAAGGGCCAGTTACATAGTAGTACCTAATTCCTGTGTGTTGTAAGGTTAGATGACAAAATAAACACTGTAGCTTGTAGAATCTGAGCTCTTTCTATATACTAAACTGTTGAAAGTGCTTTCTAAAAATTGATTCAGATAATACTCAAAAACCCTTTGAAGCCATGCACGATGGCACACGTCTGTAATCCTAGAGGCTTGGGAGGCCGAGGCAACAGGATTGAGAGTTCAAAGCCAGCCTCAGCAACTTAGCAAAGTCCTAAGCAACTTGGTGAGACCTCGTCGCAAAAGAAAACATAAAACTGGCTGGGGATGTGGCTCAGTGGTTGAGTGCTCCTGGGTTCAATCCCTAGTACACACACATGGACACACAAAACTAGCAAAGAACAAACCCAAAATACCTTTGAAATATATCTTTTTTTTTTTTTTGAACTGGGGATTGAATCCAGGGGTGCTCTACCACTTAGCCACATCTCCAATTCTTTTGATTTTTTTAAATTTTGAGACAAGGTCTTACTAAATTGCTGAGTTCTGCCCTTCAACTTGCAATCTTCCTGTCTCAGCCTCCTGAGTCACCGGGATTACAGGCATGTACTGTAATACCTGTACAGGCATACCTGGTCTTGAGGTACATCTTTTTTTTTTTTTTTTTTTAAATATTGTTTTAGTTGTTGATAGACCTTTATTTTATTTATTTATATGTGGTGCTGAGAATCGAACCCAGTGCCTCACACATGCTAGGCAAGCACTCTACCACTGAGCTACAGCTACAGCCCCCTTGAGGTACATCTTTTTTTTTTTTTAATTTTTTTTCTTAGTTGTAGATAGACGCAATGTCTTTATTTTATTGCTTTGTATGTGGTGCTGAGGATCGAACCCAGGGCCTCATGCATGCGAGGCAAGCGCTCTACCGCTGAGCCACAATCCCAGCCCCTTGAGGTACATCTTATTGCTATATTTTACAGATGAGGACAATGGCATTTGGAGGGGTTTAGTAATTCGCTTAGGGTCACACAATTATATTATCTGACTTCAAATTTAGAGTCTTAAACTGCTGTGGGATATCACTATTCTACACTTACAGTGCATGCAATTTATTTACATGCTTTAAATATAATCCACGAAAAGTACTTTAGCTCAATGCTGACCATATAGTAAATGCTCAGTGATATTTAACTATGTCTAGCTCTTACTATAGTATAATGAGTCAAAGAAGGATGTCAATCTAGGACCTTTGTTGATTTGTAAAATAGGATACATTACTTAATTCTCAGAGTGGTTGTCAGACAAAATGAAATTTTGTATGCGTGCATGTGTATTGTGTTACACATAGAAAATGATTAGGCAAAGGCCTCTGTTATATGCCAGTAATAGGAACAATTTAGGCAAAGGCTCAGGATGAGGGGGACAGAGAGAAAGAATAAAAAGTAAATTCCAAGGTTCAATTATATTTTATTTTGTCTGGAGCATGGGGGTGATTAAA
Source organism: Xerus rutilus (assembly GCA_028644305.1). Taxonomy (NCBI): domain Eukaryota; kingdom Metazoa; phylum Chordata; class Mammalia; order Rodentia; family Sciuridae; genus Xerus; species Xerus rutilus. The sequence goes on from CM053401.1 coordinate 107,396,199, forward strand.
GGAATGGCCAAGAAATGACAATGCAGATGTCAACAAGCCTGATCTTTGAGGCCTTGTGTGTCCTGTCCAGGAGCCTGGGGGATAGTGGAGCCAGCCACACAGCACAGAGGACAGGCTAGGTGATGCTGCAGTTATAAATGTCCCTAAGCATCTGAGTGGCTTATAAAAGCAAATGCTAGGCTGGGATTGTAGCTCAGTGGTAGAGTGCTTGACTTGTGTGCAAGAGACCCTGGGTTCAAGCCTAAGCACCACATAAAAAGAAATAAAATAAAGATATTGTGTCTGTCTGTATCCATCTACAACTAAAAAAATATTAAAAAACAAAACAAAACAAATGCTACAAATCCATTGGGGATCAACTGTGGTTCTGCTTCATGTTATCTTTACTCTGGAACCTAGGCTAACTGAATAGCTTTTCTCTGAAACAAATTTCTCATGACAGAAAAAAGACATAGTGAACCCAAAAGCTATCTTTTAAAGCTTCCAGTTGGAATTGACATTCCTGTTTTCATTTTATTGGTCAAAGCAAGTCATATGGTCAAGTGTGCCATCAGTGGGGCCCAGGAGGGGGTATCGAAGCATAACATCCAACAAAGTAATAATAGGAACAGATTTTTTAGCAAAAGAAAATGAGTGGTAACCAAATTTAAAAATATAGGCAAAGGATTTGAATACACACGTCTTCAGAGAAAATCCACATATGACACATAAGCACATGAAAATATGCTCTTGAGGAAATAGAAATTAAAACTATAATGTGATATCATTTCATACTTAGTAGGATGGCTGTAATAAAAAAGATAGAAAATAACAAATGTTGGAGAGGATATGGAGAAACTGGAATCCTCATACACTGTTGGTGGGAGTATAAAATGGTGCATTTGGTTTGGTAAACTGTCCAGCAATTCCTCAAAAAGTTAAACCTACAATTACTATATTGCCCAGCAATTTTGCTCCTAGATATATACTCAAAAGAAATGAAAACACATGTACTCACGAAAACTTGTACATGAATGTCCATAGCAGCCTTACTTATAATAGCCACAATATGGGAATAACCTAAATGTCTTTTAACTGATTAAGGTAGAAATATCATAAATATACTCTAACTGGATAAATAAAAGGTGGCATATTTATCATATTGTATTTAGCCATAAAAAGGGATAAAGTGTTGACTGAAGCTACCATAAGAAGCTAATCCCCAAATATAATTCCCTTTGTAAAATATCTAGAATAGGCAAATCTATGTATATTGAAAATTAATAGTTGCCTGCGGCTGAGAAGGTTGAGAAGAAATGAAGGAGTAACTTGATGAGTGTAGGGCTTTTTAGGGTGATAAAAAATGTCTAAAATTAATTGTAGTGGTATTTGCCTAACTCCGTGAATATAGTAATTAACCATTGATGTGTATACTTTAGGTGGGTGAATTGTGTGGCATGTAAATTATATCTCAATAAAGCTATTTTATATGTAAGTAAGAAAAGTGTTTTATTTCTGTGTATTGATCTTGAGAGATTCAAGTGGAGAGGATCAGTAGGTAATTAACTATGTGGGCCTGGATCTTAGAAGCAGAAATCAAAGCTGGAGAGATATATTGGGAATCAGAAGCACAAGGATGCTAACAGATTTATGTAAAAGGTAGTGATCATGTAGAAAGAGAGTGTCCAGTGGGAAAGAGAGATCTTACATCTATCCCTGAGGAATGCTAACATTTAAAGAATGGGAGAAATACAAGGAGACTTCAATAGAGATGGAGAGGGAAAGGATAAGTGAGACTGAGAGAGTAAAAATGGAAGGTAAGGAAAGAATTTCCTGCAGGGAGGACTATCATGCAGAGAAATTGTTAGGTTTTGGATTAGTTTTCTGTCGCTGTGACAGAATATCTGAGATACTTATAAGGTGGAAAAGTTTATTTTGGCTCATAGTTTCAGTTCATGACTGCTTGGTGCCGTGCCATTGTCTATGGTGAAGCAATACATCATGTTGGGAGTATACAGCAGAGGAAGCTGTTGGCTCATGGAGACAGGGAAGCAGTGAGTAAGAGAGATTGGGGGGCTGAGGTCCCCAAAATCTTCTTCAAGAGCATGTCTTCAATGACTTAACTTCCTTCCAACTAGGCCTTACCTCCTAAAGGTTCCATCGCCTCTCAATAGGCCACTAGCTGGGGACCAAGCCATCAACACAGGTGTCTTAGGGAGGATACTGAAGATACAAACTAGAGCTGGTTGTGATGATGCATCCACAGAATCTACAGTAGGGAAATACTAGTGACTTTGGGGGAAAAAATATGTTTTCCAGGAGGTTGTGGAGCAGTAATCAAAGTGCAATAAGTCCAGACATGAGTAGTAACTGAGGAATTGGAGATATTGGCGAAAGGCAGGTCATAAAGGAGAAGAAATGAAGGAGAGGTTAAAGTGGAGTCTGATGGCTTGGGTGGGAGATTTCAGCATGAGAGCCTTGAGGTTGTTTACATTTTTATGGGAATGAAAGGGGAAAGGAATATTGATGAGTAAGCCCCTGACCATGAAATTGTAGTATGTTCTCTACTCCATCCCCCTAAATCCACTCATTTTGTTTACTTTCGTGCTTATCACTTTATCATAAAATCAATTATGTTTACATGTATTGTCTGTCTCTACCCTGCTCCAAGAAGACAGATATTTTCCCACAAGGGTCTTTTTTAAAAAAAATTAATTTTAAGCACCTAGAATAACATCTGACTTGTAGTAGTCAAGTTATAAACATTTGTTGAATAACTAAATGAGTGAGTTTTTAAGAAGACAAGAGGAGGGGCATTAGAACATACCAACCAACATGTCCTTGCCTCCACAGGGCTTACACTCTAATTGTGAGTCAGGCTCCAGGGCATCCCATGTCTTCCCTCTGCTCTGGGAAAAAAGACCAGGAAGGATAGAGCTTGCGAGTGAACTGGATGAAAGTGGTGGGGAATGTCTGATTGGTAGTTTGCGGAGTCTTCTAAGTACTTCAGAACTGTGGTTTAAATATGGTAAAATATGTAATTCATCACGCGTTGTGCGCTCTCTGAAGCAGATTAAACGTATTTGTTAGATTTTCGGTACTTGGAGCCTTCCACGCTGGCGCACTGAGAGTCCGAATGATGCTCTGGGCTGGAGGCTAAACCGTGCTTGCGTAGTCCTGCGTGCTTTTGTGCTTTCATGCGTACAGATTTTTGTGAGGCGGACTTCCAGGTCCTTAATCTGTGAACTGTGGTGATAGGGCAGGCGGAGGGAGGAGACTGGATTCGAAAGAGGAGCTTGTGTGGCCAAAAGCGGCGGTGGAAGCGCAGTTTAGGAAAGGGAACAGCTTTGGGGAAGAAACCCAGTGGGGACCACCAGCCAAACCCACAAGCCCGCCTCAGCGCTCCAACAGCGCGAACTGGGCTGCGCCTGCGCGCCGGCTGCTCCCGCTACTGAGCTGGGAGAGGCGCGGCCGCGGCTGGAGTCACGTGCCGCGCCGGCCAGTCGCCCCGCCCCTCCAAGGCCGCCCCGCCCCTCCCCGCCCCGCCCCTTTCCCGGCGGGACGCTCGGAGCCGCCCCGAACTGCGCAGGGCGGCCTGGGGTGAGTGTCCGCGAGGGGCGCGCGTCTGGCAGAGCTGGGCAGGCCCCGGCGGGGGTTCGGGCCAGCTGTATTCTTTGCGGGGAGCAAGGGGACAAAATGGCGGCGGGGTACACCCTTTCACCGCCTCCGCTTACCTGGGAGTGCTGGCGGAACGGGCAGGGAGCGTTGCGGGGGGAGGGGAGCCGTCGCCTTTCGGGAGCGCCCAGGGGTCGACTGAGGAGGCCTGGGGGCTGGGTGGGCAGAGTTTGAGCTCACCCGGCGCCTCAACGCGGGCGCCGAGGACGTGAGACTGAGCACCAAGCGGGTGGAGGGCTGCGTGGGAGGCTGCCTCACGGGGGTCGCTGGGGCAGCGCGTGTCGAGCCTTCTGGAATGCCCGAATTGCTAGAGGCCTGCAGAGGAGCCTCTTTTCCCTGCCCTCGTTTGACAGGTGATTGCCATCATCATCTTATTGTCAGCCGGATTTACCTCACTTTCCCTGCTCCGCGACTCTGGTTTTAGCTCTGAAGCAGGCGGCAATGGTCTCTCCATCTTACAAATGCTTACATTGGGCCTGAAGAGTTTAACCAAGGCCTCGCACCTGGGAGTGGCAGGTCTCAGCCTCCTGCCTCTGTGCCCTTTCCCCAACTCTTCATTCGCACCTTCCTCCCTACACCGATTTCCAGTCGCGCTTAGGAACCAGGGTAGACTCGGGAACAGGCTCCAGTGAGCGAGTGGATTGTTAGAAAGCAGGCAGAAGAAAACTCCTCCAAGCAGCACCTGGTGCTGTCAAGTGGCTCCCGCTGAGGCTGGGCTCCGCCTTCCTGAAAGCAGTTTCCTGTTGCTAGTAGATTATATTTCTCATTTGTGCCAAGTTATTGTTCATGAAAATAGCTATTCATTATAGTCACCTTACTGGATAGATCTACTAATTCCTTATATGTATTTCATCCACATAAACTTTTCATAAACAGTCTGAGGTCTTAGGATGGGATAGGTGCTGTGCACATTTTATGAATGGGGAAACGGGCTCAAAAGAGAGATTATTGCTTGCTCCAAATCACCTGCTGGTGAGATCTGGGGTTAAGCTTTCCAAAGTAAGGTTGGTAATCTAACCAGTATCTCATTCTGGTGCTTTGTCTTTGAATTTTCTGTTCATGATGACTTTTTCTTGAACTGTTGGGTGCAGATTGATTTATACCACATACTGAAATGGTTTGAATAATATTCACTAAAGAATTAATATATTTTTACTAATTCAAGAGTAAAAAAAATTTTTTTTTAATGTACTTAACTCAGGAACTCAGACATGCCAGGCAAGAGTGATTTGGAAAGTTACCTTTGTGGGAGGAAGTATGATATGGTGGCTTTGAAAGCAGACTGATCTTAGTTTCAATGCCAGTTACATCACTCGACTTTTGGCAAATTAATTTTTTAGAGCCTTGGTTTCCTCATCTGTAAAATGGATAATGTCCACTTCATAAATTTGTTAATAGATAAACGAGTTATCTAGAGCATTTAGAACTGCTACTTGGTAAGCCCTTAGTAAATGCTTGCTCTTTGCCTTCTTCTCTATTCCCTTGAGCTGCATTTTTAAAATTTGGAAAGTCCGAGATCAGGATGCTTACAAATTACATGTTTGGTAATGGCCTGCTTTCTGATTCATAGATGGCACCTTCTACTTGTCTTCTATCTGCCTCTACAAGGGCATTTATTTCATTCTTGAAGAGACTACCCTCTTGACTTAATTATCTCCCAAACTTCTCACTTCCAGATACCATCATTGTGGGCTGTTTGAGGTGGCACATGATTGTAGTCCCAGTCACTTGACAGGCTGAGGTGGGAGGATCACAAGTTCCAGGCTGGCCTCAGGAGCTTAACAAGACTGTTTTAAGTAAAAGGGACTGAGGATGTGGCTCAGTGGTAAAGTGCCCCTAGGTTCATTCCCCCGTGGTGAAAAATAAACAGACCAATAACAACAAAACAAACCCATACCTTGGGAGCTAAAATGTCAACATATTTTGAGGGGACATAAACATTGAGACCATAGTAGTATGGTTAAACATTTGGCTGTTCAAACAACCATGGGAGCATAATCAGGGTTACCCTACAAATGTGCCTATAGATATGTAATTTTGGTGATGGGTCCCAGAGGTAGTGTTTTTTTTAAAAAATTTTTTTTAGTCGTACATGGACACAATATTTATTTTTTATGTGGTGCTGAGGATCGAACCCGGTGCCTCACGCATGTGAGGCAAGTGCTCTACCACTGAGCCACAATCCCAGCCCCGAGATAGTGTTTTAGACAGAATTTAAAAGTGCTTTTCCTTTGTGTTGGGTATTTAAGAAATACCAAAAAATTAGATAGTAAGATTTTATTCATGTCCTCATTTAACTACAAGAATGTTTTAAAGATCAGTAAGATGAAGGGACTTAATTCTTTTTTCACCTTCATACTTGACCACAAGCCAACCTGGCTTTAAAGGAGAAGCAAAAATCCTTTGGGAATTACATGTGAACATTCTTTAAACACTTAACCTGGTGTTAATTTAGTGGGGAGTTTAACAGAATTCTTCCCAGTGGTGCAATCTGATATCCATGTGGAATTGGCATTTTTGAAATTTTAGATATGAAAACTGAAAATGGCTTGTATGACAGTAATTCAGATAAGTGACAAAATTCTATTTGCAGTTTTCTGCTGGATGGTAATCTTGTTCACAAACATTTTTGGCTTTCATTGGTTGACAATAGGTCTTGTGGAATATAAACAGTGAAAAGATTTATAGTCCAATAGTGGTGCTAGTCTAAAAAATTATTAGAAGGAAATGGTTTATGTAAAGACTTTTTTGTCCTCTGTGACAAATACTAAAGCTATTGTTAAGTTTTGCTAAATAGTTGCTACTTTTTAATGATTACTTCCTAAACCAAAGTTTATTATATATGTTTTGAAAACATGCAAAAGCAGTAGTATAATGAGCTGCATTGTGCTAATATGTTTGAGCAGTTACTTACAGGTGGATAATCTTGTCCCATAAGAGCTACCTACTGCCAGATTGTTTTAAAGTAGATCTCAGACATCATATTTCAGATGTAAAGACTACAATATGTTAGATCTGCTTTTGATACAAAATAGGGAAAAGAGAGATAGTTTTGGTATTTTCAATGGAGCATGCCACTTTTTTTTTTTTTTTTTTTGATACTGGGGATTGAACTCAGGAGAACTCTACCACTGAGCCACATCCCCTGCCCTATTTTGTGTTTGATTTAGAGACAGGGTCTCACTGAATTGCTCAGTGCCTCACGGTTGCTGAGGCTGGCTTTGAACTCGTGATTCTCCTGTCTCAGCCTCCCAAAGTGCTGGGATTACAGGTGTGTGCCACTGCACCCAGTGAATTGTTGGATTTTATTGTATCTCTGTATAACTTTTTGAGGAACTGTCAGAAGGTTTATCAAGCCAGCCGTACCATTTTATATTCTTACTGCAGTGTGTGAAGAGGATTCTAGTTTTTCTACATCCTCTTCAGTGCTTGTTTTGTCTTTTTGACCATGGACATATTGGTGAGTGTGTCATTTCTTTTTCTGAGCACAATATCTGTGGTATTTGTTTTGTTACATGTATCAGTAGTTCATTCCTATTGTTGGATAGCATTATATGGATGTACTACAAGTTGAAAATGTAGTTTTCTGTTGATAGGTATTTTGAGTTTCTAGTTTTTTTCTTTTTTTTGGTACTGGAAATCGAACCCATGGCCTCATGCATGCTAGACAAGCGCTATGCCACTGAGCTCTGTCCTCATACCTTTAATTTTTTTTTTTTTGTTAATTTTGATATAAGCTCTTGTTAAGTTGCCTAGGGTGGCCTTGTACTTGCAATCCTCTTGTCTCAGCCTCCAAGTAGCAGGGATTATAGGTGTGTGTCACCATGTGCAGCTATTTTGTACTATTTTGAATGAAACTGTTGTAAACATGTATATATAGGTTTTTGTGTGAAAAATATTTTTATATCTCTGGGCAAATACCTAAATTTCATTCATTTTTATGGATGAGAATACTATTACCCAAAGAGGTTAGATGAAATTTTCAAGGTTATGTAGCCAGTGATTTGGTTGATTCCAATAATGCTTTATACTCTTTCCACTATAACATTTTCCCCAACCTTTTTTTTTTTCCTCCCCTGGTAGCAGGGATTGAACTCAGGGGCACTCAACCACTGAACATTTTCCCCAACTTTTCAGAGGGAAATAATACACATAGAATTGACTGGGAGTTCAGATGAAGATCTCCGTTAGCTGGGATTTAAGAGTAGAGTTTGTGGCTTTGGGTGGAGTGCTTGCCTCACACTTGCAAGGCTTTGGTTCAATCCCTTGTGCTGTGCCCCCCCCCCCACCAAAAAAAAAAAAAAGCAGGTTTCATGAAGATGACTTTTGAACTGGGTTTGAAGAGTTGATAGACTTTGAATATATAGCAAGTGGAAAGAAAGGAACAAGGAGAACAAAAATTCTGTAGCAGGGGCTGTGTTCATTAGTAGATAAAAAATACCTACTCGATGCTAGGCACTGTTCTATGTTCTGGGGCTATAGTGGTAACAAAACCAGTAAGCATCATTGAGCTTACATTCTTGTAGGAGGAGACAGACAGTACCCCATCAGTAAATTTATAATGTAAGGGCAGGGAGGAGGGTGAGAACTGGTGGTGGCAGTAAGGATAGATGGAAAATAGATGGGGTGTCTGTCCCCCCAGTTCTATTAAGGTGTAAACAACCAAAGTTATATGTATTTACAGTACATGTTTTGCTATATTTGTATATGTATATATGTGTGTATATATATACACATATGGCTGTGAAATGATTAAACGAAGCTAATTAGCCTCAGTTACCACACACTTATTTTTTATTTTTGTGATGAGAACATTTGAGATCTAATCTCTTAGCAATTTAAAATTATAAAATATATTATTAACTACAGTCTCCATGCTGTACTATAGACTTCTTGAATTCATTGATCCTGTTTTAACTGAAACATGCTGTTTAACCATTTAAATTTAACCATTTAACCAGCATCTCCTCATTTCTCCATCTCCTCCCCCAGCACCTGGCTACCACTATTCTATTTTCTGTGCTTATGAGTTTTTTTTTTTTTTTTAAGATCTATATTTTAGTGAGATCATATACAGTGTTTATTTTTCTGTGTCTGGCTTATTTTACAGCATAATATCTTCCACATTCATCTACATTGTTGGAAATGATGATTTCCTTTATTTTGTGGTTTAATAGTATTCCATGCATGCATTCATCCATTGATGGACAGTTAGATTGATGTTATATCTTGGATATTGTGAATGATGCTGACGTGATTGTGGGATGTACGTATCTCTTTGACATATGGATTTCATTTCCTTTGGATATTGTTTTAGTCAGTTTTTTCGCTGCTGTGACTAAAAGACCTGACCAGAACAATTTTAAGAGGAAAAGTTAATTGGGGGCTCATAGTTTCAGAGGTCTCAGTCCACAGACAACTGGCTTCATTCCTCAGGGCTCAGATCAGGTTGAACATCATGGCAGAAGAGTGTGGCAGAGGGCCGTGGATCATATGATGATTAGAAAGCAGGGAAAGACTTCACGCCCCAGATACAAGATATATACCCCAAAGGCATGCCCCCAGGGGCCCATCTCTTCCAGCCATACTCTGCCTGCCTTCAGTTACCATTCAGTTAATCCTATCAGGGGATTAATTCACCAATTAGGTTAAGACTCTGATAACTCAATCACTTCTCTTCCAAACCTCCTTGCTTTGTCTCATATGTGAGCTTTTAGGGGGATATCTCACATCCAAACCATAACAGATATATACCCAGAAGAGGAATTGCTGGATCACATGGTCATTTTATTTTTTCAATGTTTTGAGGAACCTTTATACTGTTTTCTATAATGGCTGTGCTAATTTACATTCCCACCAGTGGTGTACAGATTCCTTTTTCTCCACATCCTTGCCAACATTTGTTATCTTTTATCTTTTTGATGATATCCATTCTAACAGGTGTGGTGTGAGATCTTATTTTGGTTTTAATTTGCAGTTCCGTGATTATTAATGATATTGAGCATTTTCCATACACCTGTTGGCTACTTGAGTGTCTTCCTTTAAGAACCATATATTCAGATTCTTTGCCCATCTTTTAAATTGGTTATTTGCTTTCTTGGTGTTGAGTTTTTGAGTTCCTTGTCTGTTTTGGATATTAACCCCTATTAGAGGTATGGTTTGTAGATATTTTGTCATGTTCTGTAGAGTGTTTTTTTTAAAAAAAATTTATTTATTTTTTAGTTGTAGATGGACAGAATATATTTTATTTTTATGTGGTGCTGAGGATTGAACCCAGTGCCTCACGCGTGCTAGGCGAGCACGCTACCACTGCGCCACAATCCCAGCCCCTGTAGGTTGTTTTTTTGTTCTGTTCTCTTTGTAGGAGCTTTTTAGTTTCATTAAATCCTATTTGTCTACTTTGTTATCTGTGCTTTTGGGATCATATAAAAAAAATTATTGTCTAGATTGTCAGGACGCTTTTGTGTTGTGCTTTCTTCCATAAGTTTCGCAGTTACTGTCTCACATTTGTCTTTTGATCTATTTTGAGTAGATTTTTGTGTATGATGAGAGAGAGGTCTACTTGCATTTCCCAACTATATTAAAGATACTCTTTTCTCCAGTGCTTGGTTCCTTTGTTGAAAATCCATTAGCTTTAGATATGTGGATTTATTCTGGGTTCTACTTTCTGTTCCATGGGGTTATCTCTGTTTTTATGCCAGTACTATGCAATTTTGGTTACTTTACATATTTATAGTATGCTTTGAAGTCAGGCATTGTGATGACTCTAGCTTTGTTCATTTTCCTGAGGATAGCTTAGGATATTTGGAACTTTTTGTGGTTCCATACAACTCTTAGGAATGCTTTTTCTAATTCTGTAAATAATATCCTTGATGTTTTGATGGGGATTGCACCAAAGCTATAAATTACTTTTCTTAGTTATGGGCATTTCAACAATTTTAATTCTTCCCATCCATGAATCTACAAGATGTCTTTCCATTTCTTGTGTCCTCTTCAGTTTCTTTCAGTAGTTTTTGTAATTTTCACTGCAGCGATCAGTTACTTCCTTGGATAAATTCATTCCTAGGTACTTTTTTTTTTGGTAGCTACTTTGGGATTGCTCTTTTCATTTCTTTCTCAGAATTTTTTTTTATGATGCATAAAATGCTATTGATTTTTTTGGGGAGGTACTGGGGATTGAACTCAGGGGCACTTGACTACTGAGCCACATCCTCAACCCTATTTTGTGTTTTATGTAGAGACAGGGTCTCACTGAGTTGCTTAGTGCCTTGCCATTGCTGAGGCTGGCTTTGAACTCGCGATCCTCCTACCTCAATCTCCTGAGCCTCTGGGATTACTGGCATGTGCCACTGCACCTGGCTTGATTTTTGTATTGTTCAGTTTTACTGAATTTAGTATTTCTAACATTGTTTTTTGGTCGAGTCTTTAGATTTTTCTACATATAGGTTTTCCTAACATGTCTTCTACAAACAGATAATTTGACTACTTTTCTGTTTGGATACGCTTTATTTCAAACTCTCCTTATCGCTCTGAAAAAGACTTCCAATACTGTGTTGAATAAGAGTGGTGAAAGTAGATCCTTTGTTTTGTTCCCCATAGTAGAGGAAATGATTTCAGCCTTTCCCCATTCAGTCTGATGTTGGCTATGGATTTGTCATATGTAGCCTTTATTGTGTTGAGGTATATTCCTTCTATATCTAATTTGTTGAGGATTTTTACATGGAACAATGTTGAATTTTATTACATGTTTTTCTACATTTATTGAGACGTTCATATGATTTTTGCCCTTCATTCTATGGATATGGTACTATATGTTTATTGTATTCAACCTTGCATCTCTGGGATAAATCCTACTTGATCTTGTAGTATATCTTTTTTTTTAAATATATTTTTAGTTGCCAATGGATCTTTATTTTATTTATTTATATGTGGTGCTGAGAATCGAGTCCAGTGCCTCACACATGTGAGGCAAGTGCTCTACCACTGAGCCACAACCCCAGTATATCTTTTTGATGTGCTGTTGGATTCAGTTTGCTGGTGTTTTGTTGAGAATTTTTGTATTTACGTTCATCAGGGATATTGGTCTGCAGTTTTCTATTTTCTTTTTGTCAATGTTTGGTTTTGGTATCAGTAATGCCTGTCTTATAGGATGAATTTGTAAGAGTTCTTTCCCTTTGAAATTTTTGGAATAGTTTGAGAAGAATTGGTGTTAGTCCTCTTTAAAAGTTAGGTAAAATTCAGGGCTGGGGCTGTAGCTCAGTGGTAGAGTGCTTGCCTAGCATGCGTGAGGCACTGGGTTCGAACCTCAGCACCACATATAAAATAATAAATGAATAAAATAAAGATCCATCAACAACTAAAAAATATTTTAAAAAAAAAGTTAGGTAAAATTCAGCAGTGAAGCCATGCAGTTGTGGGTTTTTCTTTGTTGGGAGACTTTCAATTATCAATATAATTTGTTATTCATTATTGGTTTGTTAGGTTTTCTGTGTCCTCATGGTTCAGTTTTTTTTTTTTTTTTTAATATTTTTTTAGCTGTAGATGGACATAATGTCTTTATTTCATTGCTTTGTATGTGGTGCTGAGGATCGAACCCAGGGCCTCACGCATGCGAGGCAAGCGCTCTACCGCTGAGCTACAATCCCAGCCCATGGTTCAGTTTTGATGTGTTATATATGTTCAGACATTGATTTCACCACTTCTAGTTTTTCCAAGTTTTTGCTCTGATCTTTGATATTTCTTGACTTCCACTAATTTTGGGTTTGGTTTGTTCTTATTCTTCTAGTTTCTTGAGTTGGATTATTAGGTTGGATTTATTTGGAATCTTTCTTTTTTAATGTAGGTGTTGATTGCTGTAACTTTCCTCTTAATGTTGCTTTTCCTGTATTCCATGGGTTTGGTATTCTATATGTTCACTTTTATGTGTTTGAAGAAAAATTTTAAATTTTTCTTTGGATTCTCATTGACCCATTGGTTGTTCAAGAGCATGTTGCTTAGTTTCCAAGTATTTATACAATTTCTAAAATTTCTTTGTTGACTTCTAGCTTTATTCCATTGTGGTTGGAGAGCATGTGTGATATGATTTGTATTTTAAATAATTTGTTGAGGCTTAACATGTGGTGTATAATATGTGGCTGCAGTCCAGGTAGGTAGAGTCCCAAGGTGGTACCATTCAGCAGGAACCTGGATGGGTGAGAGCACAACATGGTTAGGACTTTTTCTCTGGGGCAGTGCAGTAATATAGATAACCCAGCAGCTACCAGGCAAGATTCAGTGTCTGCAAGGGCCGCAGACTTCTCCAGGAGTAGATGCTTTAGGGAATCGATTGGGGCCTCTTGCTTGCCCATTCCCCTCTAGTTAAGTTTCTTGATTCATTGCTGATTTCCACTTGTACATTTTAGAATTGGTAGTTTGATGCCTCCGATTTTATTCTTTTTGTTTAAGATTTATTGACTGTTTAGGTTCTTTTGTGACTCCACATGGATTTAAGGAATTTTTTTTTCTTGTTTTTGTGAAAAGTGTCATTGGAATTTTGATGGGGATTACATTGAATCTGTAGATCATTTTAGGTAGTATGGATATTTTAACAGTGTTAATTTTTCCATTCCACAAACTTGGGATATCTTTCCATTTATTTTTCATCTTCAATTTTTCTCATCAGTGTGTTATAGTTTTTAGCATAAGGATCTTTTACTTCTTTGGTTAGATTTATTCCTAAGTATTTCATTGTTTTTCGATGCTATTGAAATGGGATGGTTTTCTTGATTTCTTTTTTGGATAATTCATTGTTAATATATAGTAATGGTGTTAGTAAATACTTGATTTTTTATGTTGATTTTGTGTCCTGCAGCTTTTCTGAATGTATTTGTTCAAATAGTTCTTTTTGGTGTGGAGTCTTAAGGGTTTTCTATATATAACTACATGTACACCCACACACTCCTCATCTTCAGAGATGGTTTTACTTTCCAGTTTGAATGTTGTTGGTTTTTTCTCTCATTGACTAATTGCTCTGGGCTAGAATTCTAGTTTTATATTGAATAGATATGGTGAGAGAGGGCATTTTTTTCTTGCTCTTGATCTTTGAGGAAATCCTTTTAGTTTTTCCGTTAAGATGTTTAGCTGTAGGCTTGTCCTAATATGACTTTTATTATATTGAGATTCATTCCTTTAGTGCTTAAATTTTTGAGAGTTTTTATCATGAAAGTATGTTGAATTTTGTTAAATGCTTTTTTCTGAATTTACTGATATAATCATAAGATTTTATCCTTTATTTTGTTAATATGGTATATCACATTTATTGATTTAAGTGTGTTGAACTATTCTTGCATCCCAGGGATAAATTCCACTCTAGGGTTTGTTTTTCTCTTTTCTTTTCTTTTTTTATTTTAAAAATTAATTTAAATGCATTTCAAGTCATAGTACATATATAGAGCTCAAGTTTTCCATTTCTTTGGTTGCAAACCAGATAGTCACACCATTTGTGTCTTCATACAAGCACCTAGAGTAGTGATGACCATCTCATTCAACCATCTTTACTACACCCATTCCCCTTTTCCTTCCCACACCTCCCCCCTGCCCCATCCAGAGTTCCTCCATTTCTCCTATGTTCCCCATTCCCATCCCCCTTATGTATCAGCATCCACTAATCAGAGAGAACATTCGGCATTTGGTTTTTTGGAATTGGCTTACTTCACTTAGCGTAATGCTTTCCAATTCCATCCATTTACCTGCAAATGCCAGAATTTTATTCTCTTTTATTGCTGAATAATATTCCATTGTGTATATATATATACCACAGTTTCTTTATCCATTCATCTATTGGAGGGCATCTGGGTTGCTTCCACAGTTTTGCAATTGTGAATTGAGTTGCTATAAACATTGAAGTGGCTGCGTTACTGTAGTATGCTGTTT
>CM053401.1:107411263-107436118 GCA_028644305.1 Xerus rutilus
GCATGCATGCGAGGCAAGCGCTCTACCGCTGAGCTACAATCCCAGCCCCTCTTATTTCTTAAGATAGGCAAACATCCTATAGTTATTAGTGTATTTTAGGGTGATAACAGCTTAATTTAAAGTACACATGAAAACTACATTGTAACTTCTCTTCACATTTTATGTTAAAGATGTCACAAATTACGTGTCTTACACATTGTGTATTCATGTATTCATTACTAGATCATTGGAGTTACAGTTTATTTTTTTGTTTGTTTGTTTAGAAACAGAGTCTTGCTATGTTTTCCAGGCTGGCTTTCAACTTCTGTGCTGAAGGGATCCTTTGTCTCAGCCTCCCAAGACACTGGAACTAAGGGTGTATATCACTCTGCCTGGTTTACTGTTTTTATTTTTTGTTACTATTTTTGTGATACAGGGGCTAAACTCAGGGCCTTCACATCCTAGGCAAGCACTGAACTACATCTGCAATCCTTTTTTTAAATTTTGAGATAAGGTCTCCTTAAGTTGCCCAGGCTGGCTTTAAGCTTGGGATCCTACTGCCTCAACCTTCCTGGTATGTAGTATTACAGGCATGCATCACCTTACCCGGCTTGACTTACTTACTTTTAGTGCATTTTTATTTTAACTCTCTTAATAGAGTTAACAATTATTCTTATACCATGGTTTTTGTCTTGAGTATGCTAAATTCGACTATATTCTGATCATTATAGTGAGTTCTATTTTTATATGTTTTTATGTTGTTAGCAGTCTTTCATTTCAGCTTAAGAACTCACTTTAACATTTTTTGTAAGGCTGGTCTAGCAATGATGAGCTCCCATAGCTTTTGTTTGCCTGGAAGTATTGCAATTTTGAATAAGTTACTTATGAAGGCCTCACTGAAAAAATGACATTTGTGCAAAGACAATAAATGGTGAGAGTTCCAGATAGGGGTCCAACGAGCATAAATATCCCTGAGGTTATAATGTGTTTTGCATGTTAGGGAGCATAAAGAGGGCAGTGTGGGACTGGGGTTGTGGCTTAGTAGCAGAGTACTTGCCTAGCATGTGAGGCACTGAATTCGATCCTCAGCACTACATAAAAAGATAAATAAAGTTATTGTGTCCATTCACAACTAATTTTTTTTTTTTTAAAGAGGGCAGTGTGACTGGAATGGAATGAATATGAGGGAGGGGAGGTAAGGGAAGAGAGAAAATTTAGCATGTGGTAGGCTACTCTGAAGACTGATTTTTACTATGAGAAGGAGAGTTTGTATGATGCTATGTATCTGAGTACATCTCACACAAGAGGGATAAATATTACTTCATGAAGATTTTTTCAATTAGACATGTGAGTTGGGTTAAGATATAAAGTGTGTGTGTTGTAAAGAATAAAAGCTTGATGCAGGAGAGTGATATTGGCCGAATTATGTTGTTATATTGTGTGCATGTATGAATATGTAGCAACAAACCTTACCATTATGTACAACTATAATGCACCAGTAAAAAATGTGGGAAAAAATACAATGCCTTTGTGTTAGGATATCTATGCTACTCATGTAATTAACCCTGTTTCTTTACCATTTTATGTTTTAGAGTACATGAAGGTACTGTTCAGTGTGGAGTATTTAAAGCCTGCTATTTTATATCCTAACAGGCATTGAAAAGGAATAATTTTATTGTGTTTAATGTAATAAAGCCTGTGGGGATGAGATTTGTATCTTTTTATGAATGCATATGATTTTCTGATAATAATATGACTAAAGGCATACATATATATTTTATTATAGGAGTCGTATTCCATGGCTTTATGTATTAAATGATCTTCTTGGCACAGAAGAGAAAAAAAGAATGATGGTAAGTGATCAAGCTCTCTTAAGGATTAACCTTAATGTTTCCTTTCTTTTTTCTCCCTTCCTGCCATCTATTTTAAATTTATTAATAATCTTTTTAGGGCTGGGATTGTAGCTCAGTGGTAGTGCACTTGCCTAGCATGTGTGAGACACTGGGTTTGATTCTCAGCAACACATATAAATAAATAAGTAAATACATAAATAAAGGTTCATTTATAACTAAAAATAAATTTAAAAAATAATATTTTTAAATATTTGTTTTAGGAACCATTGCTATTCCTAGGCTTTTCCCCAACCTTCGGCAGGAATACAGATGGAAACCAGCTTCTTCCGTGTTTTAATATTGAAGTTACAAATCAGCTCATGCCTACTGCCTGGCCTGCTTTTTTACCCAGAGCCCAGCAGCCACATCTTTGTTTTTTTTTTTAAATATATTTTTTTAGTTGCAGATGGACACAATATCTTTATTTTATTTATTTTTTTATGTGGTGCGGAGGATCAAACTCAGTGCCTCACGCATGCGAGGCAAGCACTTTACCACTGAGCCACAATCCCAGCCCCATCTTTTTTTTGTTGTTGTTGTTGTTGTTGTTTGGTACCGGGGACTGAACTCAGGGTTACTCGACCACTGAGCAACATCTCCAGCCCTATTTTTGTGTTTTTATGTAGAGATAGCATCTCACTGAGTTGTTTAGTGCCTCGCTGTTGCTGAGGCTGGCTTTGAACTCTTGATTCTCCTGTCTCAGCCTCCCAAAGTGCTGGGATTATAGTTGTCCTCCACCGCGCCTAGCTCCAGCCACATCTTAAAGGAACCATGCTCTCTTTGGGGCAGGCAGGGCAGTTAGGCCAGTGTAGTTCCTGAATCTGGGTTGGGGAGCAATGTGGTAGAACTCCACAGAGAATTGAGGCAAACAGGTTTCCATCCTGCACTCTTTACTTTTCCAATTCAAGATTTTCAGGCAGTTCTAAGTATCCTCTTCCTCCTGAAGATGGAATGTTATATGTGGAGTACAGTGCTTTGGGGAGATACAGGGTGGCCAAACTTAAATAAAACTAGATTTTCTTACTCTAGAATATAATTTATTATTATAGTATTATTCTTTACCAATTAGAGGCTGTAATTTGCCATTCTTTTCCTCTCCTCATTGTCTGACCTGGGGAAATTCAGTTCAGTTTGCAAGACCCTTTCTGTTAATTTCTGTTTATGTAATTAATTACTGATTATCTTTGGGTTTTAATGTGTTTTGATAGGTGGAAACTTTTAAAGTGTGGGACTCAGAGCAGAGCTCTCTCTCCTGGATGTAAGGGCAGTAGTGTATTTATCTATGTCTTTCTATCTCATCCCTCCTGGCTCCCTACCTCTTTCAGTTCTATGGTTTTGATTTTTCATATCTATAGTTTGGAATCGTTTTCCTTTTTCCTCCTATGTCCTGAGAATTTCCTACAGGGAGGATCTTTTGGTCATAAACCTTATTTTTGTCTGTCTCTGAACTATTTGAAAGTATTTGAAGTCAATGTATTCCTTAAGCCCTAACTACTTAAGTGTGTATTTTCTAAGAGCAAGGACATTTTCTTACATGACCAAAATTTGGTTATTGAAATCAGGAAATTTAATATTCATACAATACTATCATATAGTCCACAGCAAATATTGCAAGCTTGTCACCATCTCAATGTCTGTTATAGTTATTTTTATCTTGATCCCTTTAGTTGTGAAGCGTCTTTGATTTCCTTTAATCTGGAATATTTCTCAGCCTTTTTTTTTCTTTTTTTTTGGCACTGGGGATTGAACTCAGGGGGTACTCGACCACTGAGCCACAGTGTTTTGTTTAGAGACAGAATCTCACTGAGTTGCTTAGTGCCTCACCGTGGTTAAGGCTGGCTTTGAACTCATGCTTCTCCTGTCTCAGCCTCCCAAAGTGCTGGGATTACAGGTGTGCACCACCATGCCCAGCTTCAGCCATTTTTTGTCTTTGTTCACTTTGCTGTTTTTAAAGAGTATGGGACCATTATTTTGAAGAATTTCCCTCAATTTAGATGATATTTCCACATGATTAGATTCAGCTTTTGCATTTTCGGCATACTGTTCCATGAATAATGATATGTTCTCAGTGCATGATATTAGGTTTATAATGTAAATGCATCCTGCTTTGATCACTTGGTTAATATAGTATATTGTCAGTCTTTTCTACTTTGAAGTGTCTTTTGTCTTTGTGATCATATAAATATCCTGTATCTCATCACATTGTCACTAGTTTTAGAATTTATTGATGATAACATTATTAAAGTTTTATATTGTTACCAATTATTTATCTATGTGACTGTCTGGACTCCTAGGTTTTTAAAATTTTATTTAATGTAATCCATTACAACATTTTGATGCTCAAAATACTCCTCATTTAGGTGGTGGGTGCTCTTTGAAGCTGACTCTGGTGTCTTTTTGATATGACCCTATTATTATTTGAGTATTTCTGTGCTTTCTAAAAGTGTAACAAGGTGCTCCAGTTTTAGCTTGTACTTTTCCTAATATTACTCTTTTTCTAAAAAAAAAAAAAAAAGAGATACAGGCTTGGATCTGCGGCACATTGTTGAAAGGAAGTGGTGATGGTAGGTATCCTTGCCCCTTTTTAAATATTATACCATTAAATGCAATGTTTGCTAGGAATTTTTATCATGAATGGATGTTGAATTTTATCTCATGCTTTTTTGTTTCATTGAGAAGAATACAAGGCTTTTCTCTTTTGCTGTGATGAATTACATTAATTGATTTGGAAATGTTAAACCACCTTTACATTTCTAAAATTAACTTGCTTGTGGTATGTTATCTGGGTTCTGTTTGCAAATATATATTTGTGTGTGAATGTTGTGTGTTTATGTGTGTGTGTGTATGATTTTCACATCTGTACTCTTGAAAGACATTGAACTATAATTTACCTTTAGTGTATCGTCTTGTTGGGTTCTGATGGAGCTATGCAGGCCTTACAAAATGAATCGGGATTTGTTTCTCTAAAGAATTTAATGTAATTTGTTCTTAAACTATTAGGAGAATTCACCAGTGAAACCCATTGGGACTTGGATTTTCTTTTGTGGGATTCAGTTTCTTCAATAGCTGTTTAGATTATCAATTTGTCAGTTTCATAGAAATTAATTGATAGTCATTTTTTAAAAAAATATTTTTTACTTGTAGATGGATACAATACCTTTATTTATTTATCTTTATGTGGTGCTGAGGATTGAACCTAGTTCCTCACATGTGCTAGGCAAGTGCTCTACCACTGAGCCACAACCCTATCCCCTGATAATGTAATTTTTTTTTAAATTTTTTTTCTTAGTTGTAGATGGACACAATGTCTTTATTTTATTGCATTGTATGTGGTGCTGAGGGTCGAACCCAGGGCCTCACGCATGCGAGGCAAGCGCTCTACCGCTGAGCCACAATCCCAGCCCCTGATAATGTGATTTTTAATATTCTTTTATCTTTTTTAATTTCTGGAGATGCTGTAATCTATCATGATGATCCTTTTTTATTCCTCACACTGGGTATTTTTGCCTTCTTTCGTTTTTGCTAAATCATTCTTGCCAAGATGTACAAATTTCATTAGTGTTTTCAAATAAGCCACATCTAGTTTTATTGATTTTTCTCTATCATGTGTTGATCTTGTATTTTACTGATTTTTGCTGTTTGTTATTTGCTTTCTTCTTTCTTTGCATTTAAGATACTTCTTTTCTAGCTTCCTGAAGTAGAGGCTTAATATAATTGATTTTTAGCCTCTTCTACTTATATGTTATTTAATATTTACTTTTTTACTAGTCATCTTTGCATTACTACAACAAAATATCTAAGGCAACTAGCTAATTAGAAAAGGTTTATTTAGCTCACAGTTTTGGATGTTCAGCGGCATGGTGTCCACATTGTCTCAGTTCTGGTGAGAGCAGCAGATGGTGGCAGCATTTTGGAGCAATGAGAGAGACAGATACCAAAATCTCACAGTCCCCATTGAGGGCACCCTCCCAGTGACCTAAAGACCACCCGTAAAGCTCCACCTCCTAAAAGTTCCACCCCATTCCAGTAGCACTATCCTGCAAACCAAGCCTTTAATACATAGCATTTAGAAGAATTAAACATCCAAACTGCAGCAAATTCCTTTCTAGCATGGCTTTAGCTGCACCTTATAGATATTGACCAGCCATAGTTTTATCATCATTTAATTGAAAATGTTTTACAGTTTTTGTTGTTTCTTTTTTGATTCCTAAGTTATTAGATATGTATTGGTATATTTTCAAACTCATGGGAATTATTCTGATTTTATCTCTTCATATATTCTATACTTTGAAATGCAGTGACACCTGCTTTATGACTCAGGAGACTGGCAGTTTGGAAATTTCTTACACTGAAAAAAAATGTGTATTCTCCATTGTTGAGTGCTGGGTTCTCAATATGTCAAATGTGTCAAGTTTGTTAATTAACATGTTCTATACTTTTTTAAAAAAATGTTTTTAGTTGTAGATGGACACAATACCTTTATTTATTTATTTTTATGTGGTTGAGGATCAAACCCAGTGCTTCACAAGTGGTAGGCAAGCACTGTACCACTAAGCTACAACCCCAGCTCCATATACTTGTTTTTTTCCCTATTTTGCCAACTTCTGAAAGAGATGTTAAAATCTGTGATAAGTGGGGGTTTTTTTGTATTTCAGATTTGATTTGTATGTTATTAGATGTTGAACATTTAAAAGTATCACTCTTTATCTGTAGTGGTATTTTTTAATATAAAATCTACTTTGCTTGATGTTGGCGTAGTTTCTATTCTTTTGGTATATCCTTTTCACCCATCCTTTTAAGTTGTGTTTCTTCTTTTTGTTTTTTTGGGGGGGGCAATTATAGTTACATATAGTAGCTGGGTTCATCTTTTTTTATTATTTTTTTTAGTTGTACATGTACACAATACCTTGGTTTTAAAATTTTTATTTATTTTTATGTGGTGCTGAGGATCAAACCCAGTGCTTTACATGTGCCAGGCAAGCGCTTTACCAGTGAGCCACAACCCCAGCCCCGCTGGATTCATCTTGACATACATGAAGATACATACATAAAGATGTGGTTTTGTTTTTTTTTGGTACCGAGGATCAAACTCAGGGCACTCGACCACTGAGCCACATCCCCAGCCTTATTTTGTATTTTATTTAGAGACAGGGTCTCAATGAGTTGCTGAGGCTGGCTTTGAACTCGTGATCCTCCTGTCTCAGCCTCCTGAGCTGGTGGGATTACAGGCCTGTGCCACTGTGCCCAGCTGTTTCTTTTCAATAGTATGTAATTAGATATTTAACCTAATCTGATAGCTTTTTTTCTTTTTCCTTTTAATTGCTTAATTTTGTCATTTCTGTTTCATGTTACTATGGATAAATTTAGGTTTAAAACTATCTTGTTAATATTTGTTTCCTTTTTTCATTTTCCTCCCTGCTTTCTTACTTTCTTTTACATTACACAATTGTTTTTATCCCATTTTCCATGCTTATTAGCTACTTACATATTATTTTTTTAATTCTTTTGGTGAGTGGAATACCCTAGAGATCACATCATTCTCTCTCTCTTTTTAAAATATATTGTTTTAGTTGTAGAAGGACACAATATCTTTATTTATCCATCCTTATGTGGTGCTGAGGTTCGAACCCAGGGCCTCACACATGCGAGGTAAGCGCTGTACCACTGAGCTTAAAGCCCCAACCCCACATCATTCTCTATTGGTTTAGATATCATCTAAATCATTCTCTATTGATTTAGTAGAATCTTTTTTTTTTTTTTTGTGGTGCTGGGTATTGAAATCAGGGCCTTGCACATGGAAGGCAAGCACCCTACCAACTGAGCTATATCCCCAGCCCTAGTAGAGTCTTTTTTATGTTACTACTTTGGTCACTCTGGACAATTGTGAAGGCCTTACCACACTTTAATTCTATTTACTACTTTTCTGCCTTTTGTGATAGTCATATACTTTTTTTTTGTATTTTATGAATTTTTAAGTAAGTATTCCTTTGTATAGTCATCATGCTCTTACTTTTACCCATATTTTTACCCTTTGTATTGTTCTTCAGTCATTCTTTATTTGATCTGGGATTCTTCCTTCCTAGGGCAATTTCCCTGGTTTTTCTTTTCTTTCTTTTTTTTGGGGAACTGGGATTGAACTCATGGGTGCTTAACTACTGAGCCACATCCCTGCCCCTTTAAAAATTTTTTGAGACAGGGTCTTGCTAAGTTGCTTAGCCTGGTCTCAAACTTGTGATCCTCCTGCCTTAACCTCCCAAGTCACTGGGATTGTAGGCATGTGCCACCACACCTGGCTTTTTTTTCTTTTACTGTTAGTTAAATCAATTTGGAAACACATTTTTCTTCAAGTTTGTTTGTTTGAAAGTATTTTTGTTTTGACTTCATTTTTGACTGTTTTTGCCAGGCTAATAAATTAGATTTTGCAGGAATTTTCTTTTGATACTTTAAAGCTATTCCACTGTTTATTGACTGAGACTTTTTTTTCCTGTTGGAACATCAGCTGAGAGTTGATCACTCATTTAGAGGTAATAAGTTTTTATCTCCTCTGTATACTCTTAAGATTTTCTTTGTTTCAGGTTTTCACCAATTTTTCTGTAATGTGCTTAGGTGTTGCTGTCTATGTTTTTCCTGCTTCAGGAAGACTTGGGCTATCTTTTATTAGCTTGAAAGTCATTTATTTTCAAATATATATATATATATTTGCCTCATTCTCTTTGTTCTCTCTTTTAGAATCTTCAGTTATACCATATTAGACTTTTTCTGTGTCTCATTTCTCCTGTTTTCTCTCTTTTTTTGGCTTTGTGCTTTCATGTAGTTTTTTTCCCCCTGGTGTCATATTTTCCAGTTTACTAACTCTTTCTTCTGCTTTATCTAAATTTGTGGTAAACCCATTTTATTGAGTTCTTAACCTCAGTAATATTTTATTTCCTTTCTAGAATGCCCATTTGAAACTTTTTTTCTTATTTTTAATTTTCAAAAAGTGTATTTTATAGCAAGTGGAAAATGGGGAAATATTTGTAGCTCACATTACATGCGTTTATGTAAAAGGAAGAAAATTAAGAATTCACATTTGTATGTGCTAATATATGCATAAAGGAAATCTATAAAGATTCATAGAAAACTAAAAACAGTAGTTAGCTGGCAGAAGTGGAACAGTGGGTGGATGGAAGATAAGAATGGAAGGAGAATTTTCCACTTTTTATATATTTTGCTTTTTAAACAGAAGAATATATTACCTCTCTGGAAAGTTAAACTTTAGGTAGTCTCAGCTGTCTCATAGCTTACTTTCCAATGCAGGGAGACAAACAAATAAATATATACTTGAAGTCCTAGTGAGACAATTAAATCTATGAATACAAATAACAAACCGGGCGCCGTGGTGCAAGCCTGTAATCCCAGCACTTAGGGAGGCTGAGACAGGAGAATCATGAGTTCAAAGCCAGCCTCAGCAATGGCGAGGTGCTAAGCAACTCAGTGAGACCCTGTCTTTACATAAAACACAAAATAGGGCTGGGGATGTGGCTCAGTGGTTGAGTGCCCCTGAGTTCAATCCCCAGTACCAAAAAAAAAAAAAAAAAAAAAAAAAATACAAAGAGCATTTTTTTAAAAAATATTTTTTTAGTTGTAGATGAACACAATACCTTTGTTTTATTTATTTATTTTTATGTGGTGTTGAGAATCGAACCCAGGGTTTCACACATGTGAGGCGAGTGTTCTACCACTGAGCCAAAACCCCAGCCCCACAAAGAACATTTTAAGGACTTTATTAGTCTTTATAGTGGCTCAATAAAAGTGAAACACATAGTAACTCAATAAATACTCCTTGAATAACAATAAAATCACTTCTTTTAAGTTCTGTTTGTATTCACATCATTGTTCTACAAGATTTTCGGTGTAAGGAAATAGTCAATTGAAAATAGTACAAATTGTACCTTTTGCAGATAGTGTTAGGAACTTGTATCTTCAGGTTTTCTGTGACATCTCTCATCACCCTCTGGTAACTAGAAGTTTCTGAGTTTTTAATATAATAAGGATTGTTTCTTATTAAATATTCTCCCAATAATCAATTGGGTCGAATTTGGTTGGAATATCAGCTTCTGTCAGAACCTTCTTTTCTATTTACATTAACATTTTTTCCACTTCAGGAACTAAGGTGGGTAGAAGTTTGTCAAGCAAATATTCAGTGTCTTGTTTTTATCATTAGACCATTTGCGCTTTTTTCTATTTCCTATTTTTTTTTTGTTTTTGTTTTCATTCTGGATGTTTTAGTCCAGTTCACTAATTTCTTGTTAAGCCCATCTATTGACTATTGAGTTCTTAATTTTGCTTTTTTAAAAATTTTTCAGTTGTATAATTTCTTTTTTTAGTTATCTGTGGAAAGTTTCAATTTTTAACTTTTATAGAGTCAGAGTTAACTTGAAATATTTTTCTAACTTGATTATTTTGATCACGTGTGGGTATATTTCTATTTTCTATAATTTTTCTAGGTTTTCAGTCATTTGATTTGTTTTCTAGTATACCTTAGTATACCTGATATATTTTTTTTTTCTCCTCTGAGGTGGGGTCTTGCTATCTTTCCAAGGCTGTCCATGTACTCCTGGACTGAATTTATTCTCCTTCCTCAGCCTCCTGAGTAGTTGAGACTACAGTCACATGCCACTGTGTTTGGGATATCTGGTAAATTTTGATTGTGTGGGATATTACAGATGATCCTTGACTTACAGTGGAGTATGCCTCAATAAACTCATTGTAAGTTGAAAATATTGTAAGTAAACAATGCATTTAATACATCTAACCTACCAAATATCAGAACTTAGAGAGATTGTACAGAGTATTAGTTGTTTAACCTTGTGATTATGTGGAAAACTAGGAGCTATAGCCCACTACTGCTACCCAGCATCATGAGAGAGTATCACACTGTATATCACTAGCTTGGGAAAACAATCAAAATTCACAGCTTGATTTCTACCAAATGTATATCCGTTCATATCATCATAAAGTCAAAAAAACCACACATTGAACCATTATAAGTCAAAGATCATCTGTCTATATGAATGTTTTAGATAATTTGGTGCCTAAGATAATATCTTCTTCCCTAGAAGATTTACCTTTGTTTTCCACAAATGGCTAGGGGCACAGGTGGTTGCAGTTTATTCTAATCCATTCAGGGATGGAGATGATTCAAAACCAGTTCTGGGGCTCGGGCTGTAGCTCAGTGGCAGAGCACTTGTCTAGCATGCGTGAGGCACTGGGTTTGATCCTCAGCACCACATAAATATAAACAAATAAAATAAAGGTATAAAAAAATACAATAACATTTAAAAAAAACTGGTTCTGTTGTTAGAGCCAGTTTATTTTTGGTTTTCCCTTACTTCTGGAGTGAAGCACTTTTGAGCCTGACTTAAAGCCTGAGGTGGCTTTGGACAAATTCTGTCTCCCTGTTTTTGTGTCTGTCAAACTTGATTCAGCTTCACGTCCACAGCTGCCTCTCTTGGAACTGGCAGATCCCTTTGTGGAAGAAGCAGCCTTGATTGCTGGTTTCACCTCTTTGCATTTCTGCTTTTCCTAATTTGGCTCTGTAATTGCTCATTGCTTCTGCTTTTTTTCTCATGCTTCTAAACAGAGGCTTTAAAAAATTATTAAAAAATTATTTTTCAATTTTTTTCTCAGCTAGATAGTTGGTTTCAATTACCCAGTTCTTCATAATCAGAAGAGGAAGAAAGAGATTAGTCTATTTCTTATTACTTAATAGTTGAGAGCAGATATTCAGCATGTGAGCTTCCATGTTATAACTCAGGGACCAATCTTAGCTTTGTGAGAAGAGAAAAAGCAAGGGTTGTTTTTTTTTTTAATTAGAGCATTACTGTTAAATATAGAAGTTGGGTTCATTTTGACAAAATCATACATGCACAGACTTTGATTTACTCCATTTTAGTTTCCATTTCCCCCTTCTTTCTTTCCCTTCCTCTTTCCTCCTATTCTCCTTCCTCTCCTCTACTGATCTTCTTTTTGCTCATTTATTTATTTATTTTTGATTGGTAAAGCAAATGATTTTGGTTAACATATAGTCTGTCACAGGGGCTGTTATAGTTTTGTCTTGTGATGATGATGGCTTGGACTAGGATGGTAGTACTAGATTTAAGTTTTCAAAGTATGTTTGAGAAATATGATTGGTAAGGCTTGCTGTATTATTTAGAATGTAGGCTAACCTGTTAGCACAGAGACCTCCCCAAAACAAATAGTTTATACAAGATGGAAGTTAATGTTTTTATCCTTATAGACTAGACTACCTCAGTAGTCCTTTTATCCTTATAGTCTAGACTACCTCAGTTCATCTATGGTTTTACCTTTAGAAAGGCATGAAATTATCAATAAGAACTGACAGTTATAAATTACTAAACAGGATTCTAGCTCATTTTTCTGTAATGGTAGAGAAATTGCACCAGCTGCTTGCTTTCCTCATGGTTTGTAAAAAAATATACAAGCACTGCCATTCTTAGAATTTTAGTGTACTCCTGGTGTCCACTGACTGGTAATCTTGTCTTCATGTTACTCAAAAATAGGAAAGACTTTGGTAGTGAGAATTTAAGAGAAGATTCTTTACTGAATTATTTGGAAAGCCAAAAAAGTATTTTAAAAAAGGTCTGGGAATTTCATTTTATGGTAAGCACGAGTATGGATGGATTTTGAAGAAAGTATATAAAGTTTTCTGGAGGCATGAACATAAAAATTTAGTAAAGAAAGTTTATCACCATTTTAAGGTTATGGGAAAGGTTGTTAAAATAGAAATTATTTAGTTTCATTTTTAATTAAGAAAGTGGGAAGTTTCTTTTCCCAGCCTGGGAGCAAGTCTCAGAAAAATACTCTTTGATAAACATTCTGAATACTTGCTTTCTTTTTATACTGCAAGATACGACATACGCTGTAAGATTTGAACATAAAAATTCTTATTCAACATTGATGTTTATTGCTTTTAATTGAAACATTTAGTATTTGAACAAACCTCTGTAAAATCTTCATTTAGCACTAGGTGGCACACTATGACTTTGGATGAAAATATACATAACACATTTTGTTGAAGTCTCCTGTAAGAAAAGAACCTACGTAAAATACTGTTTGAAATAGGCATTTGTAAGGTTATGAAGGGTCTCAGACTCATTGATTGAATTTCAAACCCTGACACTTAGAGTAAAATACTTCAAACTATTATGTTTAAGTTAATATTGACATTTTACAGAAATTGGATTAGTAAAAACAATTAGACTTTGAGTTTTTACTGAAAAGAATCATTTAGCATTTATTATAGAAAGCATCTGTTTCAGATGAAGTAAGATGAATAGTAATGTTTTTGCATATGAGGTTGTGACTTTTTCTTTGAATTTGTTTCTGTGTGTACTAAGTACAAAAGAACCAACTTGGCAAAATTTATGGTAGAATGGAAATGTTATAGAAGAAAGAATAAAGATTTGGAATTTCTGGTTTAGTATTACTGCAACATCGTATCTATGGTCATCCATTGTAGTTCTTGGAAACACATGAATTGATGAAAACTCTTGAACCTAAAATCCGATGTCTGAAATAGTGAATTTTATGCCCCAACGTATATCTGTAAGATTTTCTGTTTGCATAAGGGAGTTGTTTGAAATAGAGCTGAAAATAGTACATCTATTTAAACTAATTCATTTGGCTTGGAATAAATAGTGATGATTTTGGTTAAAACAGTGCTTAGGTAACCTAAACAATAGATAGCAATGTAAGTTAGAACTAATACTCACTGAAAGATGTATTTAAGCTAATGGAGGAGGTTTTGTGGTGTTATGTTGATTGGAAAATATGGGAATAAGTAGGGAAGAGATGATTGGAGAATTTTGCAAATATACAGGGAACAGTATGGAGCTAGGTCAGCAGTAAGAGAGTAATGAGTTCCATTGAAAGCTTAATTAGATAAGGAGATGCTGTGTGGGTATCCAGGGCAAGGTTAGAGGAATGAAGGATTGTTGGTACCAGTGTCTATGTTAAAGATGTAAAAATTATAAGTTTTGGAGAGGAAAATATGGGTTAATTTCTCATCAAAGAGTATGAAAGTAGAGAGGGTCACTCTTTGTTTTCCTAGTAGTTTGGATTGGTTAGTTCATAAATTTGTGTGCTAAAATGCAATTCTTGTCACTAACAAATTTAGTACCCAGAGATTATTCCTTCTTTCCTAACAACACAATTTTTCTCCCTCCTGTATCACTCTCATCAGCATAAAAGTAGGATTTATATTACCTGTCTTAAAACTCTTTTTTAAAAAAAAGTATATATTTTTTAGTTGTAGACAAATACCTTTATTTTATTTTATTTATTTATTTTGTGGTGCTGAGGATCAAACTCAGTGCCTCACATATGCTAGGCAAGTGCTCTACCTCTGAGCCACAACCCCAGCCCTTCAAACTACTATTTGGTAGGAAAAAACCCTCTGTTCCTTCTTTATGACAACTCAGAAGTGTTTTTTAGATTCACTGCCCCATCTACATTTTCTCACTTATTATTCTCTTTTTGAACCTCCTTCAGTCAGGATTTTGACTCTACTATTCCACTGAATAGGCAATAAGTTATTGATACATTAAGAAATGATTTTAGCTGGGTGTGGTAGCGCACATCTGTAATCCCAGCACTTTGGGAAGCTGAGACAGGAGAATTAAGTTCCAAGCCAGCCTCAGCAATGGCAAGGCGCTGAGCAACTCAGTGAGACCCTGTCTCTACATAAAACACAAAATTAGGGCTGTGGATGTGGCTTAGTGGTCGAGTACCCCTGAGTTCAATCCCTGGTACCAAAAACAAGAAATAACAAAGAAGTAATTTTGCTATAAGTTATTACTTTAGTCACTTCCTACACAATGCAAAGCTGTTAATCTTATTGCTGTTCCTCCAAAGGCAATGAGTTGTTATTTTTCTATCCTTTATGTACTCTTAAGATTTTTCTCTTTATTTTAGGTTATCATCAGTTTTTCTGTGATGTGATTAAGTATTTTTTTCCCTCAATAAATGTCAGTCATTTTTATTACTGCCTCTGGTATTGATTGTATGCCACGTAGCAGTTATACATGTGTATGTACACACATATTTAAGTATATATTTATATATATATAGTTATATATATTTGCAGTAAAAAGACTAAGATTGAAAGCTCTCAGTAGACTTGCTCATGTCAGAATAAAATTAAAATCCAGGTTTTTTGGTGTACTTTTTTTAAAGAGGGGGATATTAGGGAGTGGACCCAGGAGCATTGTGCCACTGAGGTACTTCTCCAGCCCTTTTAAAAATTTTTTTATTTTGAGACAGAGTCTTGCTAAGTTGTTGAGGCTAGCTTTGAACTTGTGATCCTCCTGCCTCACTCTCCTGAGTAGCTGCGATTAGAGGTGTGTGCCACTGCTCCTGACCTGGTGTACATTTTTTTTAGAATTTTTTTTATTCATTTTAGTTACACATAATATTGGGATTCACTTTGACACCCCTGATTTCTTCTGTGATCCATTTGTCATTCAAAAATGTATTATTTAATCTCAAGGTGTTAGAGGGGTTCTGTTTTTGATTTTGTCATTAATATTTCACTCCATTTAAATCTGATTGGATGCAAAGAATGATCTTTTTTTTTTTTTGGTATTTGCTAAGATTTACTTTGTGACTTAAAATATCATCTATTTTAGAGAATGTTCCATGTACTGCTGAGAAGAAAGTGAATTCAGTTGTCAGTGGATGAAATAGTATATAGGTGTCTGTTAAGTCCATTTGATTAATAGTGTTTTTTAGTTCTAAAGAATCTTGACTTAGTTTATGTCTGGATGATGTATCCAGTGGTGAAAGAAATATGTTGAAATTACTCAGTATTACTGTATTGTGGTTTATTTCATATGCACTGCTGTTTGTGGCATAAATATTCACAATCATTATATGTTGTTGGATTATTACTTTAACTAGTATGAAGTGACCTTCTTTGTTTCTTTTGATTAATTTTGGTTTGAAATTACTTTGTCTAATCTGATAGCAGCTACCCCTGCTTGCTTACAGCTACCATTTTGCATGGTATATCTTTTCCCATCCTTTCACCTTCAATCTGTGGATGTCTTTATAAGATGAATCTCTTGTAAACATGTATGGTTGGGTCTTGCTTTCTAAATCCAATCTGCCAATCTATGTCTTTTGATTGAAGAGTTTAGACATTTTACATTATTACAGAGAGATGATTTTTATTTCTTGCCATTTTGATTTCTAATGCTTAATTCATACTTGATTCTCCTTTGACTATTGTTCTAGTGCTAGGCTTCCATATGCTTGTTTTCATTTTTATTTTTCATGTCTTCTTCAAGAGATAGTTCCTTGAGTATGTTTTATAGTACAGACTTAGTGGTTATGAATTCTTTAGTTGTGCTTACCATGGAAGATTTTTATTTCATCAACAATTGTGAAGGATAATTTTGCTGGATCTTATAATTTTGGTTGGCACCTATTTTCTTTCAGGGTTTGGTATATGTTATTTCATGCCCTCCTGGATTTTAGGATTTGGGTTGAGAAATCAGTTGAAATCCAAATTAGTTTACCTCTAAACGTGACCTGCTATTTTTCTCATTCCACTTTTAAAATGCTATCCTTATTCTACATATTAGGTATTTTCATTATAATGTGTCTTGGGGAGGATCTTTTTTTCATCCTATTTGGAGTTTTATATGCCTCTTGTATTTGGATTTCCATCTTGTCCTAAGATTTGGAAAATTTTGTAATATTATTGAAAGGTTGTATATTTAGTTTGTATTTGGAGCCTTTGTCTACCCCAATGATTATTTAAAATTTTTTTTTTAATTGTAGATGGACACAATACCTTTATTTTGTATTTATTTATTTTTATGTGGTGCTGAGGATTGAACCCAGTGCCTCACATGCGAGGCAAGCACTCCATCAGTGAGTTACAACCCCAGCCCCCAGTGATTCTTACATTTAGTCTATTGATGTTATCCCAGATTTCTTGAATATTCTGGTCATAGTTTCTTAACATCTATTCTTTATTACTGACTATATTTTCAAGACTTTGTCTTCAGGGCCTCAAAACTCTATTTTCTTTTTTTAAATATTTTTTAAGTTGTAGATGGATACAATATCTTTATTTATTTTTACGTGGTGCTGAGGATCAAACCCTGTACCTCACACTTGTGAGGCAAGTTCTCTACCACTGAGCTACAGCCCTAGCCCCACAAAACTCTGTTTTCAAAGTGGTCTAATCTGTTGATAATACTTTCCATTGAATTTTTTTTTAGTTGTAGATGAAAACAGTGTCTTTATTTTATTGCTTTGTATGTGGTGCTGAGGATCAAACCCAGGGCCTCATGCATGTGAGGCAAGCGCTCTACCACTGAGCTACAATCCCAGCCCTCCATTGAATTTTTAAGTTGATTTATTGGGTCGTTCATTTCCAAGATTTCCGTTGGTTCTTGTTCAGAATTTCTCTTTACTGAAATTATCTTTCACATCCTATACTTTCTAAGTTTATTTCTTACATCTTCTTTAAGTTGGTTGAACATTTTAACTATGAAGTTTCTAAATTCTTTCACCTATAATTTCTCCACTGTGGTGTCATTGACATCAGTGTTGAAGTGTTGCAGGCTGTTTGGGGTGGTTTTTAAATTTTTCATACTGCTTATATGGATACCCATCTATTGGGATGATTATTGCTGCTACTGCTGCTTTTTTGGTACCAGGGATTGAACTCAGGGTCACTCAACCACTGAGCCACATCCTCAGCCCTATCTTGTGTTTTATGTAGAGACAGGGTCTCACTGAGTTGCTTAGTGCCTCACTGTTGCTGAGGCTGGCTTTGAACTTGTGATTCTCCTGTCTCAGCTTCCCAAAGTGCTGGGATTACAAGCGTGAGCCACTGCACCAGGCTATTGCTTCTTCTTTTATGCAAGGGACTAGTTAGTGAGCTGCTTTCTCTTCAGAACCTTGGTCTGGGTGAATATCTGGGTATTGATGCTTTCACTCAGTGTGTGTCCTATGCTGTTGCCAGCATCAACACCACTTTGAGAGAGGACACGGAACCCTATTTAGTATAATTACTTCAGAACAAAGCCATGTACTGTTGTAGTTAATAAAAGACTTGTTGATACTGTTCTTCACATTTCCCTAATCCAAGTATAAACTTGTAGTTCTCTCCAATCAGCTGCTTCTTCACTGCTTTCTTTCTATGCTGTTGAAAGGTCAAGGATTGCCACCTAGCTCCTTTCTGCCATCTTCAAATTTCTCTCAGATTGGGTATTTAAATTTATCCTGCTCAGAGTTTATAGAGCTTCTGGATGAATTGGGCAAGTATATTTTATCAAGTTCCTTTTATACTACCAAAGTAATGTCCCTGGGCAATTTAAGTAATTGCTCTGTTTTAGGTAATAATTTTGATAACATCCTGATCTTGATAGTTGTAAACACTGGGAACAGTTACATAGAAGAATTTCCTTGCATATAGGAAATACATATTGATGTGTTTACTGGCAAGGGCTATCATAACTATATTTTCAAATGTCTCATAAAAATAGGATATTTTGGATATTCTTTTTGATAATTTGTAACTTGTCTGTAATTTGAATTTACTTCAAAATAAAAAGTAATATCTGTTTATCTCATAATTGGCTTCTCATCACACAGTTACACCAAATTATCTGGCTGCTTCCCATAAAATGACAAACTTGAATACATGTCACAGAGACCTTATGGATTGCATTAGTCATATTTCTGTCTGCATAATGAAATACTGGAAGCATTTAATTCATGAAGATAAAAAGTTTATTTTAGCTCACAGTTTTGGAAGTTCCACTCCAAGATTGGGTGAACTCATAGCTTTGGGCCTTTGGTGGGTGTGCCCAAAGGTGGCAATGGGGGGGAGAGTGAGTAGTGGAGGAAACTGCTCATCTCATCAGCCAGGAAGCAAGGAGAGAGTGTCTGGATGGGCTCTTGGTTCCAAAATCCCTTGTGGGGACACACCTTCAATAACCTAAGAACCTCTCACTAGGCCTACCTTCTAAATAATCCTCTACTTCCTGGTAGTGTCCCTTTGGGGACCAGTTCTCTAACACATGGACCTTTGAGACTTTCAGCATCTAAACTCAACAGTCTGTAAAGCCTATAATAAAAAAATATTTATGTGGCCCTTTGTAGAAGAAATTTTCTGACCCTTGCTCTAGAGGTTAGAGATTTTATTTTTCCTCTGAAGTTATACTAGTCATTACTAAGTTCCTTTGAGAAAAATATGTTGCTTTTTCTTAACATATTTCTCAAATAATCAAGCAATTAAAATCAACCACTAGGTGAGGAGAACCTGAAATGGAATGCAAATACTAACATATTACAAGTGAATAAATAATATAACCATATTGAAGAGAGTGAGAACTAATTTGATGATTTTGAAAAACAGTACTTTGACTGAATACAGGAAAAAGCTAAGGACAAGATGTATATAATGCCATAATCTAGTTAATAAGTGTGTTTCTTATAAGGATATAGGTTAATAATTCTGAAACTATATTTTGAATTGAATAAATAAGTAAAATATCATACATAATTAGAGCTGGGATTTTTGCCTCACTTAATTTTATACAGTTCTGATTTAATACTTTGAATTTGTTTACATTTTCACCTGTGAATACTGTAGTCTGTATATGTGCATAAGTTTTGATACAGTTTAACTTCTTGTAACAGATATTTGTATATTTATGATAGTAAATGATACACTAATGTCTACATATATTTTATGCATTCATGACATATCTAACATTTTTCTTCACTTTTTCAGTATTTCTAGGATGTATGCTTTGTCTAAGTTTTTTCATATGGTTGGAAAACTCAAAAGAAAAACAAACCACAAATTCACTCATGAGTGAATCTACTCCATTCTAGCCTGTGTTGTTCAAGGGTCAGCTATAATTCCTTATAGTCTCATCACTGTCTTACATAGTGCTTTGCAAATAGTAATTTTCCAGTAAATGTATTATTGGGTAAGGATTCCAGATGTGCTAACTGATTAGGCTGACAAGGATTAGGAGAGGGCATGAAAACACACATCAACTGGACTGGAATTTTATGCTGGGCCCAGTGGTGAACTTATTTGATAAAGAGGCAAATTGCCCACATGGAATTCTGTGCTCATTGGATGCTTTAGGATCCTTTTCTTCCCATATATACTTGGCTTATAAAAACAGGCTATTTTCATGTAGTGTATGTATGTATATATGCATGTATATATTTATCAGTAGGTACATTTATTTAGCAATAGATATATACATGCATATATACATGTAAATAAATAGATAAATTTATTTACCAAAAGATAAATATATACATGTACATATATATTTATGGGGATCGAACCTAGGGGCACTATTTCACAGAATTACACTCCTAGTCCTTTTTATTTTTTATTTTGAGACAGAGACTTGCTAAGTTGCTGAGGTTGACCTCAAACTTGTGATCCTTTTGCTTCAGCCTCTCAAGTAACTGAGATTACAGGTGTGTACCACTGCACCGAGCTCATATTTGCATTTATTAGTGGGGAAGCAATGTTGGTTGTTTTATTGGGCCTGAGTCCCAGCTGGCCTAGAGTCTTGGTGGAGCCAAACTTGTCAACTAGTGCTGCTTTTAGGTTGGGTGGGTCTATAGTAGACAATAAATTACACACATTTTGTAAAGTAGTTTGAGTTTTAAAATTTGCAAGTAAAATATGTCAGTTATGGAAATTACTGTTTATATAGTAACTTGGAATTAGTTATGCAGTTAACAGCTGAGTGGAAATTCACTTAAAAAAAAGGATTTTCTAAAACATTTTATGCTGCAGAGAATTTTTTTTTTTTTTTTGGCATTGGAGATTGAACTCAGGGGCACTTAACCACTGAGCCACATTTCCAGCCCTATTTTGTATTTTGTGTAGAGACAGGGTCTCACTGAGTTGCTTAGCACCTCGCCATTGCTGAGGCTGGCTTTGAACTTGAGATTCTCCTGTCTCAGCCTCCCTAAGTGCTGGGATTACAGGCTTGCGCCACCGCGCCTAGCGCTGCAGAGAACTTTCAGGGGAAATTTATAGCATGTTTGTAAAACTTGGTCTCTTTCCCTTGAACCTATTAATATGTAAGTGGTGGTGCTGATACACAGCAGTGCTTATGCTTTTGAAGACACTTTTTCAAACCTTAGACTATGTTTATTCTTGAAATAATTTTTTTAAAGCTGTAAAATTTAGTCTTTTTAGACCAAAGGAAAAACTAAATTGTGATTTGAGTTTCTTTTCTATTTAACCACCTTCTAAATTCCAAATTAGTTTTAAATGTTCCCTTTTTGAGTAAATGTGGGAAATAATGTTGTCAAATATGGTCTGTATATTGACTAATCTAATACCTGATAATCTCATATTCTCTTTTTCATACATAGGCTTCATTCCAGCGTTCCAATAGTCATGATAAAGTAAGGAGAATAGTTGCAGAGGAGGGTCGAACAGCAAGAAACCTAATAGCTTGGAGTGTTCCACTGGAAAGCAAAGATGATGATGGTATGTATTAAAAAATAATTAATTTCATCTTTGTTGTAAATTATGATAGCCAGGCACCATACCTGTAGGTCTAGCTACTCTGGAGGCTGAGGCAGAAGGATCCCTTGAGCCCAGGAATTCAAGGCAAGCCTAGGCAATGTAGCTAGACCCCATCTCAAAAAAATGAAACCAAAACAAAATAGAAAAAAGTAGAAGAATATATTTTGTTCTAAATGATAGATTGAAAACTAGATGTTCACAGTTAGAATTCTTGAGAAAATTAGTATATGTCAAATAATTTTTAATTGATTTTGTATACAGATGGCTTAATAAAAGTGTTACTGTTAGCTTTGCTCTTTCAGATAACAATGAAATTGGGCTTGTTATATTATTAGGACTGGCAGATTTGTTTTTTTAAGTTATAAGAGATTTAAATTTTTTTCTTTTCCTAAGTTCTTACAGTTTACAACAAATTACTGTTTGCTTTAATAAAAACAATCAGGTTATAGCTGAATGGTAGAGTGCTTCCCTAGCATGTGGGAGGTCCCATGTTCAGTTCCTAGCTCCATAAAAATAAAATACTAACGCTGCCACCACCAAGACCAGAA
Source organism: Xerus rutilus (assembly GCA_028644305.1). Taxonomy (NCBI): domain Eukaryota; kingdom Metazoa; phylum Chordata; class Mammalia; order Rodentia; family Sciuridae; genus Xerus; species Xerus rutilus. The sequence continues at coordinate 107,433,280 of CM053401.1, forward strand.
GAGAGGATTTTGAAGGATCCAAATACAAATAAATAGGTGTTTTGAGAAGATGGAAAATGTTAATTACCCCAGTTTAGTCATTGTATACATGTATCAAATTATTACACTGTCTCATTTTCAGTGATATTAACTTTAATTAGTTGGTATATCTACCAAGTCTCTCTCCACTGTAAAGTAACTAAAATTTTCCTTTGTAATTAATGAATTATTTTTTAATAAAATATTTTTAGACTTGTAAATATCCTATTTCTTTATCCATTACTTTTAGCTTTCACTGATAATTATTAGCTTTTTACATTATTACTCTGGTGGCTGCAAAATGGTGATTTGCTAACTTCATCTTTCCTTCTACATTTATCAACTCTCCCTTCTCCCTTTTATTTTTATGTATGTTTATGTTTATAAATTCAAATTTATGTGGACTTATGGTTTCTTACTGTATTTTGATGCTCAAATTGCTTTGTCTAGTGGGAGAACTTTAGAACTCATTTCCTAATTTGTATACCTTATTATTCTTTGAGAACATCCTTACACAACAGAATGTTTCAAGCTAAACCAGAATTTACCCAGGCTGTAGGGTATTGCTCAGTGGAGAGTGCTTCATGTGTCAGGCCCTGGGTTTGATCTTCAGTACTGCAAAGGAAAAAAATAATTTACTCATGTTTTCTTCCTTTTTACTTTTTATTATGTTTTATTATATTTTGAATTCTCTTAAACATTTTTATTTTTATTGTTCTACATTTAGATCTCTGATCCCCTTGTAGTTTATACAGTGTGTGGTATGGATCTAATTTTTTTACTTTGTCCCTATGACTAATAAGTTGCCCCTGTATCACTAACTATAAAGTTTATCTTTGCCCCAATTATTTGAGATTCCACCTTTTCCATAGATTGAATTTCCACATATACTTGTATTCTATTCCTCTAGTCTGTGTAGTTTATGTATGCCACACTGTTTTAATTATAGAGGCATTATATTTTTATCTCATTGGATCAGTTTTCCCTTGTATCTTTGCCTATCTTCCTATTTTTAGAGAGCGTTTTTGGGAATCACAAAAGCTCACAAATTGAAGGGGAAATTAAATTTATCTTTTGAGAGTCAGCTCCTTTCTTGCTAAGCTTAGTTACATAAGACAAAAATGTTTTATGGTAGTTATGTATTATAAGCATTATATGAAATTAGATTTGCCCATTTTCCATGGGTTTAGCAGAATACAAAATAGTCTGAAGGTGTTTTTATTAAAGTTGCTTTTATTCAAGTAGCATAAAAGGAAAGAAAATATAATCACACTTCTGTACATAATCTGATGTTTCATGTTTATGCATAAATAATTGGCAAATACATTTTAAAACATTGCAAAATAATGAACACAAAATGAGAATCTGCTGAATTACTTATAATGATGATTAAAGAAGAATGTTAAATGCTCATAGTTTTGATAAGGATTTCTTTATATTGTGGAAACCATCCCACTTACAGAAAAGTGTTTATTTTTTAAATTTTTAAAAAATATTTTTAGTTGTAATTGTTGATGGACCTTTATTTATTTTTATGTAGTGCTGAGGATTGAACCCAGTGCCTCACATATGCTAGGCCAGCACTCCACCACTGAGCTACATCCCCAGCCCCAGAAAAGTTTATTTTAAAAAATTTTTCCAAATTGATTTTTATTGGTGCATTGTACTTCTACATAATAGTTGGATTTGTTGTTGCACATTTGTACATGTGTATAACATAATTTGGTCGATTAACTCCCTAGTACTTCCCCTTTTCCTTCCCTCCTCTCTACTTCCTGGTTCCCTTCCTCTACTATGGAATGGAACCATTCCAGTAGAATGGGTCTCCATTCTACTTTCATGAGGTTCCTTTTTCCTGTAGCTTCCATATGAGAGAAAATATTCCCCTTGACTTTGAGTCTGACTTATTTTACATAACATAATGCTCTCAAGTTCTGTTCTTTTCCCAGCAAATAACATAATTTCATTCCTCTTCATGGTTGAATAAACTTTATTGTGACATATATCACATTTTCTTTATCTATTCATCTCTTGAAGGACATCTAGGCTGGTTCTGTAATTTGGCTATTGTGGGTTGTGTTACTATAAACATGGATATTCACTTATTGCTATAGTATGCTGACTTAATTCTTTTGGGTAAATACTGAGAGTGGTATAGCTGAGTCACATGGTGGTTCCAATCTTAGCCTTTTTTTGAGGAATCTCCATGCTTATTTCCATAGTGATTGTACTAGTTTACAGTTCCTTTAACAGCATATAAATGTTTTACCCTGCATCCTCACTGGCCCTTAATTACTGTAGGAGGGAAAAATTCTGTCATTATGACTAGAGATGAAATCTCAATGTAGTTTTGATTTCCCTAATTGCCAAAGCTTTTGAACCTTTTTTCATTTATCTGTTGGCCATTTGTATTTCTTCTTTTGAGAAATGTCTCTAATTCATTTGCCCATTTATTAATTGTTTTTCTGGTGTGTTTTTTTGTTTGTTTGTTTTTAATTAGTTTACTTAATTGCATTTCAAGTCATAGTACATATATAGAGCTTAGTTTTTCCATTTTTCTGGTTGCAAACCGGATAAAGTCACACCAGTTGTGTCTTCATACATGCACCAAGGGTAGTGATGACGATTTCAGTCAATCATCTTTACTATACCCATTCCCCTTTCCCGCCCCCCACATCCCCCATGCCGTGTCCAGAGTTCCTCCATTTCTCTTATGTTTCCCATTCCCACCTCCCTTATTTATCAGCATCCACTAATCAGAGAGAACATTCGGCATTTGGTTTTTTGGGATTGGCTTACTTCACTTAGCATAATGCTTTCC
>CM053401.1:107436618-107487816 GCA_028644305.1 Xerus rutilus
ATGTCTACATTTCTTTCTAATTTAGATGGGTTCTGTTTCTTTTTTTCTCAAATTGCTGTTAGGAGTACTTTTAGTACTATGTTGAATAGAAGTGGCCAGAGTGGTGGATATCTTTGCCTTGTATCAATCTTATAGGAAAAGCTTTCAATTTTTTCCTCACTAATTATGATGTTAGCTGTGGGTTTTTCATACATGATGTTTGTTGGGGTAAGGAAATTTCCTTTTATGCTTGTTTTACTTAGAATTTTTTTTAAAATAAAAAAATGGGGGCTGAGGTTATGGCGCAGTGGGGGCTGGGGTTATGGCACAGTGGTAGCCGGCTCGCCTAGCACGTGTGAGGCACTGGGTTTGATCCTCAGTACCACATAAAAAATAAAATAAAGATATTCTGTCCACCTACAACTAAAAAATAAATATTTTAAAAAAATGTTGAATTTTGCCAAGTGTTCATCTGCATTTCTTGAGATTTTTTTATTTTCCTACACCTGTTATTGTGTTGATGTGTGTGTTACATTAATTTGTATATGTTGAACCATCCTTGTATTCTAGGGATTAATCTTACTTGGTCATGGTGTATAGCCTTTTTAATGTACTATTGAATTTGGTTTGCTAATATTTTATTAAGGATCTTGGCATGGATGTTTATCGGTGATATTGGGCTATAGTATTCTCTTCTTGTGGTATCTTTGTCTTGCTTTGGTATCAGGGTGATGTTAGCCTTGTATGCGATTGGAAGTATTTCTTCTACTTCTGCTTTTTAAGGATTGGTATTACAGTAGTCCCTTCTTACCTGTGGTTTCAGTTACCTGTAGTCAACCATGGTCTGAAAATGTTCACATAATGCATTCATATTACATTTATTAGAGGCTATTGTTACACTTGTTCTATTATTAATTACCATTGTCAATGGTTTAGTGCTTAATTTATAAATTAAACTTTGTTTTATGTATGAAAAAACCCCAATATTTATGTTACTGTCTGTGGTTTCGGATATCCACTGGCAGTCTTGAATGTATCCCCTGCATTTAATGGAGGGATTACTATAATTCTACTTTGAACATTTGGCAGAAATTAGCCATGAAGCCATCTGTTCCTGGGCTTTTCTTTTTTCTTCTTTTTTCTTTATTTTTTTTTGGTACTGAAGGTTTTGGGCTCTTTGTTGGGAAATTTGTAATTACTACTTCAATCTCTTTATTATTAATCTTCTTTGGCTTTCTTTTTGATTCAATTTTGGTATATGTTTTTTCTAGGATATACATTTTGGCATATAATTGTTCATAATTTTCCCTTTAATTCTAAGGCATCTGTTACAATGCCTCTACTCCACCCCATGTCCCCATGGTATTAGGAATTGATCTTAGGGACACTACCACTGAGCTACATCCTCCAGTCTGTCCCCTAGTCTGTTTTTGTTTTTTTTTTTAATATTTTTTTTTTGGTTGTAGATGGACACAATGTGTTTATTTTATTACTTTGTATGTGGTACTGAGGATGGAACCCAGGGCCTCATGCATGCAAGGCAAGTGCTCTACCACTGAGCTACAATCTCCCTAGTCTGTTTTTTTATTTTTAATTTGAGACAGGGTCTCACTAATTTGTTGAGACTGGCCTTGAACTTGTGATCGTCCTGCCTCAGCCTCTCAAGTAGCTGGGATTATAGCCATGAGCCACAGAACCTGGCATGATGTCTTCTTCACTTTTTATTTTATTTATTTGAGTTATCCTTTTTAAAAATTGTTTTATCTTCCTGTTGAATTGGCCCTTTTATCACTATGTAATGACTTTCTTTTTTTTTTTTTAATATTTTTTTTAGTTGTAGATGGACACAATGTCTTTATTTTACTGCTTTGTATGTGGTGCTGAGGATCGAACCCAGGGTCTCATGCATGCACGGCGAGCGCTCTACCACTGAGCTATAGTCCCAGCCTCTATAATGACTTTCTTTCCTCAGAGACAGTTTCTGACTTGTAGTCTACTTTTCTGATATGATTTAGTCAATTCTGCTTTCTTTTAGTTTCCATTAATGTAGTAGTATTTTCCATCCTTTACTTTTAGCCTATTTGTATCCTTGAATCTCACTTGTTTCTTGTAGACAACATGCAGTTTTTTAAAACCATTCAGGCACTTGTATCTTTGATCAAAATATAGCACATTTACATTTAAAATATTTATTAGTAAGGAAGGATTTACCATTACATTTTTAAAACTACTTTCTGTTTGTCTTGTTCTTTAATTCCTATTTTTCTCACTATTTTATTTTGTGTTTATGTGATTTTCATTTGGTACTGGGGATTGAACTCACGGGCACTCTACCACTGAGCTATATCCCAACCCCTTTTTATTCTTTTATTTTGAGAGAGGATCTCACTAATTTGTCCATGCTGGCTTTAAACTTGAGACCTTTCTGCCTTAGCCTCCTGAGTCAATAGAAATACAGGCATGTGCCTGTGTATGTCTGGCTTTTTTGGTTGGTTTTATATGGGTAGGTTGATTCGTTCCTCTTTCTTAATTGTACTTTATTTAGACATTTTCTTTGTAGTTACTAAGGAGCCTATATGAAATATCTTATAATAGTAGGCTGATAACAGCTTGACTTCCCTTGAATGCAAGAACTCTTTTACCTCTCTTCCTCTTTCTACCACTGAGCTACCTGCCTCCCTCCATCCTTCTTATTTTTTTAATTTTAATTTTTTAAAAATATTTGTTAGTTGTCAGTGGATCCTTATTTTATTTATTTATATGTGCTGCTGAGAATTGAACTCAGTGCCTCATGCATGCTAGGCAAGCACTTTACTACTGAGCCACACCCCAGCCCCCTTTTTATTTTGAGACAGGGTCTTGCTAAGGTACCGAGGCTGGTCTTGAACTTGTATTCCTCCTGCCTCAGCCTCCTAAGTAGATGGGATTGCAGGTTTGTATGTCCTTGCTCAGTTAGAGCTGTTTAATATATTAATATATAATTTAGTTACAGTTGGTTTTAATATATTTGTTCTTTTTAATGGTAGGATTATAATTGATTTATCCACCACTGTATTATAGTTATAAAAATATTCTTTTTTTTACATATTTTTTGTTTACCTGTTTACCTTTTCCAGCAAATTTCAATCTTAGGCTTTCATGTTGCTGTTTAGTGTCCTTTTGTTTTAACATGAAGAACTCTTGTTAGTATTTCCTATAAGGCATGTCTAGTGGTAATAAGCTTCCTTAACTATTGTTTGTGAAAGTCTTCATTTCACGTTTACTGGATCTTATGTTCTTTGATAACACTTTTTATTAAGTACTTTGAATCTATTATCCCACTCCTCTGAGAGCTATAAGGTTTCTAGTGAACAATTTATTGATGGTAGGGGGAGTGTACATAAGAAGTCACTTTTGTCTTGCTGCTTTCAAAATTTTAACTTTTTGACAATTTGAGCATAAATGGGTCTTGGTGTTTGTCTGGATTTGTCTCATTTGGTATCACTTGGGCTTTCTGGATCTGGACTTCTGTTTTCTTCCCCAGGTTTGTGAAGTTTTCAGCAATTTTTTTTAAAGTAAGTTTTTTGCTTGTTTTTCGTACTAGAGATTGAACCCAGGGGTGCTTTACTACTGAGCTACACCCCCATCCCTTCCCCCCTCTTTTTTTTTTTAAGTTTTGAGATAGGTTCTAAGTCATATAAGGTTTCACTATGTTTTTTTTTTTAATTTTTTTTAGTTGTTGATGGATCTTTATTTTATTCATTTATTATTTATATGTGGTGCTGAGGATTGAACCCAGTGCTTCACGCATGCTAGGCAAGCGCGCTACCACTGAGCTACAGCCCCAGCCCTTCACTATGTTTTTGAGGCTAACCTTGATCTTGAAATCCTCCTGAGTTGCTGGGATTACAGGTGTGTGCCACCATGCTTAACTGTTACTTATTTTTTAAAAAATAAACTTTCTGTCCCTTTCACTTTTTTCCCCTTCTCCTTTAATTCTAATAGTGCTCTTACTGTTCCCACTTGATGCTGCCCCATAAGTTCCTTAAACTGTCTTCACTCTTCTTCATCTTTTTGCTTTTTTATTGCTCAGGCTGGAAGGTTTTTAGTAACCTGTCTTTGAATTTGCCATCCTTTCTTCCTCTTCATTTGATCTGCTTTCTAACTCTTAGATTGCATTTTTCAATTCAGTTACTATACTGTCTTTATTGAAATACTCAGTTTGTTCATGTGATATTTTCCTGACCTTGGTGAGCATCTTTATGACTATTCATTTGAATTCTGTTGGATAAGTTATGTATCTCCATTGCTTTAGGACCAGTGTCTGTAAGTTTATCTTATTCTTTTATTTGGAGCACATTTCTTTATTTTCCTTTACTCTTTGTATTAGTTTTTGTGCACTAAATTAGGCATCTGCTTCTTTCAGTCTTGTCATATTGGCCTTGTGTAGCAGCTGTTAAGACAGCTCAGCCAGAGATTCCAGATGGCTCAAAAGGCTTTGGGCTTATCCAAACTTATTTTTGTTCTTAGTGGCCACCAACTTACTATGTGCCAAATCCTTTTAGTGCCTTCAGACAAATGAGATAAAAACTAGTCTCTAAAGAGACAACTTTAGGGATAAGAATGTGGTGTGGGCTCAGTGGTAGAGTGCTTGCCTACCATGTCTTGAGGCCTTGAGTTTGACCCCTAGTACCTTCCTCACTCCACCCCAACAAAAAAAGCTGAAAAAGTTGAGGTGTTACATGTGTACGCCAGTATTTTGTTTAGACTGCAAAATCTTTTAGCCTGTTGCTTTGCTCTTTGTTGCCTCAGGTGCCTGACACTTGCCTGCTCTATCTGTCCTCAGAGATAGGTGAGGTAGTTGGCTCTTTGGCCATATTTTTGCAGCAAGTCCATAGGATGAACTATATGAAGTAACCATGTGCCCTTTCAGATCTGTGAAGACTAGTGATTGATTTTTTTTTTGGCCCCCAGATGCAGGCTAATTAATGACCAGACATACAGGCAGCAGCTGGAAAAGTCAAGACATTACGTGTGCACTTAGTCCCCTTCAGGGAAAAACTGGGAGCCTAGAGTTTTTGCCTGTTACCTCAGTGCTGAACTTTAGGGTATACCTACTGAAAGTGTACTCGTTTACGAATTATCTTCTTGATTGCAGTGGTTTAGGGAAATTTACAAATGTAGAGCCCCATCAACTCCCAGGGCTAGGTGATTTAGGAGCCAGTTCATCTGGTGGGAGCTGTAAAACCTGGGGCACTCAGCACATGCACAAAGTGCTTCCAAGGAGAATCTTTAGTTTTAATTTTATTGCTGGAGTAAGTCTGGGAGAAAGGATCAGGAATTCCTCACATGCCTTAAGGCTCCCAGAAATTTGTTGTTTACCTGACTTGGTAGCTCTCAGGTGAAGGCTAGTTAGAAATCCAGTCCTCAGGCATCAGGTAGAAAAATGTGCAGATAAACCATAAGGAAACCAGGAACTAGGAGATTTTACCTTTCTCTCTTCCTTGATCCTAGGGTGTTAGCTGCTGGAAGTGAGCTCATACCCATTTAAAATCACCTCTTTGTTCTCTGCGATCTTGGAGACTCAGGAATACTAAGGCCATTTTGCTCCCAGAGCTGGGTGATTTGGGAGTTCAACTCTCTTATGGGAACCATAAAATTGGGGCACTATATGTCCTTCTTTCTTCAGGGACAAGTTGGGAGTTAGGGATTCCTTCCCAGTTGTAAGGTACCTTGCCTAGAGTGGTGTTTGTGTATCAGTGCATTTCAGCCTTTTCTATTCACTTTGATGTGGAGATTTTCTCAGTTACCTGGCCTGTGGGGATCGTTTAACTAATTTCTGGTTATCCTCAATGGCAATTGATCCATGGGTAGATATTTATTCATTGTGTCCTGGGAGTAGGAAAAACCAGGAGCCTCCAATCCTGCCATCTTTCTGTCATCAGTATTGTTTTAAATTTCCAATTCCATTTGTTCATTACCTGTATCTAGGAAAGTGGTTGACTTTTGTACATTACACTTGTATCTTGCTATCTTGTTATACTTGCTTACTAGTTCCAGGATTCTTTCTTTGATTCTTTTGAATTTGCAACATAGACAATCATGTCATCTGCAAACATAGACAGTTTTATTTCTTCAATCACAGTCTCTGTATTCTTTTTTTTTTTTTTAAATATATTTATTTTTTAGTTATAGGTGGACAGAATATCTTTTTTTTATTTATATGTGGTGCTGAGGATCGAACCCAGTGCCTCACGCATGCTAGGCGAGCACGCTACCACTGAGCCACACCCCAGCCCCACAGTCTCTGTATTCTTTTACTTTCTCTCCTCTCCATATTGCATTAGCTAGGACTTGGTGATATGGGACAGCCTTAGCTCATTACTGATCTTAGTGGAACAGCTTCTAGTTTCTCACCATTAAGTATATGTCAGCTATAAGTTTCTTATAGGTATTCTTTATCAAATTGAGGAAGTTTCTCTTTATGCCCATTGAGAGTTTTTACCATGAAAGGATATTCGATTTTATCATGCTTTTTCTGCATCTATTAATGACCATTTATTTTGTTGTGGTGAGTTATTTTCTTTGATTTTCAAAAAATCAGCCTTGCATAACTTGGATAAACCTCATTTGGTCATGGTGGTTAATTCTTTATATACATCATTGGATTTGATTTGTTAATATTTTGCTGAGGAATTTTATATCTGTGTTCATGAAAGATAATGGCTTCTAGTTTTCTTTGTCTGGTTTTCATATTAGATTAATGCTAGCCTTATAAAATGAGTTAGAAGATATTTTCTCTGCTTCTTTCTTCTGAAAGGTATTGTAAGGAATTGGTATCATGTCTTCCTTGAATGTTTGATAGAATTCATCACTGAATACATCTGGGCCTATGCTTTCTGCTTTGGAAAGTTATTAATTATTAATTAATTTCTTTATAGATGTAAGTCTATATAGATTTTTTCTATGTGTAAGTTTTTGTAGTTTGTTTCTTTTGAGGAATTGTACCCTTACCTTTAGGTTATCAAATTTATGGGCATAAAGTTGTTCATATTATTATTTTGTTACACTTTTTATTTTTTTATTTTTTTGTACCAGGAATTGAACCCAGGGGCACTCGACCACTGAGCCACATCCCCAGTCCTATTTTGTGTTTTATGTAGAGACAGGGTCTCTCTGAGTTGCGTAGCACCTCACTATTGCTGAGGCTGGCTTTGAACTTGTGATTCTCCTGTCTCAGCCTCCCAAAGTGCTAGGATTAAAGGTGTGTGCCACCATGCCCAGCTTCTTTTTGTTATACTTTTGATGACTGGAGTCTATAGTGATGTCATTGCTTTTATTTCAGTTGTTTATAATTCAGGTTCTCCCTTAGCTTGGCTTATCAATTTTACTGATCTGTTCAAAGCACCAGCTTTTGGTTTTTGTTAATTTCATTGATTTTGTTTCAATTTTATTTGATTTCTATTTGTTTTATTATTTCTTCTTATCTTGGATTTAATTTGCTTTTTTTCTCATTTCCTTAGGACCAAACTTAGATGACTGATTTTTAGATATTTTTTATTTTCTAATATATGTGTTTGGTCTAACAGTTTCCCTATGAGTATTGCTTTTGCTGCATTACACAAGTTTTGATAAATTGTTTTCATTTTAATTTTGTTTAAAATATTCTAAAATGTTATTTAATTCTGATATTGATTTTTGGCTTAAGTCCATTGTGGTCTGTGAGCAGACATTATATGATTTGTATTCTTTTTAAAATTTGTTAACATGTGTTTTCTGGCCCAGAATGTGTTCTATCTTGGTGAACATTCTATGTAATCTCAAGAAGAATGCGTATTTGGCTGTTGATTGATGTAGTAGTCTGTGGATATCAATTTTGTACAATCCACTGATGATGTTTTTAATTACGTATTTACTGATTTTTTGCTTGCTGGTTTTGTACATTACTGGTAGTCGTTGTACTCTCCAGGTATAGTACTGGATTCCTCCACTTTTATTCACAGTTCACTCAGTTTTTGCCTTACATATTTTGACAGACTATAATTAGGTGCATACATATTAAGAATTATTCTATTTCCTGGAGAGTTTACCTGTTAATGAATATGTGGTGCCCTTTTTTTTAAATTTTTTTTTTTAAATTGTAGATAGACACAATGTCTTTATTTTTTATTGGTTTGTATGTGGTGCTGAGGATCGAACCCAGGGCCTCACGCATGCGAGGCAAGTGCTCTACCGCTGAGCTATAATCCCAGCCCTGTGGTGCCCTTTTTTATCCCTGATAACTTTTCTTGCTTTCAGTCTTCTGAAATTGTTACTCTGGTTTTCTTTTCATTAGTGTTAACATGGTATATTTTTCTTCAACTATTTACTTTTAACGTATTTGTTTCTTTATGCTGAATTTCTATTTCTTACAGACCCATAATTGGGTCTTGTTTTTTAATTAATTAATTAAAATAGGCAAAAATTATATGTAATTATATGGAAATTGTTTTTGAAATATGTGTAAGTTATGAGTAGCTAAATAAAGGTAGTTAAATGTGAATCATCAAAAAATGTGAATAACTCACTTCCTTATCCTATATTTGTGGAGAAAACACCTAAAATTTACTCATAACACTTCAAAAATATAAAACACTGTTATTAACAGTGTTCAGTAGATCTCCTGCACTTGCCACTTGTCTGAGATTTTATATCCTTTGACCAACATCTCCCCAACCATCCCTGCCCATCACAGCTTCTGTTAACCACTATTCTAGTCTCTATTTCTATGAGTTCAACTTGTTTTAGAGTTGACATACAGATGAGATTCCTTGTTTGTGTTTCTGTGCCTGGCTTATTTCACTTCATGCAATGTCCTCCAGGTTCATCTGCATTGTTGCAACTGACAGGATTCCTTTTTTTTAAAGGCTGAGTAGTAGTCCATTGTGTTGTGCCTATGTGCGTGTGTCTAGACACATAACCACACTTTTTTCATTTATTCATCTGTTGATAGACACTAAAATTGATTCAGTACTTTGATTATTGTGCATAATGGTATGATGAACATGAAAGTGCAGATCTCTCTTTGGTATATTTATTTCCTTTGGGTATGTACCCAAAAGTGGCATTGCTGGATCATATGGTCATTCTATTTTTAATTTTGAGACATTTCCATACTATTTTCTGTAATGACTACTAATTTACATTTCTGTCAACAGTGTATGAGCATTTGCTTCCTCCGCATTCTTGTCAACACTAATCTTTCCCTCCCTCCATCCTTCCCTGCCCCCCTCCCCCCTCCTCAGTACTGGAGATTGAACCCTGGGGTGCTCTCATGCTGAACTACATCCCTACCCTCTTTTATTTTTTATTCTGAGATAGGGTCTTGCTAAGTTGTTCATGCTGGCCTCAAATGTATGATCCTCCTGCCTCAGCCTCCTGAGTTGCTGGGCTTACGGGTGTGTGCACAAGTGTGTGTTAACTGGTGTGTGTTCCAGTTCATCTTTTTAAATTTTTAAAAAATATACCCATCTTAAAATGTGAAATGGTGTTTCACTGTGGTTTTTTTTTTTTTATGCTGTTTTTAGTTGTACATGGACATAATACCTTTATTTTATCTATTTATTTTCATGTGGTGCTGAGGATCAAACTCAGTGTCTCACACATGCAAGGCAAGTGCTCTGTCATTGGACTCTAGCCCCAGTCCCTCACTGTGGTTTTAATTTGCATTTCTTTCATGATTAGTGATGTTGAGTACCTTTTCATATACATGTTTGCCATTTGTAAGTCTTCATTTTATAACTGTTAAGGTCCTTCAACAATTTAAGTGAGTTCTCTTGTTAATGAGATGAATTCCATATATATATATATATATATATATATATATATATATATATATATATATATATGGATTTTTTTTTAAAATGGAAATTTTATTTGTATTTAAAAATAATGCACAGGAGACTTCAAACGAGTTTCAGAGTCTCTGTGACGTCCAGGTTCAGTGTAGAGTCACAGGAAGGTGCTAGCTGTCACTGAAGGCTCTGTCCAGTCTGGGGGACACCCATCTCTCTCCCCCTCTTCCACTCTTTGCCTCACAGCTCTCTGCAAGTTCTGATCAGCTGTACACAAAGCCAGCGTGCCAGTAAGGACAATAAAAAAAATAGCCTATAGCCATTACCGTTATTTCAGTGTAGAGGGCCATCAAGTCAGAGAAGCCATACACAATGACAAGTATTCCTAGAGTCACCATCAGTATTCCAATATATATTTTATTATATAATATTATATTTAATAAAATATTAAATTAAAAAAATATTTTTAACTGGTGATTGAACTCAAGGGTGCTTGACCACTGAGCCACATCCCCAGCCCTATTTTGTGCTTTATGTAGAGACAGGGTCTCTCTGAGTTGCTTAGTGCCTCACTATTGCTGAGGCTGGCTTTGAACTTGAGATTCTCTAGTCTCAGCCTCCCAAAGTGCTGGGATTATAGGCGTGCACCACTGCGCCCAGCTTCCTTATATTTTTTTGGATACTAACCCCGTGTCAGATGTATGGTTTGTAGATATTTTCTCCTATTCTGTAGATTGTCTGTTCGCTCTGTTGTCTCTTTTGATGTGCAGAAACTTTTGAGTTTGATGTAATCTCATTTGTCTTTTTTTTGCCTTTGTTGTTTGTGCTTTTGAGGACTTATCTAAAAAGATCATAGCTGGAATCAATATCATAGAACCTTCCCCATTTTTTTTTCCTGGTAATTTTACAGTTTCAGGTCTAGTGCTTTTATATGTGCCCTGTGTTATTAGTAGATCAGCTTTCTCACAGTACTGTATTGCACAATTTTAGGATTAAAGAGTAAACCTGTTTTTTTTTTTTCATCTTAAAATCCCATCTTTTTAAATTTTCCTAAAATTACTTTAGAGTGTCTAGAGCAGTGAGTGCTATTGGAAATATAATGTGAACCATTACATACTCTTAAACTTTTTATTAGCCACATTAGAAAAATAAAAAGTAACAGATAAAATTAATTTTAATAATGTATTTTATTTAACTTAATGTGTCAAAATATTCTTTATAGATACAGTCAATAGGAACATTATTAAGATAGTATATATAGTATGGTGGCATACACCTGTTACCCTACTACTTGGGAGGCTGAGGCAGGAGAGTTGTAAATTTAAGGTCAATTTGAGCAACTTAATGAGACTCTGTCTCAAGATTAAAAAAAAAAAGAGGAGGGCATGGGGCACTGGGGATGTCGATTAGTGGTAGAGTACTCACTTAGCATTCACCAAGTCCTGGCTTAATCCCTAGTACTGGGGATATATGTACACACACACACACACACACACACACGCACATGAGTATACACACACGTTCATATATATATAAATATTTCTAAATGTAATCAATATGAACATTATTAAGATAGTATATATACACACAGAACAGTGGTACATGCCTGTTATCTCAGCTACTTTGGGGGCTGGCTGAGGCAAGATGTTTGCAAGTTTGAGGCCAGCGTGGGAACTTATGGTCTGAGCCTAATTTAGTTCAGACTAGCTACCTTTCAAGAACTGAATAGCACAAGTAGGGAGTGATTGTCATATTGAACAGTACAGATTTATTTTTCTATTTTCTGATTCTTTTGTCTACCATAGTTTGGTTTCATTTGTATATTGAATGAACATGCCATGTATCTCTTTATCCAAATCACTGGTAAAAATCTTTGAGAGGAGAGACTTCTACTTCCAGTAGTGACGAATGAGGTACTTGAGGCCAATTCCCCTATTGAAGACAACCAGAAAATCTAGATAATTTATAACAAATCTTCTGAAAGTTTAAGATAGTGAAAGATTCTTAGGCACTAAAGAATTATAGGGGCTTGATCCACGATAAGATAGAATTCCTAAAGAAGAATCTCAGGAAAATACTTCTGAATAATTCATTTTTCAAGGAAAAAATTATAGCAGAAATTAGAGAAAATTTGAATTGCTTGAAAAAAATTGAAATTGAAAATTTCATGCTTAAGAGAAACTTTATAGCATTAAAATTCAATATTTTAAGTCCTTTGCATATAGATCAAGTAGTGGTATAGCTGGGTCAGATTGTGGTTCTATTCCAAGTTTTAAAAAGAATCTCCATACTAGTTTCCAGATTGTTCGCGCCAATTTGCATTCCCACCAGCAGTGTATGAGTGTACCTTTCTCCCCACATCCTCGCCAACACTTACTGTTGGTTGTGTTCTTGATAACTGCCATTCTGACTGGAATGAGATGAAATCTTAGAGTAGTTTTGATTTGCATTTCTCTAATTACTAGAGTTGTTGAACATTTTTTCATGTATTTGTTGATCAGTTGCATATCTTTTTCTTTGAAGTATCTGTTCAGTTCCTTAGCCCATTTATTGATTGGGTTTGTGTGTGTGTGTGTGTGTGTGTGTGTGTGTGTGTGTGTATGTTTTTTGAGTTCTTTATATGTCCTGGAGATTAGTACTCTGTCTGATATGCATGTGGTAAAAAGTTACTCCCATTCTCTAGGCTGTCTTTAGACTCTTGACTTCATATCCTTCTTGTTATTTTATCAAACAGTGAAAATCAAGGGGAAAAATGCCCCCTAAAGAACAAAAACTAGATTAGTGGGCAAATTCAGCTGTTCAGCTTCTTCAATGAATGTAGTGTTGTAAACATTATTAATTTTTAAGTCCTTCACTCTAATGGTTTTTCTTAAAATGTTTACTCTTAAAATGGAAGTTAATTTTTTTTTTTTTTGGTTTAAATTAGGAGGTGTTAATGATGCTGGATAATTATGTGAGAGATTTCAAAGCATTGATTGACTGGATTCAACTTCAGGAAAAGCTAGAGAAGACTGATGCTCAAAGCAGGTAATGAGCTCTGATCTTTGTATTTATAGTACTAAGCAGTTTCAATAGCAGTCATTGAAATTGAGTATGGACTTAACCTCACATTGACTTGAAACTTGTAAAAACCTGAAAATTGGCTGCTGGATTTTTCATTTGGTTTAACAACAAACATTTACTGGGTACCTCTAAGTGCAAGGTATGTTATTCAGTACAGAGATTTAATTGCTGTATATGACACATTTACTACTTTCATGGAATTTCTAGTCTAATGATAGGATGAAATAAAATCTATTAGTGCATAAAATGACTGTGGGTGTTCAGTGAAAGATAGAGTTCTTTTGGAGGATAGATCAGGAGAGATTTCATAGAGGATACAGAAGTATTTAAAAGATGTGATGGATTTTTCCAAGTGGTTGGTCTTTCAGATGAAAGGAGTAAATTAAAACATCTGTGTTAGTGCAAGGCATGTGTTAAGTTAAAGTAATCTAGGGAAAGGTATAGGCAGTGAATAAAATTGATGATTTTTGATTAGGTGAATAGTGAAATATCAAAGTTTCTTTAGAAAGATTAATTTAGAATCAGCACACAATATCTGAGTGTTCTCTTGCAGGCTCAGGGACTATTCTAGTGTAAAGGACAGAAACTGTCCCCACTCTCCTGAAGGATATCATTTGTGCTGTGGTCTGAATGTGTCTCCCAAATTCATATGTTGAAACTTAATCGCTGATGTGATAGTATAAAAAGGCTGGACCTTTAGGAGGTAATTAAATCATGAAAGTGATGCTCTCATGAGTAAGATGTCTTTTCACCCAGAGAAAACTGAACTTTGCTGCCACTTTCTTTTGAGTTTAACCTGGGTTTAGTTTCAGTGTATGGAACCATTTACTAGAGATGGTATCTTTTGTTTCGTCCTAATATGTTAACCTCCTGGGGAATCAAGTGGCTAAAGGAATTCCAAGAGAGAAATCCAGAGAACTGAATCCATAGGAAACCAAATCCAGGAAAATTGTGATAGGTGGATCTTTTTAAATATTTTTGCATCTCATGATGAAAACAAATTTCTCTTCACTGCTAGGGATTGAACCCAGGGGCACTTTACTACTGAGCTGCATCCCTAGCCCTTTTTTATTTTTTGAGAAAAGGTCTTGCTAAATTGTGGAGACTGACTTTGAACTCATGGTCCTCCTGTCTGAGCCTCTTCAGTAGCTGGGATTATAGGCATGTGCCATTGTGCCAACTCATGATGAAAATTTTTGGTAATTTTTCATTGCTTGCTTAATCCATTCTTGGATGGATCCGATGTAGGTGTCTTTGTTTGTACCAAGCAGTTTTACTCCTATCCCTTAGTAACAGGTTTGTGGGTGAGTTCCTTCCTAGGTTAAACCAAGCTAAGAGATCATTATTCTGATATGGGACTATAGCTTCATTGCTGTTGTGATGAAAAGCAGAGGAATGCAGATTGAAGGAGAATGGAATAAATTTACAGAGAGAAGCAGAGATAAATCATGTGGTCAGTAAGAGCTTAATGTTGTTGCTTTAAAGCCTAGATCTATTCTGGGTCTAATTCTCATGAGTCCTGGTTCTAGTTTTTCTCTGCCCTTGGATGTCCTTGATCTTTCATGGATTGTATCCTTATAATAAATCTTTATTTTCTTTTTCTTTTCATTTCTTGTTTAACTTGGTTGAGTTTTTTTTTTTAATATTCAAAAGGGCCTATAATGTAACCACCAACGCATTAAAAAATGGATATTTTGGAAAATCATATTGAGAAAGATTCAGAGACCAAATCCAGACCTGAACTATGTGGTTACCATCCCTGTCCCATGGTTCAAAAATGTACCTGAACCATCTCTATTTATCTTAGTCAGTTATCAGCATTTCTTCTTTTTTACTTAAAAGACATCTCCCAGATGGGAGTAGCAACTTAAAATTTCCTGAACACAATTATTTATCTTATGTTCTTCAAATTATGCATCAAAATTCATTTTAGTTAGACTTGAGGTTTAAAGGTTAAAAATGAAATTATAAATCAAGGAGAGGGTTGAGCTCAGTGATAGAGTGCTTGTCTAGCATGGCTAAGGCACTGGGTTCAATCCTCAGCACCACATAAAAAACAAATAAATAAAAACTAAAGGTTTAATTTTAAGAGAATATTGATAAATATTTATATATTTGTATTGTAGGTAAGGACTTTGTAAGATGAAGGTATAAGCTACAAATGAAAACATTGATTCACCTGATTTAACAAGAAAATGTCTTTCTGTGTAAAAGATAAATTAAAGATGAAATAGTTGCAACACTAATAATACCAATGGATTTATAGCCATAATAGTAATAATAGCAGTATTGGTAAACTATGTCAATTTAATTGGAAAATGGTACAATTTCCAGTGGGAAAAATGGGCAAAAGATGCCAATATGCGAATTCCAAAAGAAAAGTTCAAATGGCTGGTAATAACATTTAGCCTTGCTATTTATGGTAATGAACATATACAAGTAGAAAAGACAGTAAAATACTATTTTCTCAATAAAAATTTTAAAGAAAATACCACCTATTGGCAAAGTTGAAGGGAAGTGGACACTATTTAGTAGGAGTATACTTTGTTATAGACTTTAGTCATTTGATAATACATTGTCAAAAATTTTAGAATTTTGAATAATATTTTAACTGAAATTTCTTGTTTCTAACAATATCACATTTTCAATGACATAGGAAAAAAATCCTGATCACTAGATTGGATGGAAAGTAAGCAGCGGGGACCCAGGGAAGTGATAGAATCTGAGTGAGAAATAGAGAATATGTACTTAGACCATTTCAGTAGAGATTTGCACCCTGTCATCTGGTTCTGGGACCAGTGAAGTAGGAGGAATAGAAGTTAAGTTACATTTCTTAGTTTTTCCAACAAAGAGCAATGAAATCTCACTCCTATTCTCATGGGTGATTAAGAGGTAGAGGAAGGAGACTTCATATTTTCACATGTATTCTTAATTTATCCCTTACCATTTTCTTTCTATCTTGATCCTTGTTCCACAAACTTTTTTTTTTTTTTTGGTCCCGGGGAGTGAACTCAGGGGTACTTGACCACTGAGCCACATCCCCAGCCCTATTTTGTGTTTTATGTAGAGACAGAGTCTCACTGAGTTGCGTAGCACCTCGCTGTTGCTGAGGCTGGCTTTGAACTTGCGATTCTCCTGACTCAGCCTCCCAAAGTGCTGGCATTACAGGTGTGTGCCACCGCGCCTGGCTTGTTCCACAAACTTAATTCTCAAGGATATCAGACAAAGTAACTTGAATTAATACCATTGCCTTTAAATGTTTTCTAACTAGGTATAAGTAGGCTTGTAAATTATGAGAAATGTATTTCATGTCTCTGTAACTTTGTAATCCTTTTGAGATAAGTAGAGTTCTTTTGCTCTCCTGAACTGTGTGGAAAATCCTGGGCCATGCATCACTGGTGATTTCTCACTGGAAGTTTGCTAACTTTCTGATGAGCAATGCTACATGGCAAAACTATGACTTGATTATGTTATTATTAACATAATAATTATGTTGATTATTGTTATTATTAACAACTGAGAAGAAAAAAATTAGTTTGTTTCTCTCTTTTCTCTGTTAATTTGATCTACTGTATTTCTTGAATTGACAGACCAACATCCCTGGCATGGGAAGTAAAGAAGATGTCTCCAGGACGTCATGTGATTCCAAGTCCATCAACAGATAGAATAAGTGTAACATCAAATGCTCGAAGAAGCTTAAATTTTGGGTGAGATGAACTCAGAAAGCCTCCTAAGGTTGAATTATAGTACATTATTGTCTATAGATAATTTAGAGTACTCTTAAAATTATATTTCACTATAAAAATATTCATGTGTTAAGTAGAACACCAACCCATGGGAGGGGTCAATTTCTGCTAAGATTTCTATAACCAGTAGGTGGTTTTGCACAAACCCAGTTACTTGATGAGACTGGTAAGACAGCATATTTGCACAGTGAGTCAGACAAAGCAACTCATTTCCTCACAAATAGGGAGAAAGATTAAACAGAAGCCTAGGATCCATGGCAAGCTGGTACTTTAAAGTTTAGGATTGCCCAGATCAGATCAGTCTCAACTGTGTGCTTCACTTCTCATCAGAGCTGTGAAAGACTCCTCAAAGTACTCTACTCGGAATTCTATATACTGGATGTCATTTGGATTTTCGAGTTCAGGTGTTGCATGGCATGCTGTTCTGGGTGGACAAGGGTGAATCCTGGTTGTTCTGGACAGTTCCTCCTTATCTCAGGATGTTGCATTTTTGGTACATTCCTCCTGATAATTTTAAGCCAGAGGGGGAAGAACTTGGTTTTACTACAGCCCTGTTTTCCTGCACTGTGTATATGTTTGAAATTGTCTGAATAAAACGTTAAAAACATTTTCAGGAGAGTTAATGTTTAACTTTTAGGAAATGTAATATATTCAAAGGTAATTAGTGTTCCAAAGATTAAAAACCTTTTAGCTTATTTCATGCAAAGTTAACTCATGTGATGGACTAACAATCTCTTTTCTTTCTCTCTCTCTCTCTCTCTCTCTCTCCCCCCTTTCTTTCTTTTCTTTTTCTCTTTCCCTCCCTCCCTCCCTCCCTCCCTCCCTTCCTTCCTTCCTTCCTTCCTTCCTTCCTTCCTTCCCCTTTCTCTCTCCCTCCCTCCCTCCCTCCCTTCCTTCCTTCCTTCCTCCCTCTCTCTTTCTCTCTCCCTCCCTCCCTCCCTCCCTCCCTCCTCATCAATAAAGAGGCAATACAAAAACCAAGTACAGTTTTAGCAGTTTCTTTCATAGTTAAAGATCTAAATGCCTATTAGATGTTGTGTTATTGTCATACATTTACATTTTTATACAAGTTCAACAGCACAATTCTATAATTTATGCAGTTGTCTTTTGAATGAATTAGAAGAAAAGAGTTATAAACAAAAACTTCATTTATACTCTCTTTTATATTTACCTATGTAGTTACCTTTTTTTACTGGTGCTCTTTATTTCTTCATATGGATTCCAATTAATGTCCGGTGTCCTTTTATCTCAGCCTAAAGGACTCCCTTCAGCATTTCTTGTTAGGCAGGTCTACTAGTGAAAGATTTTTCTCAGTTTTTGTTTATCTAGGAATATCTTATATTTCAGTTTTGGAAAAGTAGTTTTGTACTACATAGAATTCTTGGTTAACAGACTTTTTCTTTTTAGTACATTGAATATGTTGTTTCACTGCTTTAAAAGGCTTTTATGGTTTCTAATGTTGTTACTGAAGAGTTTTTGATGTAATGGGTCACTTCTCAATGCTTTCAAGATTCTCTTCCCATCTTTGGCTTTTAATAGTCTGATGATGATGTATCTAGGGGTGGACCTCTGAGTTCTTGGAGTGCACTGTGTCTGTTGGATGTGTCTGTGTAGATTCGTTGTTTGACATAAAATTTGGAAAGTTTCAGCCCCTTATTTCATTTATTTACCTTGTCTGTGAAACCATATATTAGTATAGTATGATGACTTTAATTCTTTAGGATACCAAGGAGTGTTACAGTGTGGTCATGTGGTGGTTCTATGCCTAGTCTTTTGAGGAACATGGTACTGATTTTCATTGATTGCACTAATTTACAATTGCATTAACAGTGTAACAGTGTTCCTTTTTCTCCATATCTTCTCCAGCACTTATTTTTATGTGTATTGTAGATGACTGCCTTTCTGACTGGTATTAGAAGAAATCTTGGTGTAAATCTTGGTGTAAGAAATCTTGGTGAAATCTTGGCCCCTTATTTCTTAAAATATTCTTTTGTCCCCTTTGCTCTGAGAATTCACCATACATATGATAGTACTTTTTGCGGGGCCGTGGGTATTGGTGATTGAACCCAGAGGTGCTCAGCCACTGAGCCACACCCTTAGCTCTTTTTATTTTGAGACAGTGTCTCCCTAAGTTGCTTAGGGCCTTGCTAAGTTGCTGAGGCTGGCTTCAAACTTGTAATCCTCCTTTCTCAGCCTACCAAGTTGTTGGGATTACAGGCGTCCACCACAGCACCTGACCATATGATGGTACTCTTGATGGTGTCCCCCAAGCCATTATTAGGCTCTGTTCATTTTTCTTCTGCTTTCACAGACTAGATAATCTCAGTTGAACTTTCTTCAGGTTTCCTGATACTTTATTCTGATACTTTTTTGAGCCTCTCTAGTGAATTTTTTAATTCAGTTTTTATACTTTTTAACTCCAGAATGTCTGTGTGGTTCTTTTAAAATATATTTACTTTCTCTTTATTGATATATTCTACATTTGATGAGACTTCATTGTCATAGTCTCATTTTGTTTTTAGACATGGCTTTCTTCTTTGAGGTTCTTTAAATATGATTGTACTATCTGATTTAAAGTATTTGTTAAGTACAATGTCTGCTACTGCTCTCCTTCTAAGAACAGTCCATGTTTTCTTATTTGTTTGCATGTCTTGTGATTTTTTTTTTAAACTAGATATTTTAAATAAAATGTGATGGCTTTGGAGTTTAATGCTACCCTCCCTAGGATTGTTATTGTATGTGTTGTTACTATCAGTTTAGTGACTTTCCTAAAGTACTTTTTTGTGAATCTTTTTCTTTGTTGTGTGGCCTCCAGAACCTTTGCCAGTTAGCTTACTCATCAGCTAATGATTTGGCAGTTTCATTAAATGCCTTGAATCAATAAATCTCTTAGTCCTTGAATAGTTCTGTGTGTGTGTCAGTATGTTCTGGCAGTATATAATGCAGTATATAATGCTGCCTTTGCTGTCACTTCCTGTTTTCCCAAAGCCTCAAGGCCAGTTGGAGGTGAGAGATTATGGACCTCTCAGATTTTGGGGGAACATGAGCATAACCTGTCCATTTGTAGAGTATATCCATTTCCAAAAATATGTTGTAGCTTTCAAAGCCCTCTATAGAGATCTAACTCTCCAGTTTTTCCCTTAAAGGTTTTTTGGTCATTTTTTTTTTTTTTGCCTCAAATATTATTGGTACATCTAGTAGTTGTGATGTTAAAAATTTTTCACATTTGTTTTCTGCCAGTGTCCCTGTATGGAGATATATATAAAAACACAGACAGCCTTTGGTTAATAGGCTGTTTTTTCTTCAAGATATATTTTTGACACCCTTGTCAAATATCAGATGGCTATAGGTTTCTGGGTTTGTCTCTGTGTCTTCTAATCTATTCTGTTGGTCTTTTTGTCTATTTTGATGCCAATACCATGTGGTTTTTTTTTTTTTTTTTTGGTACTGGGGATTGAACTCAGGGGTACTTGACCACTGAGCCACATCCCCAGCCCTATTTTGTGTTTTATGTAGAGACAGGGTCTCACTGAGTTGCTTAGCATCTCGCCGTTGCTGAGACTGGCTTTGAACTCGTGATTCTCCTGTCTCAGCCTCTCTAAGTGCTGGGATTACAGGCTTGAGCCACCGCGCCCGGCTACCATTATGTTTTTGTTAGTACAGCTCTGTGTTGTAATTTCAGATCAGGTATTATGATTATTATGATGCCTCCTGCTTTACTTTTCTTGCTTACTATTGCTTGGGCTGTTCTGTGTTGTTGTTTTTTTTTGTTTCATTTTTTCTTTTTGTTCTAATTAGTTATACTTGACAATAGAATGCATTTTGACACATCATACATAAATGGAGTATAACTTCTCATTCTTCTGGTTGTACATGCTGTAAAGTTATACCAGTCATATAATCTAATATATGCACATAGGGTAATAATGTCTGATTAGTTCTGCTATCATTCCTACCCCCATACCCCTTCCCTCTCTTCACACCCCTCTGTCTAATCCAAAGTACCTCTATTCTTCCCTAGTGATCTCACCCCTGGTTATTGTGAATTAGCATCTGTATATCAGAGAAAACATTTGGCCTTTGGTTTTGGCAGTATATTCTCCAGTTCCATCCATTTACCAGCAAATGCCATAATTTCATTCTTCTACATGGCTAATATTTCATTGTGTATATATATCACAATTTCTTTATCCATTCATCTGTTGAAGGGCACCTAGGTTGGTACCATAGTTTAGCTATTGTGAATTGAGCTGCTATAAATATTGATGTGGCTGTGTCACTGTAGTATGTTGATTTTAAGTCCTTTGGGTATAAACTGAGGAGTAGGATAGCTGAGTCAGATGGTGGTTCCATTCCAGTATTTCTGAGGAATCTTTATACTGCTTTCCATAGTGGTTGCACCAATTTGCAGTGCCACCAGCAATGTATGAATGGACCTTTTTCCCTACATCATTGCCAACAGTTTTTTAAAAAAAATTTTTAGTTGTCAATGGACTTTATTTATATGTGGTGCTGAGAATTGAACCCAGTGCCTCACGCATGCTAGGCAAGCGCTGTGCCACTGAGCCACAACCCCAGCCCCTTGCCAACATTTATTGTTGCTTATATTCTTGATAATTGCCATTCTAACTGGAGTGAGATGGAATCTTAGTGTAGTTTTAATTTGCATTTCTCTAATTGCTAGAGATGTTGAACATTTTTTCACATATTTGTTGATTTGATTGTATTTCTTCTTTGAAGTGTCTATTCCGTTCCTTAGGCCATTTATTGATTGGGTTATTTGTTTCTTTGGTGCTAAGTTTTTAAAGTTCATTATATATCCTGGAGATTACTGCTTTATCTGAGGTGCATATGGTAAAGATTTTCTCCCATTCTGTAGGTTCTTTTTTCATGTTATTGTTTCCTTTGCTGAAAAGAAGCTTTTTAGTTTCAATCCATCCCATTTATTGATTCTTGACTTTATAATTCTTGCACTTTAGGAGTCTTGTTTTCTTTTTAAAGATTTTTTAAGATGGACACAATATCTTTATTTATTTTTATGTGGTGCTGAGGATTGAATCCAGTGCCTCCCACGTGCGAGGCAAGCACTCTACCACTGAGCCACAATCCCAGCCTTTTAGGATTCTTCTTAGGGAAGTCAGATCCTAAGCTGACATAGTAGAGATTCGGGCCTACTTCTTCTGTTAGGTACAGGATCTCTGTTCTAGAGCCTAAGTCATTGATCTACTTTGAGTTGATTTTTGTGCAGGGTGACAAATAGCGGTTTAATTTTATTTTGCCACTTATGGATTTCCAGTTTTCCCAGCACCATTTGTTGAATAGACTATTTTTTCTCCAATGTGTGTTTTGGTGCCTTTGTGTAGTAAGTAGTATGAGATAACTGGATTTATATGAGTTTGTGTCTGTGTCTTCTGTTCTGTACCATTGGTCTACATATCTGTTTTGGTGCTAATACCGTGCCGTTTTTATTACTATCTCTCTGTAGTATAATTTAAAGTCTGGTATTATGATGCCTCCTGCTTCATTTTTCTTGCTTAAGGATTGCTTTGACTATTCTGGGTCTCCTATTTTTCCAAATGAAATTCATGATTGTTTGTTCTAATTCTGTGAAGAATGTTATTGGTATTTTGGTGGGGATTGCATTGAACCTGTATATTGCTTTTGGTGGTATGGCCATTTGACAGTATTAATTCTGCCTGTCTAAGATCATGGAATGTCTATATTCTAAGATCTTCAATTTTTTTTTCAGTGTTCTATAATTTTCATTGTAGAGCCTTTGTACCTCCTTGGTTAAATCAATTTCCAAGTTTGTTTGTTTCTTTTGAGGTTTTTGTGAATTGGGATGATTTTCCTGATCTCTTCCTCAACTGAATCACTATTGGAGTAGAGGAAAGCTATGGATTTATAGGTGTTGATCTTGTATCCTGCTGCTTTCCTAAATTCATTTATAAGCTCTAAAAGTATTCTGGTGGAATTTTTTGAATCTTTTAATGATGTAGGACAGATGAGGCTAGACACCTGAGAAATTTTCAGGAAGCAAGTTTATTTAGGCTGTAGCACTCCAGAGGTGCTAATGCCTAAAAATCTCTGGACTGAGTCCAGAAATTCTTAGAAATTTATACTCAGTGGGGTGGTTACATGACAGTGGGTGGATACATTACAGTTACTCTTTGTTACATATTCTTAGACTAGACAGAGGTTTCACAAGTTTTCACAAAGAAAACTGAAATAGTAACTTTCACATAACAACAAGCTCCCTTAACTTTTGCACAGTGAGCTTTCTTGAGGCCAGCTTTCTATATCACCACCTAGTTGCAATTATATGTTATAGTTATTGTGGGGAGTTTCTCTGGTGGGGAGTGGTAACTGATGGCTACATCACTGGATATAGGATCATATTGTTGGCACACAGAGATCATTTGACTTCTTTTCCTGTTTGTATCTCTTTGATTTCCTTTTCTTGTCTGATTGCTTTGGGTAATTTTTTAACCGCCTCCTCCTTTGTAGATGGACACAATACCTTTATTTTACTTATTTATTTTATGTGGTGCTGAGGATTGAACCTAGTGCCTCACATTGTACTAGGAAAGTGCTGTACCATTGAGCCACAACCACAGCCCCTCTGGCTAATGTATTGAGGACTATGTTGAATAAAAGTGATGAGAATGGATACCTTTGTCTTATTCCTGAATTTAGTGGAAATGCTTTTAGTTTTTCTCCATTTAGTATGATGTTGGCTTTGGGTTTGTCATAAATGGCCTTTACAATGTTGATGTAAGTTCTTTTGATCACTAGCTTCTCCAGCATTTTTAACATGAATGGGTGTTGGATTTCATCTAGGGTCTTTTCTGCATTTAGGGGATCATGTGATTTTTGTTCTTAATTCTGTTTAAGTGATGAATCACATTTGTTGATCTGCATATGTTGAACCAACCTTACATCCATGGAATGAAATGAACTTGATCATGGTATCTTATCTTCTTAATGTGCTTTTGAATGCAGTTTGCTAATATTTTATTTGGATTTTTTGCATGTATGTTCATCAGGGATATTGGTCAGTAGTTTTCTTTCTTTGATGTATCTTTGTGTGGTTTGGTATCAGGGTTACATTAGCTTCATAAAAAATATTTGGGACTGCTCACTGTCCTTCAGTTTTGTGTAATAATTTGGGAAAGACTGGTGTTATTTATTTGTAAAGTTCTGGTAGAACTTAGCTGAGAATCCATTGGGTCTAGGGCTTTTCTTTTTGGAAGGTTTTTAATTGCTGTTTCAATTTCATTGCTTGATATTGGTCTGTTTAGGAGTTCTGTATCTTACTGGTTTAAGTTGGGCAAGTCATGTGTCCAGAAATTTGTACATATTTTCCAGATTTTCCATTTTTTTGGAATGATGTAGGACAGTTGAGGCAGGACACTTGAGGAATTTTCAGGAAGCAGATTTGTTTACTCTGCAGCAGTTCAGAGGGACTAATGCTCAAACAAATCTCTAAACCCCAAATCTGGACATTCTTTGAGATTTATACTAAGTGGGGTAGTTACATGACAGTTACTCATTGTCACATATTTTAGGTCAGACAGTTTCCACAAATTTTTACCAAAGACAACAGACATAGTGACTTTTTGCACAACAAGCTTTCTTTGAGACAATCTGTCATATCTTTGTTCTGCAAACCTGGCACTTACAAGAAAGAGGAAGCTTCAAACCACATTGAACTCTCTGCAGAACTCCTGTGAAATCCTGTTGACATTCTTTATAAAATCTTGCTGACAAGAAGTTTACCTATATTGGGGGGTCCCTAGAGAAGCTTATATGTTATAATTATGTTATGGGGCCATACTTGGTCTGCATCAGGAATATAAATATTCAAAGTAGGATCTGATAATTCTCTGGTTTTCAGAGGGGTCTGTGTTGATATCTCCTTTTTCATCTGTGATCTTGTTGATTTGCTTCTTCTTACTCTTGGTTAGTTTGTCAATTTTGTTTTATCTTTTCAAAGAATCAACTCTTTGTTACATTGATCCTGTATTGTTTTCTTATTTTCAATTTCATTGATTTCAGCTCCAATCTTAATTATTTCCTGTCATCTCTTGGTTTTGGGGTTAGTTTGTTGTTCTTTTTCTAAGGCCTTGAGGTGGAACATAAGCTTATTTATTTGGGATCTCTCTAATTTTTTAATGTAAGCACTCAGAGCTATAAATTTGCCTCTTAAAATTGCTTTCATACTGTCCCAGAGATTTTGATATGTTGTGTCTTTGTTCTTGTTTGTTTCTAAGAATTTCTTGATTTCTGTTCTCATAACTTCTTTGGTCCATTCTTCATTTAAGAGAGTATTATTTGGGGCTCCGGTTGTGGCTCAGTGGTAGAGTGCTTGCCCAGCATGTGTGAGGCACTGGGTTTGATCCTCAACACCACATAAAAATAAATAAATGAAGGTATTGTATCTGTCTACAAATAAAAGTATTAAAAAAGAATACTCTTGAATTTCCATGTGTTTATGTGGTTTCAGTTTTTTTTGTTTGTTTTTTTTTGCTGTTGATTTCAAGCTTCATTCCATTATGATTTGATTGGATACGTGGGATTATATCAATATTTTATATTTGCTAAGATTTGCTTTTGTCCTAGGAGATGATCTATTTTGGAAAAAGTTGCATGCACACCTGAGAAGAAGGTAAATTTAGCTATTTGGGGTAGAATATTATGTAGATGTCCGTTAGGTCCTTTTTATTTACAGTGTTTTTTAGGTTGAAGATATCTTTGTTAATTTTTTGTTTTTTGTTTTTGATGGCCTATTGGTGGCAAGGGTATATTGAAACCTCTGCAGCATTATCGTGTTAGAGTCTATGTGGAATTCAATGTTATGGAGTAATTTTTCCATGTACTTGGGTGCATTGACATTTGGGGCATAATTACTATGGTTATGTTTTCTTGTTGGATTGTTCTCAGTATAAGGATGTAATGGCCTTCTTTGTCTCTTCTGATTGATTTTTGCTTGAAATCTGTTCTGTCAGGTATGAGAATAGCTACTCCTGTTTTCTTGGACCATATGCCTGGAATATATTTTTGCCATCTTTTTACCTTCAGTCTGTGGGTGTCTTTGCCCATAAGATGAGTCTCTTATAAACAGCATATAGTTGGATTTTGTTTTTTGATCCATTCTGCTAATCTGTGTCTTTTAATTGGGGAGTTGAGACCATTAACATTCAGTGTTAGAATGGATGTTTGTGGTTTCCTGCCTTTTATTTTTCTTTTCTATATTTTATCTGATCTTGATTCTAATTTAGTGGATTTTTCTTCTATTGGACTTTCTCTGTGGGCTTTGAGAACTGTTTTTTGGTTCTTTGGTGTGAAGTTTATCTTTGAGTATTCTTTGTAGTACTAGTTTGGTCCTCATGAATTCTTTTTGTTTATTCTTGTTGTGGGATGTTTTTATTTCCCTGTCAAATTTAAAACTCAGTTTTCCTGGGTATAGTAACCTTGGCTAATAGTTGTATTCTTTCAGAGTTTGGAATAATCTCATTCCAGGGCTTCTTTGATTTTAATATCTGAGGAGGGAAATCAGAAGTGAGTTTTATTGGTTTTCCTCAAAATGTGACCTGATATTTCTCTCTTTCAGCTTTTAATATTCTTTCCTGGTTTTCTATGTTAGGTATTTTGATTATAATATGTCTCAGTGAGCTTCTCATTTGGTTAGGTCTATTTGGGGTCCTGTAAGCCTCCTGTATGTGGATGTCTATCTCATTTCTGATATGGGAGAAGTTTTTGTAACTGTGTCATTGAAAATGTTCTTTATGCCTTTAGTTTGCATTTCCATGTTCTCTTCTATCCCAGTGATTCTCAAGTTTGGTCTTTTAAAGTTGTCCCAGAATTCTAGTGTATTCTGTTCATATACTATAATGTTTTTCCTTTTACTGCCTTCTGTGTATTCAAGATTATATAGTCTGTCTTCAGTGCCTGAAATTTTGTGTTCAAGGGCTTACATTCTATTTTCTACACCATCTGGTCTGTTATTGATGCCTTTAAGTGAATTTGTAATTTAATTGATTTTGTCTTTGATTTCTACGAATTCTGCTTGGTTTCTTTTCACTATTTCTGTTTATTTGTTAAAATGGACTTTTATCTCCTGTAATTGCTCTCTTATTTTTTTCCTTAGATCTTTTTTTAGTTCATTGAACATTTTGATGATTATTTTTTTATAATTGTTCTCTGGGTTTTGGTCTACCTCACGATCAATGGGTTCCTTTGTTGGGGGATTGTGGATTTTGTGGGGAGATTTTTTTGCGTGTTTTCTCATTTTTTCAGAGCTCTTGTGGAACAGTTGAAGTAGATTCCTCTACCTCTTTCTGTATATCCTTTTGTATGTAGTTATATTATTTGTTCTTGGCCTTCTTTCTGTTTTTGATGTATGAGTAGATGCTAGGTTCCCTCTCTGGTGGTTCTTCCTTGTGTTCTTGTTGATGGTTTGGGGCTTTTTGTCTCCTCCCTTCTTTGAGTTGGAGTAATGTGGGAGAATGTTTAATTTTGCAGCAGAGTCTCTAACATGTGAACTTTTAGTGTCCCTGTAGGTTCCCAGGGAACAGCCAGTATTCATGCGTGCATGTGTGTGTGCGCTCTCTCGCTCGCGCGTGCTCGCTCGCTCTCATGCGCGCGCACACACACGTAATGAGAAAAAAATATATATACATGTATTAAAAATAAAAGAAAAAGAAAAAATAATCCAGTATTTTGGTATAGACTGAAGGGACTTTCTCCACTAAAGTGGTCAAAGTTTTGACCCGAGTAGGTGGTCACTATGTCCAGTAGTCTTTCTTACCAGTTATTCTTGAGTAAAGTACTGATAAAACAAGGAGTGGGAGATGTTAACCCCTTCCTGTTACTGTGTTTCTGAGTTATCAGTTGGAGTAGACTAAGATTGAAGCTGTTGGATATAAGACTCAGTTTCCCTTCTTGCTAGTATGAGTCAGGAGGGGTTAAGATGTACAGTTGGTTTGCATTTTGACCCTTCCTACCAGATCCATGTACTCCCAGGGTACCGCTTCTGCAGTGTGTTCTGTAAGGGGAGATCTGGCAAGTGGCGATCAGGTATGTTCGGGCCTTAGGTCTAGTCAGGCTAGGTTGAAAGCTGCCTTTGGAGAGACTAGGTTGATCTGCCCCCAGGGTTAGTCTTTGGTTGATTGTTTCCATGGGTTTGTTTTTCAGGTGCCTTCCCAGAAATCCATTTATGGGGCAGGGAGTCCTATCTGCACTCACTTTTTCCCAGAAGTTGAGCTTTTTAAAAAAATTTATTCTAATCAGTTATACATGACAGCAGAGTACTCTTCGATTCATTGTACACAAATGGAGCACAGTTTTTCACATCTCTGGTTATACACAAAGTAGGGTCACACCAATTGTGCAATCATACATGTACGTAGGGTAATGATGACCATCTAATTCCACCATCTTTCCTATCCCCGTGCCCATTCCCCTCCTTTCCCTTCCCTTTGACCAATGAAAGTTCCTCTGCTTGTCGCATCCCCCCCACCCCCTTATGGATTAGCATCCACTTATCAGAGAGAACATTTGGCCTTTGGTGTTTTGGGACTGGCTTACTTTGCTTAGCATGATATTCTCTACCTCCATCCATTTACCTGCATATGCTATAATTTTATCCTGTTTTATTGCTGAGTAATATTCCATTATATATACATACCACAGTTTCTTTATCTATTCATCTATTGAAGGGCATCTAGGTTGGTTCCACAGTTTGGCTGTTGTGAATTGTGCTGCTATAAACATTGATGTGGCTGCATCACTGTACTATGCTGTTTTTAGGTCCTTTGGATATAGACCAAGGACTGGGATAGCTGGGTCAAATGGTGGCTTCATTCCAGGTTTTATAATCTCCATACTGCTTTCTAGAGTGGGCACCAATTTGCAGTCCCACCAGCAATGTATGAGTGTGCCTTTTCCCCCACATTCTCACCAACACTTATTGTTGCTAGGAGTTGAACTTTCCCAGGCATAGTTCCTGAGTGTATTTACCCTTGCCCATTCTGCCGCCTGGACCCCTTCAGCTGGTTGCTGAGCCACCAGACAAAAAGACTCCCCTTTGCCCTTCCAACTGAGTCCCCTGGGTACAGTCTACCCCGTGCCTGATTCTTTCAAGATATACCAGACACTGCTTAGGTTTCCTTATATACACCTGCTGGGATACTGTGGTTTTTATGTGTATGTGTGTGTGTCTTTTCCTGATCTCCCAAGTCCCTCAGTGGCACAGCAGGCATGCTCTCCCCAAGATGGCTCCTGCCTCAGCTTTACATGGTTAGTTGGGATACAGTGTGTACTTATTTAACACCTGAATGTATTTGTCAAGGACCGCACAGTTTGCCACCTCTTAGTTCAGATAAGTTCAGGCAGGGTTTGTTTGTTTGTATTGTTCTTTTTAGATATAAATGGCAGTAGAATGTATTTTGACATATCATACATACATGGAATATAACTTCTTATTCTCGATGTTGTACACGATATGTAGTTACACTGTTCTTGTATTCATATATAAACATAGGAAAGTTATGTCTGGTTCATTCTGCTGTCTTTCCCATTCCTATCCTGCTCATTCCCTTTATCTAATCCAATGAACTTCTTTTCTGCTCCACCCTCCCTTATTGTGTGTGAGGATCCACATATCAGAGAGAACATCTGGCCTTTGTTTTTGGGAATGGCTTATTTCAATTAACGTGATAGTCTCCTGTTCCATCCACTTACTGGAAAATGCCATCATTTCATTCTTCTTCATAGCTGAGTTGTGTGTGTGTGTATCACATTTTATTTATCCATTCATCTATTGAAGGGCATCTAAGTTGATTCCATAGCTTGGCTATTGTGAATTGAGCTGCTGTTAACACTGATGTGGCCGTGTCAGTGTAATATGCTGATTTTAAGTCCTTGGGTATATACCAAGGAGTGGGATCACTGGGTCAAATGGTGGTTCCATTCCAAATTTTCTGAGTGGTGGTACCAATTTGCATTCCCACCAGCAATGTATGAGCGTACCTGTTCCCCACATCCTTGCCAACATTTATTGTTGCTTGTATTCTCGATAATTGCTATTCTGACTGGAGTGAGATGGAATCTCAATGTAGTTTTAATTTTCTTTTCTCTAATAGTTTGAGATGTTGAGTATTTTTTTAATATATTGATTGACTGTATTTTTCTGTGAAGTGCCTGTTTAGTTTCTTTGCCCATATATTGATTGGGTTATTTATTTTTTTGGTATTAAGTTTTTTGAGTTCTTTATATATGCTGGAGGTTAATACTGTATCTGAGGTACAGGTGGCAAAGATTTTCTCCTTTTCCATAGGCCCTCTCTTCATGTTATTGATTGTTTCCTTTGCTGTGAAGAAGGTTTTTAGTTTGATTCCATCTCATTTATTGATTCTTGATCTTCCTTCTTGCATGTTAGGAGTATTGTTGAGGAAGTCAGTTCCTAAGCCAGCATGATGGAAAGTTGGGTCTACATTTTCTTCTAGTAGGTGCAAGGGCTCTGGTCTAGTATCAGGCACTGATTTTTATCTCAGATTTCTTCACACTAGGACATATCTTGTCATTGCCTGAAATGTGGCTTCCTTTAGTCCCCTTCCCTTTGTCCTTGGTGGATTGGCTTTGGTAGCTGCTGCCTAGGGTGGGCTTTCTTCTTTATTTCCTCTTGTCTAAACTTGTGAGTCCCCAAGCTCAGTGTTTGGTATTAAATCCCTCTTTCACCCACCTTACTGAGAACCTGTGTATCTGCTATCATGGTTTCATGCTACAGAGCAGCCTGGAATGCAGCCTCTTCTACTCTCTTATCTTCCTATAACTCTGAATAATTTTTTTTAGATTTCCTGCTTCAATGAAGTATTTGTTTTAAATGATCAGATAAGGCTTCTATATTATCCTTAGTCTCTTCTTCATTTCCATACATAATATATTGTACTAGACAAAATTAATAAATTATTAATATAGATCAAGATAAGTGTATGAATTTAGTCACCTTAAGTATCTGTGATAGTGTTATATATACATGCACACAATTAATTTAAAATGTAACATATTAAGTATGTATTTAAAATTATTACTTTCATGTTTAATTTATTAGATGTATTTATTTTTCTCCATAGGGGTTCTCCTGGCACAGTGGCTGCTCCACGTGTGACTCCCACAGGTGTCAGTTGGGCTGACAAAGTAAAGGCTCATCACACAAGCTCTACAAATTTTTCAGATGTAGCACCTGCTCAGCCCTGCCCACCAACGGCAGTGCAGAAGACTTCCCGCAAAAATGGCAAGTGACCTTGAATTAGCATTTTTTTTGTAGTAGATAGAAGTATATTCAAAAATATTTGTACAGTTTAAAATTGGTCTCATTAGAATTATATATTTATCTTTTTGTATCATCTGTGTGATAGTACACTGCAAAACAGGGACTGTGTGTATCTTAGTGTATAGCTTGCCTAGTGTACACAAGGCCTTGGGTTTCATCCCCAGCACTGAGGGATAAAAAAAGTTGCCAGCACCACAAAATGTTCTTAAAAGCTGAGCATAATTCATTTTTAGCACAGTTTGTTAGCCAGTAGAGATTATTCTAGTTTTAGGTTTACCTTGTGTAAACTTTAATGAGAATATCTTTGTTTATGTGATATTTAAAAATTTTTTGACCCAATGAAGAAAATGAGTCTACTCCATTCTTTAGGCAGAATATACTCTTTAAAAGTAGCATATTACAATTTCAGCTCTTTAATATTTGATTATTTTGGTACTTCAAAATAATCTGTTTATCTTTGCTCAAACATTCTCTATATTATCAGAATAATTAAGGAACACAAATAGATAGTGTGTTATGATGGTACACCTGGGACAATTTATCCCATAAGAATTTCCTTCATAAAATATTCTATAGAAATCTGTGTTTTTTTTAAAATATCTTCAGCAACTGGGATGTGAGAATGATAAGTAATATGAGTTTGTTATGAGTAAAGGAAAACTTTGAAATAGCTCTCTCTTTCCTTTAGTGGAAGAGCCCTTTGAAACTTTTTGGTTCAGAAAGAAGTATTTTGTTACACATAACAAAGGCATTGCTATCTTTGTATTATGGATATACTTTGATTTGTTTTTTTGATTTTGATATCAGTAAGTTGTATTGGCTTATTTCAAATAATAATCCTTATTTTCATCCAACATTTTGTGCTTGTTTTTTTTATATAGGCTGAGTAGTAGCACATTGCCAGTAGGCAAAAATTCTGTATTGGTCTGTTTTCTGTGGCTGTAACAAAGTACTGGGTAGACTGCAAAGAGATTTATTTAGCTCACAAGAGGCTGAAAGTCTAAGGTTGGGTGACCTCATCAGTTAGACCTCTAAAGTAGGCCTTATGGTGAATAGCATCATCATGGTGGTAGTAAAGGTGATCATATAGTGAGACAGGAAGCTAGAGAGCAGTGCAGGTATCAGGTTCTCTCTCTTTTTTTTAAACAACTCACATTTATGGGAATGACTGTGATTCCCACTAAAACTACCTTAATCTTTTTCAAGGGCAGTACTCTTAGTGACATAATCACCTCCGTTAAGGCCCTACTTCTTAAGCTTCCACCATCTTAATGCTGCCACTCTGCAAACCAGATCACATGAACCTTTGGGGGACAAACCACATTCAAATCATAGCAGGTTCCTTCTCTGAGAAAAAGATAGGAAAATACAAAATCAATATTCTCTAATTTTTGTATCTTTAGACAATCTGGGAGAAATGTGTTATAAGATCAAAATTGCAAAAAATCTTAAAAGGAATTATGTAGTATTGGAACATATGACTTTGTTCAAATGAATACTTTCAAATTATTCATGAATAATCCATTTGATTGAGATGAAATGATAGATAATGATCTGTGCTCAAAGAAACCCCTATTATGGTATTTGGAAATTCTGTTTTAGAACACCTTGACTTTCAATTTTGGGATTTTTGTGCATTGTTGTGCTCAGTGAGTTATGGCATATACCTCAAGTAATTGGTGATAGTGATAGCTACAGTATTAAAGTTTATAACTATATGCTATAAAATAATTCTAATTGAAGATGATTGGCCACATGCCTTTAATTTTCTTATCCTCAAGCCCAGCTAAAATAGTATAAAAAGATTTAAAAATTCAACTTAAGAAAAAGGAGAAAAGATGATATGAACAGATTCTTTGGAAGTCAGAAAGGAGAAACATCACTTATAATAGAATTTCAGCGAGTCAACTGAATCCCAAGATGCAAAAAAGGGACAAAACTGAAAAGCAATCACAAAATGCCCAAAAGTTGGAAAATTTGTGATGTATTTATTTCTGGAAGTGAGAGTACATGGAAGGGTGGTACTTGAAGGAGTTCAGTATCCTGAACCCTCCTCCCTTTAATCTGAATTGTAGCAGGACTGTTCCACTCTCACTCCAGAAGAATATTGGAGGCTTATTTTCTAGATGTGGAGAAAAGATGGTATTTGATCCAAGGGACCAGGTACAGTGGAAGGTAAGAGTAGTGTATTTACAACAGGGAGGTCAGTGAAAGACTCTCTAAAAGTTAATGTTGAGGACCCTCATCTTCACTCCCTTCTCCATCCCTTTTCTTCCACCTAACACCCAGGTTTTTAGATCAAGAAAAACCATACCCGAGGAGTACATCCAGATTTGATATAGATCATGAAATTTTGGTCTTCAAAACTGATACTATGAAATAAATGCATCATCTCTAGTGTTTGCTGATAGTCTCCATTTTCCATATTTTCTTGGACTTATTAATTATATATAGTGTTTTAAAAATATTTTTGTAGTTGTAGATGGACTTAATACCTTTATTTTATTTATTTATTTTTGTGTGGTGCTGAGGATCGAACCCATCACCTCACACATTCAAGATGAGTGTGATCTACCACTGAGCCACAACCCTAGCCGAAACATAAATCTTTTTAAAAATATCTATGACTGAAAAATAAAATGACTCAACAACCTGTGGGTTTATTTTAAAAACATTTCTGATAGGTTTTCGGTTATTTGACCTTGTTTTTCTTTAACATATCTCACAATTTTTAATTGGATGTTTAACAGTACATATTTAAAACTTTAGAGCCTTCTTTTTAAAGTGTATTTTTTTTTTTTTGTCTTTTTTTTTGTGTGTGGGGGCTGGAGTGTGTGGTCTGGCAAGATTATAGAGTATAATCAGACTGTCCTAATCCTGTCAAGGTTTGGTTTGTGATTTTATTTAGGTTGATGTATTTTAGTTTTGTTCTTATTTCTTTTGGGGTCTCAGCTGAAAATCTAGGATATTTGCAAAACCCATTACATCCCTAGATTCCAACTTTTGTTTCCTTAGCAGTATATAATTGTTGTAAAATGTGTTCTGCTCATTAGCTTCCCAGCTGTTGCTTTCTGCTAGGTTTCTTGGAGTTTTGCCCTGTATATGCAAAGCCCAGCAGTTGTCAGGCGTGTTAGGGGAGATTGAATGCAGATTTTTTGGCTTACTTCCTTACAGTACCCCATACTCCTGCTCTCTGAGATTTTTGCCCCTTAAGTCCCAGTTGCTTTAGACTTCCTAAACTCCTATATCTGTTTCAGCCAGTTGGGAATGCTGGTTTTTGCAAGGATTCATTTCCCCTGCTTTTTGAATTCCAAATGTCTTCAAACAAAATGCTAGGCTGAATGTGGGTCTGATGTTGTTATTCCCATTTGAGGAATTGTAGTTTCTTAAAACTTGCTTATATTGGTTGCTTTCCATAGCCTTTAAACAGTTCATTTATATATTTTGTGTAGCTTTTACAGTTTTTATTGGCAGGAGGAGGGCCAGTTTTCATGTTACTCTGTCATTGCTGGAAGTGTAAATCCAAATACATACTAAAGCACACATGGAACTTTTGTGGAAGTTAAAACATGCTGAGCCATTAGACCAGCCTTAGTAGGTTTCAGGTGATATCAAGTACTCTGTCGTTGATCACAGTGGGATTAAATTAGAAATAAATTACAGTTACAATAGCTATATAATTCTGAAATTTTTGAATTTTGGAAAATAATTATGTATGGAAACAGGGCAATGAAAATTTGATAAAATGAATAGTTCAGCTGAACATGTAAGAACTTGAGATAAAGCTATGCTTTGAGGAAAAATTTCAGCTTCAGTTGTACATATTACAAAAGGAATAAAGCTAAAATCCAATTTATGTCATTTCTATCCAATTCTTGTTACAAAAGAACAAGTTAATCCCAAGGAACATAAAAAGAAGGAAAATATATTAGGTGATAATAAGACACTTAACAAAGCCAAGTAGACTAATAAAATGAACAAATCTCTTGTTACACTGATCAAGAAAAAGAGAGAAGGTATAATACCAGAAATGGAATAGAAGATGTGACTATAGATTCTATAGATATTAAAACAATAATAAGAGGATATTATAAACAGCAGCATACATAAATTTGGAAAGCTAAAATAAATTGAGAAATTCCTTGAAAAACACGTTTAAATTTGCATTTCAATAATTAGAAAAAACTTAAAGGGACTTGCAGATATCTTTTAAAAATGTAACTCTATAATTAAAACCTCTTCACAAAGAAAATTCCAGCTCAAGATGGAATTCACCTGCAAGTTCTTCCAAATGTTTAAGATAAAAATAATATCAATCTTATAGAAATTCTTCATAAGAACAAAAAGATTGTTTTATGAAATAATATAACTTTAATATAAAAACCTAACTAGGAAATTACAATAAAAGATTATCTTTTGAACATTGATGTAAATATTATAAATAAAGTATTGATGAAATACTGTGATAAATAAAAATGATAATATGTTATAGTCAGGCTGGGATTATTCCAAGTGCTGTTCAGTTATTGATTGTATTGACTTGAATTTTCTGTAACTTTATTAATGACATTTGTAATATTGAAAAAATTGTGCAAGTAAAAAGTTTGAAATGAAATATAATTTTTAGCTTTCTGCACCTCTAGCCTAACATTATTCTAAGTTTTTAGGAGTTCTCTGACAGTTTAATTGCATGCTTTGCTGTTCTTAAACATTCTTTATTATGGGAATCATTTTTCAGTATAGTTTTCACTGAAGTTTCATTAAAAATGTAATTTGTCTAACTATTTTCTCAGTTTCTAAGAGACCTAAGTTACAGTTTTTATTTTGATATACTTCTCTTTTTACTTGTTTCAATTATTATTTCAATTTTTTATTATATGATAGTGTTTGTGTTGGCTATCTCATTGGTTAATGGAGTAGGTCCAAGTTTTAAGCAGTATTTTTTTCCATAAGGAAGCTTTCAAAGAGAGATGTTTTTCTTTCCTTTAAAAGGTAAAGTAATTAATCATAGTACTTCTAAGAGTGAGCCAGTTATATTAACTGGAAACTAAAACCTTGTATTAAACTTCTTTAAGTTTTTTTTAAAAAAATATGTATGTTTAGTTGTAGATGGACACAGTATTTTTATTTTATATTATTTTTATGCGGTGCTGAGGATCAAACTCAGTGCTTCATACGGGCTAGGCAAGTGGTCCTCCACTGAGCTACAACCCTAACCTGAACTTCTTTAATTTTATAATTTAATTTTTTCCTCTTGGTATGTATGTTTTTATCATTCATCATGCAATTTCTCTTGTAATTTGCATGGAACATATTTAAATGTAAAACAGAAATCTTTATGTACCAAGTATTCATAAAGTTAAACATGGATGAAAATTGAATATAGAGTGGATATTATATGATTTAAATTATTACTATTACTTTTTTGAGTATTATAATTGTTTATTTTAAAGAAATTTGTATCTGTGAAAATGTGCTGAATATTTATAGGGGAAATTATATGATGTTTAAGATTTGCATTAAAGTATTTTCAGAAGAAAGAATGGGGAAGGGCAAACTACATTTCTGATAAGAGATTGGTATCCAGAATACATAAGGGTCTCATACAACTCAGTAGCAATCTGATTAAAAAATTCGCAAATGATCTGAACATTCTCAAGATATGCAGAAAGTCAACAAGTTATGAAAAAGAGCTTTACATCACTCATCATCAGGGAAATGGAAGTGAATACCACAATAAGATATCGTCTCACCCCAGTTGGAATGGCTGTTGTCAAAAAGACAAAAAATAACAAATGCTCATGTGGTTGTGGAAAAAGGGGAACTTTCATACACTGTTGGTGGGAATGTAAATTAGTACAGACATTATGGAAAACAGTAAAGAGATTCCTCAGGAAACTAGAAGTAAAATCACCACATGAACCATCTGTGCCATTGCTGGGTATGTAAGCAAAGAAATTGAAATCAGTTTGTCAAAGAGATTTATGCACTCGCATGTCTATTGCAGCATTATTCGTAATAGTGAAGATATGGAATCAACCTAGGTTTTCACCAGCTGATGAATGAGTAAGAAAATGTGAAATATATACAGGATAAAATATTATTAAGCTGTAAAAGAGTGAAATCCTGCTATTTGTAGCAACATTAGAGGAATTGGAGACCATTATGTTAAGTGAATATGTCAGGCACAGGAAGACACATACTGCATATTCTCACATCTATGCAGAAGCTGAAAGATCAATTTCATAGAAGGAGGGAGTAGAACAGTGGTTACCAGAGCCCAGGAAGGGTAAAGGGGAGGGGAAATGAAGAAAGGCTGGTTGATGAGTACAGGGATGCAGGCGGTTAGGCGGAAAAACTGCTAAGGTTTTGTAGCACAGTAGGATAATGATGGTTGACAAAACCTAACTGAATATTTGAAAATTACTAGTAGAAAGGGCTTTGAATGTCCCTAGCACAGGGAAATAATAAATGTCTGAGATAGTGGATATGCCAAATACCCAGGTATGATCATTATACCTTATATACATGTACTGAAATGTCACACTATATCCCATAAATATGTATAATTACTATGTGCCAATCAAAACACATTAAAAAAGAGAAAAACGTGGCAAAATATAGTCATTGAAGCTGAATAATTGAAATATGGGATTCTTTCTACTATTTTCTCTCTACTGTGGATTTGAGAAATTTCGTAGACTAAACATTAAAAATCACAAATGTAAACACACTTTCTCTTTGAAGATTTCAAACTCAGACCTTTATCCCACCTCTACCCTCCCACCCTTGTACTGGTGATTGAATCCAGGAATGCTCTACCACTGAGCTATATCCCCTGACCTTTTTTATTTTTTATTTTGAGACAGGGTCTCATACCCTTGTACTAGCTGGCCTCAAAGTTTCAACCCTCTTTCCTCAGCTTCCCCAAAACTGGGATTACAGATATGTGCCGCTGTGCCCAGCCATAGTCAGGTGTTTAAAATAAAAGATCATAGCTTCTGTCTAATGTCTTTAATTTAAATAACTATATATTTGTTTATATGATGAATGTACTATTTTTTAAAAAATAGGATAGAGTTAATTTACCAGTAAGGAATAAACATTTTGTAAATATTTTTTCCTGGAACTGTAATTCCTTACCTTTAGTGATTTAGGTGATAATATGAATGTAGATTTTCAGTTTTGCTGACAAAGCTTCAGAAATTGGCCTACTTCCTATTAATTTTTTTTATTTGTTCTAATTAACTAAGCATGACAGTAGAATGCATTTTGACATACATAAATGGAGTATAACTTCTCATTCTTCTGGTTGTATATGATGTAGCATCACAGGTCGTGTAGTCACATATGCACATAAGGTAATAAAGTCTGATTCATTCTACTATCCTTCCTCCCCCTGTACCCCTCCCCTGCCTTCACTCCCCTCTGTCTAATCCAAAGTACCTCTCTTCTTCCCTAGTGCCTCCCCCTTGTGAGTTAGCATCTGCATATTAGAGAAAACACTCGGTCTTTGGTTTTTTGGATTGGCTTATTGTGCTTAACACAATATTCTCCAGTTCCATCCATTTACCAGCAAATGCCATAATTTCATTCTTCTTTAAAGCTGAGCAATACTTCGTTGTGTATATATACCACAATTTCTTTGTCCATTCATCTGCTGGAGGGCATCTAGGTTGGTTCCATAGTTTAGGTATTATGAATTGAGCTGCTATAAACATTGATGTGGATGTGTCACTGTAATATGTTGATTTTAAGTCCTTTGACTATAAACTGAGGTATGGCATAGCTGGGTCAGATGGTTTCATTCCAAGACTTCTGAGGAATCTCTATACTGTTTTCCATAGTGGTTGCACCAATTTGCAGTGCCACCTGCAATGTATGAGTATCCTTTTCCCCACATCCTCACCAACATTTATTGTTGCTTGTGTTCTTGATAATTGCCATTCTGACTGAGATGAAATCTTAAGAGTAGTTTTGATTTGCATTTCTCTAATTGCTAGAGATGGTGAACATTTTTTCATGTATTTGTTGATTGATTGTATTTCTTTGTGAAGTGTCTGTTCAGTTCCTTAGCCTATTTATTGATTGGGTTATTATTTATTTATTTTTTGGTATTAAGTGTTTTGAGTTCTTTACATATCCTGGAGATTAATGCTGTGTCTAAGGTGCATGTGATAAAGATACTCTTGCATGCTGTAGGCTCCCTCTTCACGTTGTTGATTATTTCCATTGCTAAGAAGCTTTTTAGTTTGAATCCATTCCATATATTGATTCTTTTTTTTTAAACATTTATTTTTTAGTTGTGGGCGGACAGAATATCTTTATTTTATTTTTACGTGGTGCTGAGGATCGAACCCAGTGCCTCACGCGTGCCAGGTGAGCACGCTACCACTGCGCCGTAACCCCAGTCCCCATATATTGATTCTTGAT
Source organism: Xerus rutilus (assembly GCA_028644305.1). Classification (NCBI taxonomy): domain Eukaryota; kingdom Metazoa; phylum Chordata; class Mammalia; order Rodentia; family Sciuridae; genus Xerus; species Xerus rutilus. The sequence goes on from CM053401.1 coordinate 107,475,987, forward strand.
GTTATTTTTTACTCTTTAGGAACCTTGTTAAGGAAGTCAAATCCTAAGCTGACATGGTGGAGATTTGGACTTACTTTTTCTTCTATTAGGCACAGAGTCTCTGTCCTAGTACCTAAGTCATTGATCCACTTTGAATTGAGTTTTATGCATGGTGAGAGATGGGGGTTTAATTTCAGCTTGTTACATATGGATTTCCAATATTCCCAGCACCATTTGTTGAATAGCCTGTCTTTTCTACAGTGAATTTTTTTTGGTGCCTTTGTCTAGTATGAGATAATTGTTATTTATGTAGGTTTGTCTTTGTGTCTTCTGTTCTGTACCATTGGTCTACATGTCTGTTTTGGTGCCAATACCATGCTGCTTTGTTACTATGGCTCTGTAGTGTAGCTTAGGATCAGGTATTGTGATGCTCCTGCTTCAGTCTTCTTCCTGAGGATGGCTTTGGCTATTCTGGGTCTCTTATTTTTCCAAATGAATATTACGATTGCCTTTTTGTAGTTCTATTAAAAATTTCATTGACATTTTAATAGGAATTGCATTAAATCTGTATAACACTTTTGGTGGTATGGCCATTTTGACAATGTTAATTCTACCTATCCAGGAGCATGAGAGGTCTTTCCATCTTCTAAGGTCTTCTTCATTTCTTTCTTTAGTGTTCTGTAGTTTTCATTGTAAGAGTCTCTCACCTCTTATTAGATTGATTCCGAAGTTTTTTGTTTTTTTTTTTGAGGTTATTGTGAATGGGTTAGTTTTTCTAATTGCTCTTTCAGTAGATTTATCACTGGTATATTGGAATGCATTTGATTTGTGTGTGTTAACTTTATATCCTGCTACTTTGCTGGATTCATTTATTAGTTCTAGAAGTTTTATGGTGGAATAGTTTGGATCTTCTAAGTATAGAGTCATGTCATTGGCAAATAGTGATAATTTGAGTTTTTTTTCTTCCTACTCATATCCCTTTACTTTGTTTCTCCTGTCCATTGCTGTGGCTACAGGTTCAAGGACAATGTTGAATAGAAATGGTGAAAGGGCATCCTTATCTTATTCCAGTTTTTAGAGATAATGCTTTCAATTTTTTCTCATTCAGAATGAGTTATGTTGGCATTGGGTTTAGCATATATAGCTTTTACAGTGTTGAGGTATGTTTCTGGTATATTGACTTTTGCTAGTGTTTTTAACATGAAGACGTGCTGTCAAATGCTTTTTCTGTCTCTATTGAGATGATCATCTGATTCTTGTTTTTAAGTTTATTGATGTGATGAATTATGTTTATTGATTTCCATATGTTGAAACAACCTTGCTTCCCTGGGATGAACTCCACTTGATCATAGTGCACATTTTTCTTAATATATATATTTTTTAGTTGTCGATGGACCTTTATTTTACTTATTTATTTGTGGTACTGAGAATCGAAACCAGTTCTTCACACATGCTAGTAAGTGCTCTACCACTGAGCTATATACCTCTGTCTTCTGCTTTTGGTGTTGATTTGTTCCTCTTTTTCTAGAGTTTGGAGATGTAATGTTAGGTCATTTATTAGTTGACGTTTTATTCTTTTAATGAGTGAGCTCAACACAATGAACTTTCCTCTTAGTACTGCCTTTATAGTGTCACAGAAATTTTGATAGGTTGTATTGATATTCTCATTTACCTCTAGATATTTTTTTATTTCATCCTTGATTTCTTCTGGTATATGTTTGTCATCATTCAGTAGTGTATTATTAGTTTCCAGATGTTAGGATAGCTTCTATTTTATTTTATCCTTGACTTATAATTTCATTCCATTATAATCTTATAGCATGCAGGGTATGACCTGTAATTTTTTGTATTTGCTAAGAGTTGCTTTGTAGCGTAAGATATGGTCTATTTTAGAGAAAGACCCATGTGCTGATGAAAAACAAGTAAATTTTTCATTGATGGAGAAAATAATCTATGTCTGGTAAGTCTAAATTATTGATTGTATTATTTAGTTGTATAGTTTCTTTTTTTAGTTTTTGTTTGGATGATCTGTCCAATAGTGAGAGAGGTGTTTTAAAGCCACCCAGTATTATTGTGTTGTGTTCTATTTGATTCTTGAAATTGAGAAGGGTTTGTTTGATGTACATTGCTCCATTGTTTGGGGCATAAATATTGGTGATTGTTATGTCTTACTGATGTATAATTTCCTTAAGTAGTATGAAATTTCCTTCTTTGTCCCTTCTGATTAACTTTGGCTTGAAGTCTACTTTATCTGATATGAGGATGGAAACCCCTGCTTCTTTACATGATCCGTATGAGTGATATGTTTTTTTTCCCATTCTTTCTCTGTCAATCTGTGGATGTCTGTGCCTATGAGTTAACACTCTTGGAGACAGCATATTGTTGGGTATTGTTTTTAAATCCAACCTGCCAGTCTATGTCTTTTGATTGATGCTTTAGGCCATTAACATTCAAGGTTATTATGGTGATGTGATTTGTATTCCTGGTCATTTTGGTTTATTTCTGGGTTTAGTTTGACTTACTTTCTCCTGTGATTGACTGTTCCTTTAGTGTAGTTCCACCTTTTGCTGGTTTTCACTTTTTTTCATTTCATTCTCATGGAGTATTTTGGTGAGAATATTCTATAGTTTAGGCTTTCTAGTTATAAATTCTTTTAAATTTTGTTTATTACGGAAGGTTTTTATTTTATCTTTAAATCTGAAACTTAACTTTTGTTGGATATTAAATTCTTGGCTATCATCCATTTTCTTTCAGAGCTTGAAAGTTTTTATTCCATGTCTTCCTAGCTTTGAAGGTCTGGGTTGAGAAATCAGCTGAGATTCAAATTGGTTTCTCCCTGTACTTAATTTGGTATTTTTCTCTTGTGGCTTTTAAGATTCTATCCATATTCTGTACATTAGTCATTCTCATTATAATATGTCTTGGTGTGGGTCTGCTGTAATTTTGTATGTTTAGAGTCCTGTAAGTACATGATTTTCTATTTCCTTGTTTAGGCTTGGGAAATTTTCTGATATTGTTTCATTAAAAAGATTGTTCACTCCTTTGTTTTTATCTCCACTTCTTCAGCTATCCTGATAAATCTTAAATTTGGTCTCTTTATGTTATCCCACAATTCTTTGAAGTTCTGTTCATGGTTTTACCAACTTCTGTGCATAGTCAAATTTATTTTCAAGATTATATATTTTGTCTTCATTGCCTGAGATCTGTCTTCCAAGTGGTCTAGTCTGTTGGTGATGATTTCCATTGAATTTTTAATTTGGTTCATTGATTCCTTCATTTCAAGGATTTCTGTGTGGTTTGATTTAAAATCTCTTCCTTTTTATTGGAGTGGTCTGTCATTTCTTGTATTTTATCTCTGATTTCACCTCTTATACCATCCTTTACTTTGCAGATCAGTTTAACTATGAACATTTTAAACTCTTCCTTTGACATTTCTTCTCATGTTGTCAAAGGATTCTACTATTGGAGCATCTTGGTTTGTTTGGGGCACTTTTTCCTCTTTTTTCTTTATGTTGTTTGTGTATTTTCCCATCTAGCAGTATGGATCTGAGGCTGTACAGTTTCTACCCCATAGGCCCACAGTGTTTCCAAAGGTCTCCAGTACCTCACCTTTAAGGGCAAGACCAATATTAACAGCACACAATTGAACAATATATAGCCTTAAATCTAATAGCTCTTATTAATATATCTACAGTTTTGTCCCAATAAACTGAAATGATGTGTTCAATTATTGTCTACAATATAAACATTTAGTTTGCTAAAAGAGTTTATACTTTCAAATGGTGGACAAAGAGAGAACAAGTGGTGTAGGATGCAATGCACATGAGTGAGGAGGAGACAAGATAGAAGTAAAAATTTATAGGAAGAGTAAAAGAAGAATTGATAGAGTTTGGTTATTATCAGGAGAGGAGAGAGAGAATCCAGGGAAACAGATAAGTGACAGGAAAGATATATACATAGTAACAAAAAAATGGAAAATATAAGAATATACAATAAATCTGTAAAATACTATTCATGTATTCAGTCCTTAACAAACTGATACATGAAAAACACTTGGTTTCCAATATGGTAGAGATGTGAGAGAGGGGGGAAAAAAAGTTGATGGAAAATTGAACAATTGTTTCTACCATTGTTCAGAAGTTTCTCAGCTTCCCTTCTCCACGATAGGTGGGGATGTCTTGAATTTGATAGTAGTTCTAGTCGTGTGGGTGCTGGACTAGCTGGTAGGGTGAGCAGATAGCGAAATGCCCTCATACCCTCTTCTAATCCTTGACCTGATGTAACCAGCCTCGTCCGTCCCTGTGCACTCCAGGATTCTGAGTTAGGGAGAGCCTGGCTCTCTCCAGTCTCTCCAACCTGTACTCCTCTCTGCAAAATGCCATTAGTCTCTGACTTTTGGCATAAAAAAGTCAGAGACTTCTGGACCAGCCCATGCAGACCCAGTCAGTATCTGATGAATCTGGGCTTCAGATATCCCAGGCTTAGCCATGTTGCAGTCCCAAGATCTCAATGCCATTCTGACTTTCAGAGAAACCACCAGGGATGTGCTAGTATAAAGGAGATACCCTGCGAAGAAGCATCAAGGTGGTGGTCACTAGCACTCCCAGCAGGAAGACCCCAAATGCTGCCAAAGTCTCAGGCATGCCAACACCGGACCTCCAGTCCCTGGCCCATTGGCTGTGCCCCATGATGGTGGTGGTGGCAAACCTGTAGGTCCCTGGAACCCCAGGCTCTGGCTGCTGTCCCAAGATGGAGGTGGCTATGTGTAACCAAACCTGTAGGCGCTCTGGTAATATACTTCTGGGTGGTGGAGGCAGTGGTGGCACCCTGATAATGGATCACTGGTGATGGTGGCATTCCTTGTTAATTTTTATTCCACTTTGGGAGGCTGAGACAGGAGAATCACAAGTTCAAAGCCAGCCTCAGCAACAGCGAGGCGCTAAGCAACTCAATGAGACCCTGTTCTCTGCAAAAAACACAAAATAGGGCTGGGTATGTGGCTCTGTTGCCAAGTACCCCTGAGTTCAATCCCTGGTGCCAAAAAAAAAAAAATTTTTTTTATTCCAGCTTTATCAAGATACAATTTACATTACCATGTGATTCATTCATTTAAAATATCCAACTCATTGAATTTTGGTATAGTTATAGGTATATACTGTTAGGACAGAATGCTCAAATAAATCTCTCAAGACAGAGTCTCATATTTAGAAAGCAAAGTTTATTGACAGATAAAGCCTACCAGGCTGCCCAGTAGTGTAGTGCAACAGCCAGAGTTATTTGAATAGAGTTTTTATATTCTTTATCAAAGAATTAAGAGCAAGCTGAACATGAACTTGAGTGTAGCAAGCTAGGATTGACCTTGAGCGCAGGTGGCTGGGCAATAATAGAATTTTGTATCTAGGGACCTTGGAAAGGGTGGGGGTTATGGGAATAGGGTATCTTAAGTTTCTTTTTCTTGGTAGCTTATAAGCCCTGGCCTTGGGCCAGGATGTAATTCCAGATCTAAAATGGAATCACCAATGTTCAGGACATCGCATTATATACAAAAATCACCACCAATTTTGGAATATTTCCTTCCTCCATTTTTACCTGCTACCCTTTTAAGCATGTATTCCCTGCAGCCTTTACTAATATGTAGTGTTGTTGTAATGTTTTATTGTAGCTAATCTACATTGGAGTTTTAGTATGTATTTTCCTGATGACTAATGAGGTTGATCATTACATTTTTATTTGCCATCCTCTTCAGTGAAAGGTGGTTCTTGGGGTTTGCCCATTTTTCTACTTGGATTGTGTGTAATATTACTTGTGAGTTTTGAGAGAGCTCTATATATTCTAGACACTAGTCCTTTGTCAGATTTTTTTTTAAACCTTTTGGTACTGAGGATTGAACCTAGGGATACTTAGCCACTGAGCCACATCCCTGTCATTTTCTTCAGAGCAAGAGTTTCTAATTTTAATGAGTTATAATTGCTTAAACCTTTTTTGGATCATGCTTTTGTTGTCAGCTCTAAGAAGTCACTGCGTGACTGTAAATTGCAAAGATTTTTCTGTTTTATTTCCTAACAGTTTTAGAGCTTTATATTTTACATTTAAATCTATGATCCATTTTGAGTTAAGTTTTGTATAAAATATATGCATGGTTTGTCTATACCAGAACTCGTATTGAAATTTTATTCACTATTTATATTAGGAGTTGGTAGGATCTTCAAGGATGATTATGTTGTTAAAAGAGATTGGTGCCTTTCTTGGTGGATTGGGTTCATTTTTGCAAGGAAGGGTTTTTATGAAGTGAGGCTGCCTCCCATAATTTGTCTCTTTAACATATTCTTGGTTGCCCTTCCATTTTCCACCATTATTTGAAGAAGCATAAAGCCCTTGGTGCTATGCTCTTGGACTTCCCATTTTTCAGAACTGTGAGCTAAATAAACCACTTTCTTTTAAAAATTAAGTAGTCTCAGGTATTTTGTAATAACAACAGAAAATGTTTGTAGGGTGGTGTGAGTTTTAGGTCAAGGCTCACTTTTTAGTTCTGTTTTGCCTATGGGTATACACTTTGTTGAAAATTCTTTTTCTCCACTGAATTACTTTTGAATTTTATAAAAATCCAGCTGGTCATATTTGTGTAGGCATAGTTCTGGATTCTGTATTTTATTTTAATGACTGTGTTGCTTCACTAATTTTACAGTCTTGAGTATACTTTTTTTTGGTTTTTTTGTTTCTTTGTTAATGTCTTTTGGTACTGAGGATTGAACCTAGGGATGCTTAGCCACTGAGCCACATCCCTAGCATTTTTTAAAAATTTTATTTAGAGACAGTGCCTCACTGAATTGCTTAGAGCCACACTAAGTTGCTGAGGCTGGCTTTGAACTCACGATCCTCCTGCATCAGCCTCTTGAGCTACTGGGATTATTGGCATGTGCCACTGTGCCCAGCTTGAGTATTTTTAACTTAGTAGTAATCCTCAACATTGTGTAGAGTGATTGCTTTTGCTTTATTTTTCTTTTTAAAAATTGTTTTAGCTGGCTGGGCACGGTGGCACGTGCCTGTAATCTCAGCACTTTGGGAGGCTGAGGCAGGAGAATCACAAGTTCAAAGCCAGCCTCAGCAAGAGCGAGGTGCTAAGCAACTCAGTGAGACCCTGTCTCTACATAAAACACAAAATAAAGCTGAGGATGTGGCTCAGTGGTCGAGTACCCTGAGTTCAATTCCAAGTAGCCCCCCCAAGAAGATTGTTTTAGCTATTTTAGGTCTTTTGCCTTTCTGTATAGATTTTAGAATAGAATTATTCCCTTTCTTTTGTATTGTTTTGCTTTCTGCTCTTCCAGTTACTTGCAGTAAACCATATTTACTGAAAATACTACATGAAAAAATCTAGGTATAAGCAATCTTGAGTGTAAAATTGCATGTTACTCTGAGTAGCATGAAGTAATTTTTCTCCATCATATTTCATCTTGCCCAACAATCCAATAATCTTTTTGTCAAGCATATCCATGTTGTGTGTGCTACATATCCATTGATCAGTTAGTAGCTGTCTTTTATCAGATTCACTATGGCAGTATTGGGGTTCCTGTATTCAGTCAATCCTTATGTTATGTAGTAATGCCCCCAGAGCACAAAAGTAGCAATGCTGGCAATGTGAAAGAGAAGCAATGAAGCAGTTCCTTTAACTTAATAAGAAAAGGGGAAAAAATCACTTACTGAGGTTGCTAAGATCTGCAAAAATGTGGTACATATATACAATGGAATATTACTCAGCCTTAAAGAAGGATGGAATTATGGCATTTGCAGGTAAATGGATGGAGGTAGGGAGTATCATGCTAAGTGAAATAAGCCAATCCCTGAAAACCAAAGGGCAAATGTTTTCCCTGATAAGTGGATGCTGAGCCATAAGGAGGCTTGGGGTAGGGAAGAATGAAGGAACTTTGTATTGTGCAGAGGGGACTATAGGGAGGGGTGGGGCAGTGGGGATGGGGAGCACAAATGAGACAGACATTATTCCTCTATATACAAGTAGGATTATACTACTTGTGTGACTCAGCACCATGCACAGCCATAGAAATGGGAAGTTATGCTCCACTTGTGTGCAGTGTGTCAAAATGCATTCTACTGTCATGTATAACTAATTAGAACAAATAAAAAAACCCCCCAAATCTATCCATCATTATTGGGAAAGAAAAAGTAATTGAGGTTAGTTTTACTGCTCCACATTAAATTGTAATTTTTATAGCCACAGTGGGTGATAAACCTTTATGTAAGATGGAAAAGGCATTAAACTTTATCATAGTTTCTTTTAGGAAAAAATAGTATATTTATAGGGTTTGGTGCTATCAGTGGTTTTAGCATCCATTGGGGACCTTGAAATGTATTTCCTGTTAATAAGGAGGACTACTTTTTAGCTCAGTTCTATTGTTTCTGAAAATACTAGTCTTGGTCATTTCATTTCTATATTTTGACCATTTATCTAATAAGAAATCTGTTCATTTTCTTATTTCTATTATTTCTTTTTTTATGCTATGCTTGTCTTCATATGGATTACTTGAACAGTTTTGAATGATTTTTTTCTGATTCATTTATGGTGTTTCGGATCACATTTTTTCTCATAGTTTTATGAATAGTTGCTTTAGGTATTATACATGAGTTATCACAGTCTACTGGTCTTGACATATACCACTGCGTGAACTATAAAAATCATACTTCTAGCCTGATGCGGTGGCGCAAGCCTGTAATCCCAGCACTTATGGAGACTGAGACAGGAGAATTGTGAGTTCAAAGCCAGCCTCAGCAAAGGCGAGGCGCTAAGCAACTCAGTGAGACCTTGTCTCTACATAAAACACAAAATAGGGCTGGGGAGGTGGCTCAGTGGTTTAGTGCCCCTGAGTTCAATCTCCAGTACCAAAAAAACAAACAAACAAAAACACCATACTTCTAATTTTCTTTCTTTCTTTCATTTTTAATTTTTTTGTACTGGGGATTGAACCCCAGGGGCGCTTTACAAGTGAGCCACATCCTCACTCCTTCCTTCAAAAAATTTATTTGAGGCAGGATTTTGCTAAGTTGCCAAGGCTGGCCTTAAACTTGAGATCTTCCTGCCTCAGCCTCCTGACCATGCCCATCTACTTTCACTGCTTTTTAAATATAATTGTCTAAAGTGTTTACTTAATGTACTTTAAGCACTGCATCAGATGTTCTAATTTTTGCTTCATCATTAAAGATGCTTCATGATACTCCAAAAAGAATAATTGATAATATTTGCTTCTATTTTTATTGTTCCGGTGTTCTGTTTTTTTATTAATGTTTCAAATCTTCATTAATTAATTTCTTTTTTGAAACTTCTTTGAGTCTTTTTTTTTTTGGTATCAGGAATTGAACCCAGGGCCACTCAACCACTGAGCCACATCCCCAGGCCTTTTTTGTTTGTTTGTTTTTTAAAACATGGTCTTGCTGAGTTTCTTAGGACCTCACTAAGTTGCTCTGGCTTTAAACTTGTGATCCCTCTGCATCAGCCTCCTAAGTCACTGAGATTATAGGTGTACACACACCATCACAGCTAGTCCTTGAGACATTCTTTTTAAAAAAAATTTTTTATTTATTCTAATTAGTTATACATAACAATGCATTTTGTCACATCATACATAAATGGAGTATAACTTCTCATTCTTCTGGTTGTGCATGTTGTAGAATCACACTGGTTGTGTACTCATATATGTACATAGGGGGATAATGTCTGATTCATTCTACTATCCTTCCTCCCCCTGTACCCCTCCGCTCCCTTCACTCTCCTCTGCCTAATCCAAAGTACCTCTATTTTTCTTTAGTGCCTCCCCCCCGCCCCCCACTGTATATTAGCATCCACATATCAGAGAAAACATTCGACCTTTGGTTTTTTGGGATTGGCTTATTGCACTTAGCATCATATTCTGTTGTGAATTGAGCTGCTTAAACAATGATGTGGCTGTGTCACTGTAGTATGCTGATTTTAAGTGCTTTGGGTAGAAAATGAGGAGTCGGATAGCTGGGTCAAATGGTAGTTTCATTCCAGGTTTTCTGAGGAATCTTCATACTGCTTTCCATAGTGGTTGCACCAATTTGCAGTCCCACCAGCAATGTGTGAGTATACCTTTTTCCCCACATCCACGCCAACACTTATTGTTGCTTGTATTCTTGATAATATCCATTCTGACTCGTGTGAGATGAAATCTTAGAGTAGTTTTAATTTGTACTTTTATAATCGCAAGAGATGTTGAACATTTTTTTCATATATTTGTTGGTTGATCATATGTCGTCTTCTGTGAAGTTTCTGTTCAGTTCATTAGCCCATTTATTGAATGAGTTATTTGGGGTTTTTTGGTGTTTTTTGGGGGAGTAACAGGGATTGAAATCAGGGACACTCAAACACTGAGCCACATTCCCAGCCTTTTTTTGTATTTTATTTAGAGACAGAGTCTTACTGAGTTGCTTCTTGTCTTGCTGTTGCTAACGCTGGCTTAGAACTGGAAGTCCTCCTGCCTCAGCCTCCAGAGCTGCTGGGATTATAGGCGTGTGGAACCGCACCCAATTGGTGTTAAGTTTTTTGAGTTCTTTATATATCCTGGAGATTAGCGCTCTATTTGGGGTGCATGTGGTAAAGATTTTCTCCCATTTTCTAGGCTTTTTTTTTTCCAGAAAATAATTTATTGATGATTTTGTATATAATTAATGTTAAAAACAATAGCTTATTGGCAACAATTATTTCAATGTACAGTGTGTCTAAATAAAGCCAGAGTAAGAATATATATAATTAGAGAAACATAATCTTTCTATGCTGAAAAATATAAAATGTTATTGAGAGAAATAAAACAACACTTAAATAAATATAAAGGCATGCCAAGTTCATGGATTGATGACTCAGTATTGGTAAAATGTCAAATTTACCTATATAAATCTACAGATTGAAAATAATCAAAAATCTAATTTTTTTTTAAAATGAACAGTCTGATTCTGAAATTAAGATGGAAATGCAGAGGACCAACAAAATTCATAGAAATCCTAAAGAAAAATGAAATTCTGGATGTTATCAAATCCTATTATAAAATTATAGTAATTCAGACAGTGTACTATTAGGACAAGAATAGATAATCTGACCAGTGAAAGAGAAAATATAGAACCAGACTCACACATACATGGTTACCTTATTTTTTTTCAATTTAATATGTTATTTATTTATTTTTCATAAATATTTATTTGTTCTATTTAGGCTTACATGATAACAGAGTGCAATTTGATTCATTGTACATAGATGGAGGATAACATATAAATTCTCTAGTTGTAAGTTGTATAGAATCCCAACATATATGCAGTCATACATAAAGCTAGGGCTATGATGACCATCATATTCCACCACCTTTACTGTCCCCATGCCCCTTTCGCCCTTACACCCCTGTAAACAGAGTCCACCATTGTTCCCATGTCCTTCCCCACATTATGGATCAGCATCCACTTATCAATGAGTACATTCGGCATTTGGTTTTCTGAGATTGGCTTACTTCACTTAGCATGATATTCTCCAACTTCATCCATTTACCTGCAAATGCCATAATTTTATTCTCTTTTATTGCTGAGTAATATTCCATTGTATATATATATACCACAGTTTCTTTATCCATTCATCTATCGAAGGGCATCTGTGTTGGTTCCACAGTTTAGCTATTGTGAATTGAGCTGCTATAGACATTGAAGTGGCTGCAGCATTGTAGTATGCTGTTTTTAAGTCTTTTGGGTATAGGCCAAGGAGTGGGATAGCAGGCTCAAAAGGTGGTTCCATTCCAAGTATTCTAAGGAATCTCCATACTGCTTTCCAGATTGGTTGTACCAA
>CM053401.1:107488316-107504775 GCA_028644305.1 Xerus rutilus
TTCTTTAAGTTTATGCTGTTTGGAATTAATTTAATTCCTTGAGTTTGTAGTTTTATTTCTTTCACTAAATTTAGAAGTTTTTTGCCATTATTTCTTCAAATACCTTTTCAAACCTTTGCTCTCTTTCTGTGACTGTTGACATAAATATTAGGTCTTTAGTTATTGTCTCATAGGTTTTTGAATGTGTTTTTGCACTGTGACACTTTTCTAATGAAAATGGGGTACCAACTTGCACCACAGACTTGGATCTTACTGGTGGGATAAGCTCAAGTCCCTGACTGGCCTCACTGACACTACAGAAGGGAAAAGTGTGGGGAGGACTAACTCCTGTCCTTTCGTTGCTGTAGATTGGATTGCAATCTTACTCTCTGCTGGGCTTAGAACAAGGAAAGTGGGAATACAAGTGCCAATCAAGCTTGGCTTCCTTCACCTTTTGTATCCCATTGATGCTGACTGCAGTAGAAACTCAGCTTTCTATGGGGCCCTACTGACTTAACTGAGGGCCTAAGCAGAATATTGACTTATTTACTTTACACTTTGTTGTTGATGCTGAATTATGTGGAGATTCTGTGTAACATTGGCCCCTGCTGGAAGTACTTGGGTAGTGGAATTGTAGTACCATCTATTTCTGTTAGGTGGGAGATAGAAATTAAATTTCTAGGCCACCCCTTCTGAAACTGTGGGAAGCAGGGTTTCTACTCTTGTTTGTCTGGAATACATTGAATATTGCCAAAAAGATTTTTTGTGTTGTTACTTTACACTCTTTCCCATGTTTTAATTTTTTTTTTTCCTGGTACTGGGGATTGAACTCGGGGGCACTTGACCACTGAGCCACATCCCCAGCCCTTTTTTGTGTTTTATGTAGAGACAGGGTCTCACTGAGTTGCTTAGCACCTCGCCTTTGCTGAGGCTGGCTTTGAACTTGGGATTCTCCTGTCTTAGCCTCCCAAAGTGCTGAGATTACAGGCGTGCGCCACCACTCCTGGCTTCGCATATGTTTCGACTTAGAAAAACAGACTTTTCTTGACACTTAATTTTTTTCTTTGCCTATTCGTGTTCTGGGTTAGAGACCTTCATAGTATCCTACATGGAATATATATAGACTTTGTTGTCTGGAGGCAACAAATCTTTCAATTTCTCAGAATCTGCCTGTGCTTATTTGTGTTTTGTCCAGGGTTTTCAGTTGTAAGGAATACTGGAAAATAAAGATAGTGTTACTTCATAGATGCCCAGTTTTCATTTATATGTGGTGAAATACTGAACTAGAACATCTTTAGGTTCCTTCATCTAATATTGTATAATATTGTATAACTGACAGTTTTACAATCACTAATGGTATGTTATTATTGCTGAGATACAGAAGAGAGCTTGGACTTTAGAGTTATGCTTGTTTGGATTCTGAAAGATGGAGAGACAGGTTTTTGTTTTTTTGTTTTTGGTAACAGGGATTGAATCCAGGTGAGCGTAACCACTGAGCCACATTCTCAGTCCTTTTTGTTTTTTATTTAGAGACAGGGAACTAAGTTGCTTAGGGACTCTCTAAGTTGCTGAGGCTGGCTTTGAATTTGTGATCCTCGTGCCTCAGCCTCTGGAGCCACTGGGATTACAGGTGTGTGCCACCATGCCCAGCTAGAGAGGCACTTTTTGCATACTTGTCAGGAGCATGCGGGAAGAACGGAGAAACTTTGGTCAAAGGGGCGGGAGGGAGGACGAGGCACGGGGGCAGGAATGAGGTGGACATCATTGCTCTAGCTTCATGTATGACAGCATATATGGTGGGATTCTACATCACGTATGACTAGAGAAATGAAAAGTTGTGCTCCATTTGTGTACAATGAATCAAAATGCATTCTGCTATCATGTATACCTAAGTAGGATAAATAATTTAAAAAAAGAAAAGAAAACCCATTGTGCCTGGACTTGTGTCTTGGCTTTAACTTTACTAGGTATATGATGTTAGACAACTTATTTTCTTTATCTTGGCTTCCTTATGGCTAAAATGGGGTGATACTATTGACCTTATAGACTTGTAAAATTTTAAAGTGTTATTATATGTAAAGTACTTGGAACAATGCTTCCACATAATATCCATCATTTAAATGCTTATTATTAGTTAACAATTGTATGGCCTTAGGTTACTCTTAATCTAAATCTTAGTTTTGCTGCTTGTAAAACAGGGTAATTATGCTTATACATATATTAAGATATATATATCTTGCATAATACTTAATGTCTTGCTTGTATATTAGTTATACTCAATAGAAATTAAATTGGAAAATGTTTCTATTTTTGTAGATTTCCTAATACTTTTATCACCTAAAGAAATTTTGAGAACTCATAAGCCCTTAACTTTTGTGAATGAGTATGTAGTTTCATAATCCTTTGCAAGAGTATCTAAATATGTAGTATAAAATGTATCTGAATCTGTATTTAAATATCTACAGCACTAAATGGGAATATGAAAGCTTAAAACTATGTATAATAAAGTAAAAATTTTCATGGTAATCTTATTAAGTAAAAATAAGAAATTTTATTTTCTTAATTACATAGAACGGAAAGATGCTGAAGGATGGGAGACTGTTCAGAGAGGAAGGCCTGTTCGTTCGCGATCAACAGCAGTGATACCAAAAGTTTCATTAATAACAGAACTGACAAGGTCAAAGGATGACAGTGATAAGGAAAATGTATGTCTTTTACCTGAGAAAAGTGTACAGAAAGGTGAATTTATTGGAGATGGATCTTCTATAACTATAGAATCTCGGCCCAAAGACTCATTGCCCTCTTCTGACCATCCTCTTGCTGAAAAAACCCAGGTAATACATTCTGAAAACTTTTTCTTTTTATACTACCTTTTTCAAAAGGGTCTTTGTGTCTTGGAATATCTCATCTTTCTATTTCATTTTTAAAATTTTATGTTGAAAAATTTGAGATCTGTAGAAAAGTTTCAAGTCTAGAATTGTGAGTTGTCCCACAGGATATTGTTTGCAAGCTAACATTTAATATATTTTTTTTCTTTACTCTTACTACATGTCACACACATGTTATATGCTAAACATTTGAGATTAAAATACATTCACCTTTGAATAGAGTATGGCGTATATTTCCAAAGAATAAAGAAATGCTTTTATATAACCACGTTATAATTATAACACTCAGGGAATTTTGACATCTTTAATATAATGTTATCTAATTTATAGTCAATTTAAAAATTTCCTTGTGGCAATGATTTCTTTTTATATATATTTTTTCTCATTCAGAATGCAGTCTTGAATCACAGAGTATATTTTTCATTGGGAACAACTCTTAACCCTTATTTGTTTGTTTGTTTGTTTCATTCTTTTTTTCTTTTCTTTTCTTTTTGCTACTGGTTTTTAAACCAGGGGTACTTACCCACTGAGGTACATCCTTAGCCCTTGTTTCTGATGACATTAAGAGTTGGGAAGAGTAAAGTGCAGGGTTTCTTATACTTCCTTTTTTAATTTATTGTTTTTCTTAAATTAGTTTGGTTTATGCCTTTGTGACAACAACAAAGTGGTTGTAATTAGTATTATATTGAAAGGCATATGGATGGCAATTTGCCCAGGTTGGTTGTTAACTTTGACTTGTTAGTTAAGGTAATGTTTTCCTGTTTCTGGGATATTATTAAAAAATGGTAATGACATTTTGAGCATGTCCTACTACTTCTCCTCCTCCTCCTCCTCCTCCTCCTCCTCCTTCTTGTTTTTGGTACTGGAGACTGATCCCAGGGTTGCTTAAACACTGAGCCACATTCCCAACCCTTTAGAAACAGTCACTGAGTTGCTTGGTGCCTTGCTAAGTTGCTGAGGCTGGCTTTGAACTCGCAGTCCTCCCATCTCAGCCTCCTGAGCTGCTGGAATTATGGGCGTATGCCACTGCCCAAGCTTGTTCTACTTCAACTTTCTATAAATGCTGATATTTAATATAATTTAAAAAATTAATAGATTCAATATGCGTTCTGTTAGTCTAGTGTTTATTTTACTTATATCTTATATTATTAATATAAAGGTGACATTCATTTGGTATAATTTTATGTAAAATGATGAAATATAGAAGTATTCTTTGCTGTAATATGAAATACTTTAAATTAATCAGTTGTAATATTTTCAGTTTAAAATATCTACTCTTTAAAGTTCTGTTAGGCACAGGATTTTTTTTTTCTTTTTTTTAACCACTGGAAATGCTCTTTATCTTCCTTGCCTTCTTTTCTAATGATGAAAATGGCTCTTAATCTTAAATTATATTTGATGTGCTATAACTCTGATCTGTATATGTTTTATGCCCATGTGAGATTGTACACCTCGGGGACAGTATCTTATGTAGCTTCTTATTTTTTGACTACGTGAACAGAATTCTGGATACATGGTTAAGCAATTGGTATATATTTGTTGGATGTATCTTCAAGAAACTCTAATGTGGGAGACACTTAGTGAATAAATCACTTTTTAAATTTTACCTAACAAACATCTAGCATTTTTGATAAAGCAATTTATCTAGAAGTATAATTTGTTATAAAAGTTTTTCTGGTTTATATAGTGAATAAACTTAAACGATGTTGGGATTTCAGGAATAATTTATATGTAGAACTTTGGAATAAACTTCCTTAGATATTTTAGTATAAAATTTCATTGCTAGTGGTAGCCAAATGATGATAATATTTGTTTTTTCCACTGTCATTTTAAAAATAAAATTAGTATATCTATATCTTTTCTCAACATTACTTTATAAGTTTGGCTTTGATTTTGTTACATAAATGACATTGAGTTTTTAATAAACAGAGTTGATGATAAACATCAGTAATGCTAATGTAAATATTGCCAAGATGATTATAAACCATGGTGACCAACATGAAAATAATGTTGATAGCAATATAAACAATGTGATATAATTTAAATAATGTTGCTAAAATCAACACTTTGGAACACTAAGTTGTAAATACATTAGAATATCTAATGTAGTTTATAAGACTTGGGCAAGTTTAGTATTTGTTTACATAATTAATCAAAACTGGAGGTTTTAAGCCAGGCGTGGTGGTGCACACCGGTAATCCGAGCATTTTGGGAGGCTGAGACTGGAGAATTGCGAGTTCAAAACCAGCATCAGCAACTACGAGGCACTAAGCAACTCAGTGAGACCCTGTTTCTACATAAAACACAAAATAGGGCTGGGGATGTGGCTCAGTGGTCGAGTGTCCCTGAGTTCAATCCATGATGCCAAAAAATAAAAGTAAATAAAAATAAAAATTAAAATAAAATAATAAAACTGCAGTTTTTTTGCCACTATAGTGGTTATCTAGTGTTTAAGACATGATGTGAGTTTTAAATTCACAATTTTAAATTTTAGTTCTTTGACTTGTATAATTGGAAAACAAAGTACTATGCTTTGTTAAGAAGTGAAAGTGAACGCTTGGTTATGTTTACTGAATTAGAAAGATTTTTTAACAAATGTTTATGTGTTTGGCTTAATTCAGGGTTATTAGTTTTAGTATTTTCATATTTCTGTTGGTTATATATTAACTATTCAAGTGAAGGGAAATGGGGAGCATGTCTAAATCTTATCACATGATAAGACAGCTCATGCTTTTGTTCATACCTTTTTGTTTTCAGTCTGAGAATTCTTAACCATGTACCATATGGGTCTTTGTGAAAGGGAACTTTGAGGGGCATGTTAGCGTTACCTAAAGAGGTGAAGTTTCATAATTTTTTAGTTAAATGCTTCAAAATATATTTTCATAAGAAATGGTTTCAGGATGTTTTTAAAATACTGAATACCCTCAACTGGAATCAGACCACCTTCAGGAAAGTTCTTGTCAATGCCTTTAGTTGGATGAGTTATATATTCAAAGTGTTATACTCGTGCCTAGATTTCTTTGTGAGGGATTAGAAATATTCATCAAGAATTGCCTACTTTTAGAGAATATAAATGCAGCTTTTATTGCTTAATTTCTGTGCATACTAAAGACAATACTCAATATATTGTAAGCATGTAAATAAAATTTGTGCCGCTTAATGGTTTTTCCTTTTGTTGCCCTTGAAACATACAAAAAAGATAAATGAGTTGTCTGTCATCCAGGTAAGTACTATTTTATACTTGATAGGTGAAGTAGAACCAGCTCTTCTACACTCATACAGTTAGTGAGTGTCTTTATTATCTCTGATTCATTCTATAAATATGTTTTGTTAGTTCACAGTGAGTGCATTGGATGTCAAGAATTCTGGCAGTAGTCAAGACAGTTCTGTGCAAACTTCTGAAATACCTGGCGTTCACATTGATACAGAGCATGTTTTAGAATCTCAGCAAGTTGACACACCTCCTTTGCAAACAAATGAAGATAAATTTCCAGCAGAGGAAGCAAGGATAGAAAGTGAAATGGACCCTTCAGATATTTCAAATGTGAGTGCTGCTCACTTGGTAAGAACAACTTATCAGAATTCTGAGTAAATATACTTAAGAGGTCTAAACTCCAATAATAACAACTTGTATTGCTTATTACTTTGTATTTTACAAAGCATTTTATATATATATATTTTTAACATTTTTACATTAATTTTTTGATATAGTTAAGCTTCTTCTTGATTTATAGCGGAAGAAAATGAGATTAAGAGAGTAAAAAACTTCTTCAAAATCATTTATTTTATATGTTATTTAACCAAATACATTTTAGCTCAGGATTGAGAAACTAAACCTAGCATCCATGTCCCTTGCTTATTCTGGGATTGATTCTCAGCATTGCGTAATAACAACAACAACAACAACAACCAAAAACAAAAAAAGAAAGAAAGAAAAGAAACTAACCGTAACCCTGTAATCCTATAATGACAAAGTCTTCCATGTGATATCTGGCATTCTGATAGATGAAATATTTTGCCTGCTGGACTTAATTTGAACATTTTTCTTTGCAGCACAATTTAAACAGCTGCTTTCATTTGTTTGGTTTTTAAGATAAAATTTATTTACTATCCCTATTTCAAAATCTCTAAAAATGAATTGGTTATATTAAGTTTATGTTTTTGATTGATTTCTTATTTCTGCCCACCTTTTCCTATTGCTCATTTTAGTATTAAGACACTTGACCCTATGGATGATCTAGAATACATCAGAGAAGTTTCATAATTTTGTATAAATGAAATCATATAATCTTTGGTTGGCTTATTTCACTCAACATAATCATTTTGAGGTTCATCCGTGTAGTTGTTTATTAATAGTTCATGCTTTTCATCACCTTTAGTAGTATCATGTGTACATGTAACACAATATGCTTGTTCATTCATTTAATGCACAAAAAACAATATCCATTGGAGTTGCTTGTATTTTTTTGTTATGACTTAAAATGGTATGAACATTTGTGCATACATCTTTGTGTTGAATATGTTTTCATTTCTCTTGGGAATATACCTAGATCACTTTCATTGATAGTATTATTTAGGTCTCCAATATTTCTACTAACTTTCTGTTTACTTGTTCTGTCAGTTTAGAGAAAGATATTGAAAACTCTATAATTCTGGATCTGTATTTTTAAAACAACTTTTTCATTTATAGTTGACCTAACATATGGTTCAACAAATTGGCCTAACATACAGTTCATCCATTTAAAGCTTATAATTACATGTTTTTTAGTCTCTTCACAGAGTTGTGCATCCATCCCCATAATCAATTGTAGAGCACTTTTATCCCTTCAGAAAGAAATCAAGTATTTATTATTCATCATTCCCTTTCATTCCCGCCCCCACTCTCCCAACTCTATCCAATTGCTAATCTGCTTTCTATATCTATAGTCTTGCCTATTTTGGACATTTCATAGAAATGAAATTCAATATGTGGGTCTTTGTGAAAGACCACTTACCATGTTTTAAAGGTTCAACCATGTTTTAGCCTTAGTAATTTATTCCTTTTCATAATCAAATAGCATCCTATTGTATATATAATACCAAATTCTATTTATCTGTTGGTGGACATTTAGATCTTTCTGTTGTTTGACTGTTAGCTATAATGACTAATGCTATTTTAAATATTTGAAAACAAGTTTTTATATGGACATACATTGTTATTTCTCCTGGATATGTATCTAGGAGAATTGCTGGATCATATAAACTTTGTTTAACTTTTTGAGGAGCTATAAGACTATTTTCCAAAATGGTTACTTAATTTTACTTCTCATTAGGTTTTTTTTTTTTTTTAGCAGTTCTATCAGTTTTTGTACTGTTTATTTATTTTTAAATTTTTTTATAATGTTGTATTTTTTATAACTTTATTTTGTTTGTTTATATTTATGTGGTGCTGAGGATCGAATCCAGTGCCTCATGTATGCTAGGCAAGCAAGCGCTCTACCACTGAGCTCACAGCTCCAGCCCCTGTCCCAGTTATTTTTAAGCTGTTAATTTCTGAGGACTTTTTTGTTTTTAGGACTGTTTTGTCTTCCTGATGAAGTGAACCATTTATTATAATGAAATGATCTTTATCCCTGGTGATATTTTTTGCTTCGAAATCTGTGATATTAATACTTAAGTATTCTTTTTTCCCTACAATACTTCTATATTCTTTTAATTAATTAGATTTTTTTATTTGTAATCTCTTTTCTTTTGTAAAATATTTTATTTTAGTTGTCAAAAGACCTTTATTTAATTTATTTATATGTGGTGCTGAGAATTCAATCTGGTATGTCTCACATGCTAGCCAAGTACTCTACCACTAAGCTACAACCCCAGTCCTGTAATCTGTATCTTCACGTTTAAATTAGGTTTTTTATAGAAAACATATTGTTGGGTCTTGCTTTTTATCCCATTTGACAATTTGTACCTATTAATTGGGGTTTTTATAGTATTTACATGTAATACTGTGATTGATATCATTTGTTTAAATCTATAATAAACTTATGATTTGTTTTTCATTTGACCAATGGTCTCTGTTCCCTGGTTTGTTTTCTATAATGTCTTTTGTTGGCTTATTAACATAACTCTTTGTTTTTTTATTTCAGTGTTTGCTGTAGGGTCTATAATGTATATTTTTAGCTTCTCATGGTTATTAATTGATCATCGAATCATATTATTTGTATTTCTTATAGTGCATTTTTTTTAAAGTAAGAGTAGGATTTTTTAAAAAGTGTGAATAGAAACAGAATTCCTGCAGGGCCAGAGGGGACCTGATAGGGGCTGCCCTCTTCTAATGTATTTGCACATTAGGTGTATATGTGTTCAGAGTATATCATCAACAGTATAGCATGTATTCGTTCAATCTTTCCATTATAGAAGACTATTTGATATTTAATCTGTAACTTTTGAGTTTTGATATTCAAATGAAATTTATACTTTGTCATTAATAATGCCTGTTATTTATATAACTTTACAGTTTCTCATACACAGCTGTGTGGTAAAGAAGGTAAGTCATGGATTATTGTTCCATTTTTATGGAATAACAAATATGCTCTTTGTTTTAAGAAACTTCTAAATCACACAGCTAGCAAGTGGTTGAGCCTGTATTGGATCAAGATTTATGATTGTAGATACATTTTTATTATTCAATGTGTACTGTTGAGTCCATGATTATAAGATTAAGAAAGATGTGATTATTTATCTTTTCAGTCCAATTATTTTTTGTGTTTATTTTTAACTTATAGTCCATGGCAGAAGTCCTTGCAAAAAAAGAAGAGCTAGCAGATCGTCTAGAAAAGGCCAATGAAGAAGCCATTGCTAGTGCTATTGCTGAAGAAGAACAGTTAACTAGAGAAATTGAAGCTGAAGAGAACAATGATATTAACATTGAAACTGACAATGACAGTGATTTTTCTGTGAGCTTTCAGAATTTTTTAACATAGTTGTTCAATTATATACAGAAGTAAAATTCTTAGGACCAGAAAGACTTAGAGTTAATCTAGCCCTACTTAAAATTGTTTATTTAAAAATAATCTTCATGGTCTGGGGCCGTAGCTCAGTGGTAGGGCACTTGCTGTCTGTGTTAATGACTAATGTCATGCATGAGGCACTGGGTTCAATCCTCAGCACCACATAAAAATAAATAAATAAAGATACTGTGTCCATCTACAACTCAAAAAAATTTTTAAAAATTAAAAAAAAACTTCAATAATAATAACAGTTATTCTCATGGTGATTTAGACTTACATAGTAACAATAGCAACTGTTTTTAATACTTGACCATTACTAAATATTTTCATATAGGATACAACTGACATGTTTAAAAGTTGTTATTCTCATTTTAAAAATCAAGACATTGAGTCTTATAGAAAGTAAAATCTCAACATTACTCAAATAGTAATTCATAGAGACTGAAGAAGAATCTAAGGTTTTTACATTTTGTTTTCTACCAACAAGTAGCAAATGATGCACTACATTACTATTACTCAGTGCTCAGGTTATATATGTTAAAGAAGGGGATTTGTTAAAGAATAAAAGCAACCATCAGATTTATGTTTCTTTTTTCCTTTT
Organism: Xerus rutilus; assembly: GCA_028644305.1. NCBI lineage: Eukaryota > Metazoa > Chordata > Mammalia > Rodentia > Sciuridae > Xerus > Xerus rutilus. The sequence goes on from CM053401.1 coordinate 107,498,774, forward strand.
TTCTTTTTTCTTTTTTTTTGTGGTGCTGGGGATTGAACTCATGGCCTTGTGCATACAAGACAAACACTCTACCAACTGATATATATCCCCAGCCCCCAGTTTTATGTTTCACATATTTTTATGCTAAATTGAATACCCAACAAAGTCTCTTACGCTCTGCTAACATGCTTTGTGTATTATGTCAGTGTTGATTTAGTAATGGTATAGTGTCAGTATGTTTCTTTTGAAATTTTTCCCTTCTGTCTGTGTTAATGACTAGTGAGTTCTTAAAATGTATAGTCTATGGTATTGTAACTAGATAATTACTCTGACTATACAAAGTACATACCTTTTTCCTGATTTCAAACTGTTAAGTGAAATGTATTAAGAAAAGGTAGAAAAATTTCATGTATAGTTCACTTTTTTAAAAAATATTTTTTAGTTGTAGATGGACACAGTGCCTTTATTTTTATTTATTTATTTTTATGTGGTGCTGTGGATCGAACCCAGTACTTTATACGTGCGAGGCGAGCACTGTACCATTGAGCCACAACCCTGGCCCTATAGTTCACTTTTAAGTTTATAAAAATTATGTTTGAAAATTCATTTTTCAGATTTGTTTTTCTCTCCTTACATTTTAGGCTAGCATGGGCAGTGGCAGTGTATCTTTCTGTGGTATGTCTATGGACTGGAATGATGTTCTTGCAGATTATGAAGGTATTATTTGCGTGTGCATATGTATCTGTGTGTATTTGATGTGTAGGTACAATGGGATACAATTATTATGTGCAGTTTCTGTGTAAAATAATTTGAGAAAGGAATGCTGTAGACTTTTAAAACTTTGTTTAAAAATATTGGTTTTAGAGAACTATGTGGTTAAAGAGTAACATGGCTTTCTTTTTTCTGAACAGCTCGTGAATCTTGGCGGCAAAATACATCCTGGGGGGATATTGTAGAAGAGGAACCTGCTAGACCTCCAGGGCATGGAATTCACATGCATGAAAAACTTTCCTCACCATCTCGTAAAAGGTCTGGCCTTTGAAAATTAATTTGAAATGTTTCACAGGAGGGAAACCAGCCGCTCTTAACTATTAAATAGAATTGCTCTATGACATTTTTTGGCACATTACTTTAGGACAGTTCCAGATCCATTGAAAAGTGATAATTAGTTTCCTGAAATGCTAGGCCAAATTGAGTTTTGTATACTTTAAGACCTTTGAAGTCTAAAGACCACTGTTTTTGGCCTTATCATCTAAACATTTGTGTCTCTTGTTCTTTTGTTTACATTAATAGAACAATTGCAGAATCTAAGAAGAAACATGAAGAGAAGCAAATGAAAGCACAGCAGCTAAGGGAAAAGTTGCGTGAAGAAAAAACATTAAAGCTTCAGAAATTATTAGAAAGGGTGAGTTTTATTTTTAGGAAATTGTGATAGTCTTAAATTGGTGGGCATATTTTCAAATAGACTTTTTTATGGTCTGAGAGGAGCTAAACAAACCATAAATATAATTATATTCTTTAAGAAATAAAGGCATTTCTCTCTAAATTCCATACGGTTAGTTGTTAAAAAAAAGAATTTGTTTTTCCTACACCAAATTTTTCTTTTCTGAACTGTCTCATAAATTGATATTTTTCAGGATTGGCATGGATTTGTGAGGCTGAACTTTGTCTCTTACTATTTTCATTGCAAAGTGTCCTTGGGTAGGCTGGTCCAAAGTGTATAATGATGGTATAGGACAGTTTTGAGGCTAAGATTATTAGTATTTTAATGAATGCCTGCCTGTAGCCAGCCCTGGTCCTGCTGTTTGCTATGATTTTTACTATTATGAATATGCCTGTGACCAGCCTCAGTCACAGGGGAGCAAACTGCCACCCTGGCCCCTACTTATTGTTACTGTTTGCACATATGCTGCTGGTGCTATAGATGGCATGCACATGGTCCATCCTTCTGTATATGTGCATACAGCCAAGCACTGGAGGTGTGTACATCAGTAGCTCTGCCCAAGCCCCTACCACCACCTGCCCCAATATTCAACTACTCAGGTATGTTCACTGCTTAACAGAACACCATTACTGAGAATCTCAGTAGCCTTTGATGCTACTGCAAAGACCTGGCAGTTTTTGCAACTGGGGAACACACAGTTACTGATGTCATTAATACTAGCCTTTGAACTGCTATGCCAGGTCGCACTTTTGGACTCAGAGGTGCTGTACTTCTCTGTGCATGGTGTTCCACGTGCCACTAGGCCTGGTGCAGCAAAACACTCTCCTGTTTGCCTTCCTGCTTCTGTCAATGGCCCCATAACCCCTTCCCCCAGCTTATGGTCTTTTGTTGCCAAAGCCACATCATAAAGTCTGCACAAGACTGCTTCTTTAGATCCATAAGCAGCAATGCAGGGGTATAAGGAACATGAAAAAAAAATTAGGAAAACTACAAAAGAACACAATAAATTTCCAATAACTGACTTAAATATACAAAGATCCACAAATTTCCTGATAAAGAATTCAAAATAATCATTCTATGGAAGTTTGGCCAGCTACAAGAGGACACAAATAATTATAAAAATCAGGGAGACAATATAAGAAAAAAAAAAGTTCAAGAAAGAAGGCATAAAATAAGAAACAAGGCCCAACCCACACACGTCATCAGATAGAGCACTGATCTCCAGGATATATAAAGAACTCAAAAAACTTAGCACCAAACAAAACCCAATCAGTAATGGGCTAAGGAGCTGAACAGACACTTCTCAGAAGAAGAAATACAATCTATCAACAAATATGTGAAAAAGATGTTCAACATCTCTGGTGATTAGAGAAATGCAAATCAAAACTACTCTGATTTCATCTCACTCCAGCCAGAATGGCAGTTATTAAGAATATAAGCAACAATAAGTGTTGGCAAGGATGTGAAGGAAAAGGCATACTCATACATTGTTGGTTGGGCTGCAAATTGGTGCAACCAATCTGTAAAGTAGTATGGAGATTCCTTAGAAAACTTGAAATGGAACCACCATTTGACCCAGCTATCCCACCCTTGGGTCTATACCCTAAAGACTTAAAAACAGAGTACTATAGTAATGCAACCACTTCAATGTTTATAGCAGCACAATTCACAATTGCTAAACTGTGGAAGCATCCTAGATGCCCTTCAGTAGATGAATGGGTAAAGAAACTGTGGTATTTTTACATAATCGAATAGTACTCAGCATTAAAAGAGAGTGAAATTATGACATTTTCAGGTAAATGGAGTTGGAAAATATGCTAAGTGAAGTAAACCAATCTCAAAAAACAAAGGCCAAATGTTCTCTCTGATAAATGGATGGTAATCAATAAGAGTGAGGGGAGAGGTGCATAGGACAAGTAGAAAAACTTTCATTGGTCAAAGGGGAGGGAAGAGAGGGGAATGGGCATGGGGATAGGAAAGATGGTAGAATGAAATAGTCATCATTACCCTAGGTACATGTATGATTGCATGAATGGTGTGACTTTACTTTGTGTATAACCAGAGATGTGAAAAATTGTGTTCCATTTGTGTACAATGAATCAAAGAGCATTCTGCTATCATGTATAACTGATTAGAATAAATTTAAAAAAGAAATTCTGAATCTCTAAAATTTAGTGACTGAATTATGACATGCAATAAAGAGCTTCAGCAGACTTGATGAAACACAAGAAAAAAATCAGAATTCAAAGACATATCATTAGAAAGATAATTAACAGGAGGGGAAAAAAAGAATGAAGTAAAGCTATTGGATTTATGTGAAACCATTATCAAATCAAGATATGCATCATACAAATTAAGAAAGAGGGAAAAGGACAAAAAGCTATTCAAAAGAAATAACTAATGGGGCTGGGGTTGTGGCTCATGGTAGAGCGCTCACCTCTCTTGTGTGAGGTACTGGGTTCAAGCCTCAGCACTATGTAAAAATAAAGGTATTATGTCCACCTACAACCAAAAAATATTAAAAAAAAAAGAAATAACTAAAAATTTCTAGATGTACATAGAACCCTAAATAGGTTAAAGATAAGTCTACACCAAGCTGGGTGCAGTGGCACACACCTGTAATCCCACCTATGCAGGAGGGTAAAGCAGGAGGGGATTACAAATTTGAGGCTATCTTTGGCAACTTAGTGAGACTTTGTACCAAAATAAAAAGGACCAGAGACATAGTTCAGGGATAGAGTGACCCTAGGTTCAATGCCTAGTACCCCTCCCCCCAAATAATCTGCACCAAGACTCATTATAACTAAACTATGAAAACTCAAAGAATTTTGATACCAGCAAGAGAGAAGCAACTTTTCACATATAAGGGAACCCCATCACCAAAACATTCACTGAATTTTTCAATAGAGACCTTACAGACCCAGAGGAAATGAGACAACATATTCAGTATGCTGGAAGTAAGTACTGTAAGAAGCTGCTATTCATAACTACCATGTCCTGTAAAGCTATCCTTTAAAATTTTGGAAAGATTAAGTCTTCCAGACATATTAATAAACTAAAGGAGTTTATCACCACTAGATTTGCCTTAAGAGAAATACTTAATAGAATTCTTAAAAGGAAATTGAAAACATGATAAACAGCAATGTGAAAGCATGTAAAACATTAAATTTCAATGTTTGGGGTAAAGTATAGTAAAATGCAGAAGAACTTAACACTAATGTGTTGCACAAACAGTAACTCCAATTTGAAAATTAAAAGACAAAAGTACAAAGAATAACCAGAATGACAAAAATTTGGTAGTGGATTTATAAATAAAAAGTAGTTAACTTCAGCTGTTAGACACAAAGTGTTTTTATAGGTAAAAGGTAGTTTTTGTATGCAATTGGACTTGAGTTGTTATCAAATTAAAATAGATGACTATGACTATCAAAGATACATAAAAGTTAAAGAAACCATTACAAGAGCAAAAACAGTAAAATAAGACCACAGGGGAAGAAGAGACAATGTGATCTGCCAAGCAGAAAATGTGTAACACAATGGCAGTAGTGAGTTTGTAAATCAATACTTAACTTCAAATGTAAATGTGTTAAATTATCTTATCAAAAAGCCAGGCACAATAGTACATGCCTATAATACCAGCTGCACAGGAGGCTAAGGCAGTAAGTTTGCAAGTTGGAAGCCAGCCTGTGCAACTTAGGAGATCTTGTCTTGAAACAAAAAAACAGGATTTGGGACATAGCTCAGTGGTAGTTTCCCTGGGTTCAATTCCCAGTAACCAGTAGCACAACAAAGAAGCATAAAGTGGCTGGGTGTGGTGATGCATGCCTGTAATCCCAGTGGCTCAAGAAACTGAGACCAGAGGATTACAAGTTCAAGGCCAGCCTCAGCAATTTAGTGAGGCCCTAAGCAATTTAGTGAGACCTTGGCTCCAAATAAAAAATAAATAGGACTGGGGATGTAGCTCAGTGGTAAATTGTCCCTGGAGTAAATTCCCAATATCCTTTTTACCCCCACCCCACATACCCCAGAAAGCATAGAGTGCCTGAATAAAACAGTAAGGTCCAATCATATGCTGTCTATAAGAGTCTCATTTTAGATTTAAAGACACACACAGGCTGGATGTGAAGAGACAGAAAAAAGATACTACATGCAAATTTTTTTTTTTTTTTTTTATGGTAGGCATTTGAAGATTTTATTCACAGAAGATGCTAAAAATTATATTGCAGCTTATATTGATTGGAACCATGTTACTCCATTTTAGAAAACATTTGATCTGTTATCTATTAAACAGTATGACACAGACTTATAACAGTGGCTTACTGCAGTGGCGTTCTTAACTGGGAGAAGAGAGCAAGAAGGATGAAGCATCTTTCTTTCTTTTTTTTTTTTTTTTTTTATTTAAATGCATTTCAAGTCATAGTACATAACCAGATCTCTGTTTTTCCATTTCTCTGATTGCAAACCAAATAAAGTCACAACATTAGAGTCTTCATAGATGTGCCAGGGGTAGTAAAGACCATCTCAAATAACCATCATTACTATGCCCATTTCCCTTACCTTCCTCCCCCCTCCCCCAACC
>CM053401.1:107505275-107582865 GCA_028644305.1 Xerus rutilus
CAGGTATGTTTCCTTTCACCTCCAGTAGGTGGCGTTGTTCGTTGCTTGCTGGACTTACTCGGCTCGTGTTTCGCGTGAGAGTCCCGTCCGGGTCAATCTCTAGTTCTAGTTCTCTGATGAAGTTGTCCGTAGAAGTTTATATAGAGCTGCTTTCCGATGACCTGCCTCTATTATACTCCCAGAGGCTCGCGGTAGCTGTCTCCAAACTCCTGTTGATTGTGTCTCCGTGGAAGTCCGCTGCTTTGTCTGCCCTGGGCTCCGGAGCAGAACTGGTGCGGTCCCGATCTTCCTTTGCTGCGCCGCACTCACTGGCGCAGTCCGCAGTGTCTAACGGCTGGGGACGTGTGACCACGCGAACTTGCCCAGAATCTGCGTGTTTGATTGGACCTTGGATCCAATTTTCACGAGTAGACGCAGTTCCTACCCGTGGCGAGTTCTGCGGGGCCGTGGGGCTCTCGCCGTCCCGCTGCGGCTCTCGCCGCTGCCGCTGGAGACGTGCTCCGGTGAGGACCGCCCGCACTGCTTCCACTCAAAAGTTAAATTTTCTGTGCTGATGGCTGTAATCCACTGCCGAAAAGTTGGGTGGAAGAAGTTTTTGAAGCAAAATTTTGGTCTGTAGTTTAGCGAGACTGGAAGGTGCCTCTCTCTACGCCGCCATCTTGCCTCTCTCCCTACATGCAAATTTTAACTAAAAAGAGGTGGCTATACTTTTATTAGACAATATAGACTCTAAGTCAAAAAGTGTCACTAGAAAGAAAAGTCATTGAATAAATGATAAAGAGTTAATTCAAGACATAAAAATTATATTTGCACCCAACATCAGAGTATACAAATATATAAAATAAATATTAACAGATCCAAAATGAGAAATTAATAGCAGTACAGTAACAGTATATCACTTCATTCCCCACTTTCAACAATGGAATATTCAGTTCAAAAATCAGTATGGAAATAGCCAATTTAACTACCCTTAGACTGAATAGACATATACTGAATATTCCACCCAAAAGTAGAGTATTCATTCTGCTCAAGTGTACATGAGAACATTCTCTAGGATTGATCACATATTTTGTCACAAAACAAGTTTTTAGCAATTTAAGAAGATCATACCAAGTATTTTCATAGACCATATGGAATCAACATAGAAATCATTAACAAAGAGAAAACATGAAAATTAACAAAAACATGGAAACTAAACATCACACTAATGAGCAACTAATAAAAGAGAAAACCAATAAAGAAGTAATACTTTGAAGCAAATGAAAAAACCAGTACTGAAAATTGTGAGATATAGTAAGTATAAGTACTAAGAGGAACATTTATGGAGATGAATAGCTACATTAAAAAAGTAGCTAGTTCTCAAAAAAGCAACCTCATTTTCCAAGTAAAGAAACCAGAAAAAGAAGGGAAAACTAAACATAAACTTAGTAAATGGCTGGAAAAGTAAAGTGGAATAAATGAAACGTAGAAAAAAATAAATGAAACAGTCATTTTTGAAAGATAGCAAATTTAAAAAAATAATGAAACCAGGATTTCATTTATAATGCTCATTAGAGTATTGTAGTTTTACTTAGTAGTTACATTCCTTTCGAGAAAACCATAAATGATGGAATTTGCTTTCAGTCCCCATTTGCCCCTTTCCCCTATTCTCCTCCCTTCCCGTTTTCCTTCCTTTACTCTATTAATCTTCCTTTCACTTATTTATTTTAATTTCTACTTATACATAAAAGTGAAGATCTGTGGTATATTTATATATGCACACAATATGGTTTTGTTAAATTCATTCCTGATTCCCTCCCTTTCTTGTTCCTCCTCCCTCCCTTTCAGTCTCCTCCTACTCTGCTGATCTTTCCTATATCTTTATGATATTCAGTCTGGTCCTCCTCCTTTCCCTTATTTTGCTCTAGCTTCCACATATGAGAGAAAGCATTCAACTCTTGATTTTCTGAAACTTACTTATTTCACTTAGCATGATGTTCCCCATTTTCATCCATTTACAAGCAAATGCCATTATTTCATTCTTCTTTATGGCTGAATAAAACTCTATTTTGTATATATACCACATTTTATTAATCCATTCATCTATTGATGGGCATCTGGGCTGATTTCCTAATTTGGTATTGTCAGTTGTGCTGCTTTAAACATTGAAGTAGCTGTATTGCTGTAGTATTCTCTTTTTGCGGGGGGCGGGTACCGGAGATTGAACTCAAGGATACTGGACCACTGAGCCACATCCCTAACCCTGTTTTGTATTTTATGTACATACAGGGTCTCACTGAGTTGCTTAGTGCCTTGCCATTGCTGGGGCTGGCTTTGAATTTGCAATTCTCCTGTCTCAGCCTCCCAAAATGCTGGGATTACAGGCATGTGCCACTGTGCCCAGGTTGCTATAGTATTCTGATTTGAGTTCTTTTGGATAAACACTGAGGAGTGAGATAGCTGGGTCATATGGTGGCTCTATTCTTAGTTTTTTGCTACTGCTTTCCAGAGTGGTTGTACTAATCTTCATTCCCACTAACAATGTACAAGTGTACCTTTCCCCCCATATCCTCACTAGCATTTATTATTATTTGTGTTCCTGGTAATTGCCATTCTCACTGGAGTTAGATGAAGTCTTGGTGTAGTTTTGATTGGAATTTCCCTGATTGTTAGAGATGTTGAACATGTTTTTTTGTGAATCTTTTGGCCATTTTTATTTCTTTTCAGAAGGTTCTGTTTAGTTATTTTGCCCATTTATTGATTGGGTTATTTGTTTTTTGATAAGTTTTTTGAGTTTTTAAATATATTTTGCACATTAATCCCATCAGAGGAGCAGCTGACAGAGAGTTTCTCCCATTTTGTAGACTTTCTCTTCCCGCTATTAATCATTCCCATTGCTGTGCTAATGTTTTTTAATTTGATGGCATCCCACTTAATTGATTCTTGGCTTTATTTCTTGAGTTTTAGGGCTTTTGTTAAGGAAGTTGGTGCGAGCACTAATATGATGGAATATTGACCTTGTGTTTTCTTCGGCTTAGGAATTAGACCAGAACAAAACATTTGTAAGGTTTCTGGTCTAATTCCTAAGTCTTTGATCCATTTTGATCTGACTTTTGTGTAGGGTGATAGATAGGGATCTAATTTCATTCTTCTATATATGGATATATAGTTTCCCAGCACCATTTGTTAAAAAGGCTGTCTTTTCTCCAACATATATTTTTGGTACCTTTGTCAAGTATCAGATGACTATAGATGTGTGGACTTTTCTGTTCTTCTGTTCCATCAGCCTTCATGTCTATTTTGATACTGATACTATGCTGTTTTTGTTACTGTGACTCAAGTATAGTTTGAGATCAGATACTGTGTTGATTTCTGCACCACTTTTTTTGCTCAGTATTGCTTTGGCTATTCTGGGGCAATAAGAAGGACCAAAAAGCAAGGTATGCATGAAGAAGCAAATTAATATCAAAACAACTCAGACCCTCACCTACATTAAATCAAGGCAATAATCAATAAACAAGTACAGAAGAAAGTAATTAATGAGAAAGTAAATGTATATGAATATCTATATTTTTTCGAACTTATCTGCACAGTGAGAACACCCCCCACCCAGAATCTTACTTAAGGGGGAAAATTTAATATAATACAATGAAATAATGTGTGAAAGTTGAAATTTTAAGAATGCATAAAGAAGTAAATTAAAAATGGTAATTCAGAGGGAAAAAAAATAAGGAAAATAAAAGAGAAAACATCTTCATGAGAAGAAAAGGGCTTGTTTTCACTGTGGTGGTCAAAACTGTTGGCAGGGATGGATTTTCATTCTTTAATATTTATTTTTGGCTCTATAACCTTTGGATCAAGGTCTGGAGTTTGTTAAGTCCAATTTTTTTTTGGTTTCTCACCTAGCTGCCCACTTGGTATAGTAGCTCTCAGCTTCTAGTTTCCCAGTATGGAATGGGATAGACTGGGGAGTGCTGTCAAATTGTGTAATTGTTTACAGGAGGTGATGCAGAGCTCTAAATTGAAAGTTCTAGTAGTTGAAATTTAGTCTTGGTTGACCTTTGACTCTGTGGGTATTTGTGATTTGTTCCCTGTTTGTTGTTGCAAGCCCCCTGTTGCTGGAAATATTCAGGTCTTGGCTGGATGTCTGGATGTCGCCATCACTGGGACCTCTAGTAAAGTTTACTTTTAGGGTGTAGGGACCAACCCTCTGTAGGTTTCACCTTTACCACTATGGCTATGAACTACCAGTTATCCAACCTACAGTGTAAATGCTCTTGTGTGGCCACTGTAGGTGTCTTCCCATTACATCTTATGGGGTGCCAGCAACAAAGGGAGCTTTTCCCCTTTGGTATCTGGTGTCTCTATGAGCCAGGTGTATTTTTCTTTGTGCCTATTTCTGTCACTCTGGTTGAGGCTTACTCTAGAGGTCATAATATGTGACTGCTGGCTGCTGCTTTTGTGAGTTCTTGATCTTATGTGTCTGCTTGCTGCTTTGCACATTTATAGGTAGTTCCTGGGCCACAGTCATTTTCTGGGCCAGCAATCTTGGTTTCCTCAGAACCCAGTCCCCAGGTGCCTGAACGTTTTTTTGGTTGGTTTTCATAGAACCGCTTTCCCCACTGACTCTGTATTCATTAAAATCAGCCTCCCTCTCTAACCTATTGGTTCTCCTAAGCTAAATTTTTAATATTTTATATTTAGTTTTTTGTTAACCACCATGCTGTCCTCTGTCTCTGCCTGTTCTCCTCCCTCTCCTCAGCGGCTACTGCAGCTGCCACCAGCTAAGTTGGCATTATTTATTTACTTATTACATATTTATTTCTTACATTCTGTTTGAAGTTTCTGACTTTGTGTGTCTCTGTGGTTTCTTTTACCATCCAGTTTTAAGTTTAATTGAATTCTCTTAGCTATGCACCTTGATGAGGAAGAGTCTTCCTGCTTTGTAAGTCTGGTACCAAGGAACTTCTAGGAATTGTATCCTTCCTCTACTCTGTCATCTTCCTTTCCTGAGTGGATTTTTTTGAAAGATAAAACCAAGAATCCCTTAACTAATCTATGAAGAAATAAGATTAAAAATCAGAATGGCTATAGAGTCAATATCATGGATGACAAAAATTTTTAAAAAATTGTAAGGAGAGGCTGGGGTTGTGGCGCAGTGGTAGAGCGCTTGCCCAGCACGCGTGAGGCACTGGGTTCGATCCTCAGCACCACATAAAAATAAAATAAAGATATTCTGTTCACCTACAACTAAAAAAAAAACAAACAAAAAAAATTGTAAGGACTATTATGAACAGTTATGTGCCACTGTGAAAAATAAATTTATTTTCTTTATAAATCACCTTGTTTCTGATGTTCTGTTATAGAGGCACTAAAAAAACTAAGATAGTCATATATATGAAAAATCCACAGCCAATATCATGACTAATTTGAAAAAATTGAAAAATTTTAATGAAATACTTGGGAAAAGGCAAGAATACAGTTTAGGTAAAGTTTCAAGGTATAGAAGCAACATGCAAAAATCAGTGGGATTTTTATATATTTAAAATAAACTATTCAAAAGGGAAATTGTTTTAAAAATCCAATATTTTCGTTAGCAATGGAAAGAATAGAATACTTGATAACCAAAAAAGGTGAAAGGCTGGTAAATCAAAAATTGTAAAACACTGATGAAAGAAAACATAGAAGACACATGTAAATGGAAAGACATCTGATGTTCAAGAACTGAGGAATTACAATGTCTCTACTACCCTAAGTAATTAGTGTAATCCCTGTCAGAATCCCAGTGTCTTTTAAAACTTTTTTTTAAATATATATTTTTTAGTTGTAGATAGACATAATATATTTATTGATTTTTATGTGGTGCTGAGGATCAAACCTAGTGCCTCATGCATGCGAGGCAAGCGCTCTACCAATGAGCCACAATCCCAGCCCCTAAAACTTTTTTGCAAATAGAAAAAACAATTCTAAAATTCAAATACAATCACAAAAGACCACACAAAACCCAAGTAATCTTAAGCAAGAAAAACAAATGCTGGAGGCATTACTTTTACTGACTTATATATTGCAAAGGTATAATAATACATGAATACTACTGAGCTTTAGAATAAAATTCTGCCATTTGTTGTACCATGTGTAGAGCTAGAGGGCATTAAGCTAAGTGAAAAAAGACATAGAGAAAGAAATACTGGGTGATCTTGCTTACATGTTGAATCTAAATTAGTTGAATTCACAGGGAAAATATTTAGGATTATGGTTGCCAGGGGCTAGTCGGAGGGAAAATGGGAGTAATGTTGGCCAAGGGTAGAAAGTTTGTTATACAAGATGAGTAATTTCTGAAGGTGTAATGTACGGCATCATGATTGTAGTTAACAAAATAAAAAACAAAACATCATAGGAAATGTTTGGTTTATTTTTGGCATGTGAAGATCTTTTTCATTAGTAAATTTATTCATGCAGTGTGATATAAACTAAAAGAGTTTTTAAAAACCCATTATTTTCAACAATCACTAAAAAGGTGATCAGGTTGGAATGAGTGGAGAACTAATTGTATTTTTCAAGGAGAGTCTTTGAGTATTTTAGAGCAAGGTAAATATTGATCAATGTGGTATAGTGGGTAGAGAACCTGGGCTTTGGAAAAGGGCCAACCCAATTCTGATCCTGATACTACCTTGTAATCTTGGTGCTTTAGGTAAGTTACTGAACATTGCTTTTCTAGTTTTTTTTTTTTTTTTAACCATTTAAAACTACATAGATAGATAGTAGATTGACACAGTACCTTTATTTTACTTCTTTATTTTTATGTGCTGCTCAGGATCAAACCCAGTGCCTCTCATGTGCTAGGCAAGTGCTGTACCATTGAGCTACAACCCCAGCCCTGCATTTCTAGTTTCTTTATCTGTAAAATGGCTGTTATAGTCATTAACCTGTTCTGATGCTTAGATGAGGCAGGTATGTGGAACAGAAACATAGTGCAGGGATGGATGATCACTCATTGTTACTGTCAGTTGGCAGATGTAGATGAGTACTGTGTTAATTGTCTACACTGTGTTACAAATGAGCTCAAAATATAGTGTCTTAAAACAGGAAATGTTTATTAGCTCACAGTTTGGGTTAGGAGTGGACTATCTAGTGATTCTTGCTTGGAGTCTTTTTGGTATTTGCATTCAGGCTTTCAGTCAGGGCAGTAGTGATCTGGGGTGGGAGGATCCACTTCCAGACTCACTCACTTGCAGGCCTCAGTTCCTCTTTTGCTATTGACTGGAACTCTCATTTTTTTTTTTTTTTGGTCAAGTGGCCTTTCTGTAATCTAGGAATCTTTGTGATATGGCTAGTGGTTTCCTCATAGAAAGTAATCAGAGGGCTGGGGCTGTAGCTCAGAGGTAGAGCGCTTGCCTAGCATGCGTGAGGCACTGGGTTCGATCCTCAGCACCACATACAAATAATAAATGAATAAAATAAAGATCCATCAACAACTAAAAAAAAAAAATTAAAAAAAAAAGTAATCAGACATGGGGAGAGGGAAGAAGGGTGATAGCACAAAAGAGTTGATAAAATGGAAGCAGCACATCACTTGTTGTTTTTGTTTTTGTTTTCTTCTTTTTGGTCACAATCCTGACACATGGAGGGAAGAGATTATGCAAGGATCTCCCCCGCCACCGTTTTTTTTAACATTTTTAAAATTGGTGTATCATAATTACACATCATAGTGGGATTTGTTGTTACATATTTGTACATGTACATAATGAAGCATGGTCAATTGCTTCCCAGCACTTGACTTTTCCCACTCTTCTTACCTCCCCTCGGTCCCCTTCATTTGCTCTACTGTCTCCTTTCTATTTTCCACACCCACCCTTTTTTCCCTTTTTCTCTCTAACTTCCACATATGACCCTTAGCTTTCTGAATCTGGCTTAGTTCACTTAACATAAAGCTCTCAAGTTTTATCCATTTCCCAGTAAATGACATAATTCTTCTTTATGGCTTAATGAAACTTTATTGTGTATATATACCACACTTTTTTTTTTGTTTTGAGGTACTGAGGATTGAACTCAGAGCCTCATGCATACTAGGGAAGTGCTCTGCTACTGAGCTACCTCCTGGCCCAATATACCATATTTCATTTATCCATTCATTTGTTGATAGACACCTATTCTGGTTTTATGATTTGGCTATTGTGAATTATACAGTTGTAAATATGGGTATGCATGTATTATTATGGTATGCTGATTTAAATTCTTTTGGATAAATATCAAGGATGGTATAGTTAGGTCATATGATAGTTCATTTCTACTCTTGAGGAATCTTCATATCAATTTCCATTTTGGGTATACTGATTTATAGTCCCAATGATAATGTTTCTTTCTCTCTCATCCTCTGTGTAAGGACCTTAATACCAAGTGGCTTTGATCATTTGGAGCCATCTTGGAGATTGTATGCCATAAATATCTAACAATGTGACAAAAGATACGTTATAGAGTGCTACCATGCGTATTAATCGTATGATTTGCATTATTAAAATATAATTGGACCACATAATATGAATATTTATAAAAATGAACTAGGTAACATTAGATTCTCCTTAGTAGTCAAATTTTATTGTAAGTAGAAGAAAATTGTGTGTGTGTGTTTTTACCTGAATCTTAGTAATTAGTCATTTAGAATGAACTGTTCAGATATGAAAATCAGTCTCCATATTTTGGATTTCTATAAGTTATTATGTCACTTCGTTTTTAGCTTAAGTTTACATGTAAAACAACCACATTTCCTCTCACTGTTATTTAATACAAGTAAAAGTATGTAATATATTTTCTCATAGAATATGATCTTTAGTTATTCATGCAAACAAATCATAGATTACTGGAATTGTACATGATTTTAGAGGTTCTCTGGTTTAATTTTCTCATCTATGTAGGTGTTCCTTAATTAATTACAATGGTAAGTTCCATTTGTATGATGGGTTATTGTTTTAAATTACTGTTCTACATATATGGACTCATCTGATCACTACTGTAACTGTGAGGTTCACAGGGCAGGTATTGACCTCCAATTTATAGGTATAAAAAACTGAATCTAGGAGAAGAGTGAGTGTTGTTTTCAGTGTCACCTGACCAATAATTTGCAGAACTAAGGTTTTAAGGGCCGTCTTCTGTCTTCTTGTGATGCTATTGCATTTTTGTATGATTGAACACATAATTATTTAGATACAATTCAAGTAGAATGTTAGTTTTTTCCAAATCCTATTGGCCCAGCTTGAGATTTTCTATAATTTATCTTCATTGACACAGGACCTTATTTCCTGGGTCATAGAACAAGTCTTTTACTTCTATTTGATAAGATTTTAAGGAATTAAAGGAACTCTCCCCCCCTACCCCCCGGTTTCTTTTGTTTTGTTTTGTATTTTTTGGTGCTGGGTATTGGACCTAGGGCCTCCTATATACCAGGCAAGGATTCTATCCCTGAACCACATCCCCAGTCTTAAAGGTGCTTACTGTGTCTATGTTTACTCCATAGGCAAAACCCTCTCTGATCCTTCAGAGAATGATTTGAATGCTAATATTGTGATTTTTCAGATTTCTTTTCTAATCTCTAGGTAAAGTTACTTATTTCTCTTGATTGTTTATATCATAGATATATTAAGGCTTATGAACATAGTCTACACTGTGTTCATTTTAAGTGTATTCATGGTGCAGTACAATAATAACCAAAAATATTTCTATAAAGTCATTTCGGATGCACTATTCTGAGACTTTCATATATATTAACTTAATCTTCAAAATACCCATATGAGATAGGTACTATTTTTATTATTTCCTTCTTATAGATACGAAAATCAGGACCCAGGTTAAAAATGTTGCCCAGGTTACACAGCTAAGTGGCCAAGGGAGAATATGGACACTGGTAGTCTGGCTTTATATTTGGTGTCCTTAATCATTATTCATACTCCTGCATATCTTTCCAGGTTTAGACTGTATTTCTTAAACTGTTTGTTTGTACTTGTGTTAATTTACTGTGTATTTTGAACTTAAATATGTGATAATTTTCCACACATAGGAGAAAGATGTCCGGAAGTGGAAGGAAGAATTACTAGATCAACGACGTAGGATGATGGAAGAAAAATTACTTCATGCTGAATTTAAGCGAGAGGTGCAATTACAAGCAATTGTGAAAAAAGCACAAGAGGAAGAAGCTAAGGTATAAGATAGTTGCTTTATACAGTTAATTAGCTAAGTACTCTTTTCAGTTGTTTGTAGTAATAGAAGTTAATATTTATTAAGTGTTTATTCTGTACCAGAATAATAGGACATTTTACTGGCTCTTTTAAAATTTACTAGGTACAATATTTTGCTTTATCCTTATAATAATTCTATAAGCCATATATTTTTTATAGCTCTATTGAGAGTCAATTGACAGAGTAAAGGCAGCATATATGTAAAGTGTTCACTTTGATGGCATCTTGACATGTTTATGTCCCTGAAACTATCAGTATGTTGAACATAATAAATAATTCATCTTTGTAATTCATTCCTTCATCCAACTCTGTTAACAAGCAGTTTCTGATCTGCTTTCTATCACCATTGATATTTGTATTTCCTAGAATTTTATATGAACAGAATTATACAGCATATGCTTTTCTCTGGCTTTTTTCACTCAGCATAACTATTTGAATTTCACCCATGCTTTTTGTGTATCTCTAAGTTTTTTCCTTTTCATTGCCAAGAAGTATACCGTTGTATGAAAATACCATAATTTGTTAATCCAGTTACCTGTTGATGGACGTCTTTTCAGTTTTTATCTATTACAAGTATAACTGCTAAGAGCATTTATTTTTTTTTTTTTTTTTTTGGTACTGGGGATTGAACTCAGGGGCACTCGATCACTGAGCCACATCCCCAGCCCTATTTTGTGTTTTTTATGTAGAGACAGGGTCTCACTGAGTTGCTTAGCGCCTCGCCATTGCTGAGGCTGGCTTTGAACTCGCGATTCTCCTGTCTCAGCCTCCCTAAGTGCTGGGATTACAGGCTTGAGCCACCGCGCCCGGCAAGAGCATTTATTGACAACTCTTTTTGCAGATGTATTTTATATTTCTTTTGTAAATACCTAGAAATGCATTGGAAGAGTTATGATAGGTTCATGTTTAATTTTTAAAAACCAATTTTCCAAATTGGTTGAACTATTTTATATTTGAACCAGCAGTGAATGCAAGTTCTAGTTATACCACATGCTGATACCAGCACTTGACATAGTTACACATTTTAATTTTAGCCATTCCATTTCAGCAGATGCACAGTGTCTCATGTTTTCTTTCCATTTTTATTTTGTAAAAAATGAACATAACATAAAACTTTATATCTTAATAATTATGAATATGCAGTTCAGTGGTAATAAATACTTTCATCATGTTGTGTGACCATCACTACTATCCATATTCAGAACTCTTTTTATCTTGTAAAACTAAAACTCTACACTTATTAAGAAATAATGCCTCATTCCTCCTTTCTACCTTTAACTACCTTTGTACTTTCTAGTTATGATTTTGATTGCTCCCCATACCTCATATAAGTGGAATCATATCATATTTGTCTTTCTATAACTGGTTTATTCCATATTATGTCTTTAAGGTTCTTAATATTGTAGCATACATCAGAATTTCTTTCCTTTTAGGTTGAATAATATTCCATTGTAAATATATACTATATTTTGCTTATACATTAACCCATTTAAGTTGAATGTACACTTGCGTTTAAACCACATTTTAGCTATTACGTATAACCATGGGTGTACAGTATCTTTGAATCCCTGCACTGAATTTTTTTGTATATATACCAAGAAATGGAATTGTTAGATAATATGGTAATTCTGCTTTTAAATTTTTTGAGGAACAGTGCTGTTTTGCACAGCAATTGCACCATTGTACATTTCTATCGATAGTACACATGGGTTTCTATTCCACATCCTTGTCACTTCTCATTATTTTCTGTTTTTTAATAGTCATCTTAATGTATGTGAAGTTTTGATTTGCATTTCTCTAAAGATTAAATATGTTGAGCATCTTCTCACGTGCTTTTTGACCACTTGTATATTATTTTTTGAGACTGTTTATTCAATGCATTTGCCTGTTTTTATTTTAATTAATTAATTAATTTTTGGTTATTGAGTTTTTGGGAGTTCTCTTATGTATTCTAGGTACCGATACCTTCTCAGATATATGATTTACAAACATCTTCTCTCATTCTGTGAGTTGCCTTTTTACTCTGTTACGGGTGTCTTTTTTAAAAAATGTTTTTAAAAACCAGAGACTGGACTCAGGGACACTTGACCACTGAGCCACATCCTCCGCCTTATTTTATATTTTATTTAGAGACAGGGTCTCACTAAGTTGCTTAGCACCTTGGTTTTGCTGAGACTGGCTTTGAATTCATGATCCTCCTACCTCAACTTCCTGAGCTGCTGGGATTATAGGCATGCGCCACCATGCCCGACTACTAGTGTCTTTTGGTGTACGGAATGTTTTGATTTTCATAAAGTCCAGATTGCCTGTTACTAAAATTTTTTGTCTGTGCTTTTGATGTTATGTCCAAGAAATCATTGCCAAATCCATTGTTCCATAGGGTATTAAATAAAGATATTCATAGTATTGATCTTCTGAATCAGTGTTTCATGAAATAATGTAGGTTCTTTCAATCTTCAATTTGTTTTTTTTCCCTTTTGGAGACATTTACTATATTTTATGTTAGAATAGTTTTCTGTTGCCTTTAACTGCATAGAAATTATTTTTATCTATTAGGTAATCTGACATGTTCTCCATATTAAAGGCTTCTTTATCCATTAATTTTCATTTTCAAAAATCTACATTAAGTGATTATCACAGGGCTCTTTCTGTATTAGTAATTTGGGTTTTTACCATCTTTATTCTGTTCCATGCTTTTTCTAATATTATTAATTATGATAAGATTCCTTTTGTCCTTAGTTTGTTTTCTGAGCTCTCTGATCACCCTGTATTTTATCATTATATTATTTTATCATCTTTGCTCCTTTAAATTCGTATTCTTGTTATATTCTTCAGGGTTACAAAGTTTGCTTATGGAATTTTCTGCTTTTTCTTGAGTTATGTTTTCTTCCAGGTAGAACTTAGTGTTTGCATCCTGTCTTTTCTATGAATTTTATTTATTTTGCTTTGTGCCTTAGGTGTAATTCTTTTTTCTTTCATTCTGTGACTATGCTTAACATTTGAGTCCTGAAATATTATGTATACCTTTTTTTCTTGAATATACTTGTTTGTCTTGTACTTTCAGGGCAGTTCAAAAGATAGTTATCTGATTAACCTACTTATAAAAGTACTTATAAAAGTGGTCTTGTTGCATGGAAAGTGGAAAACTTGAGAACTATATTCAAACTTTCATGTCTAACATTTTAAAAACATTTTAAAAAATCTTTATTTATTTAGTTGTGGATGGACACAACACTTTTTATTTATTTTTGTGTGGTACTGAGGGTCAAACCCAGGGCCTTACACATGCTAGTCAAGTGCTCTACTGCTGAGCCACAACCTCAGCCCCTTTAAAACATTTTGAGTGGTTTTATTCTGTCCTACATAGATTCCTGAATTCTCTTCTGTGGAGGAGAGTTGGCTTCAGTGTTCGCTTCCCTATTTCATTCCTCTGTTTTCACTGTAGCATACTCTCCCTTTGGTTTCAAGAATGAGAGATTTAATCACAAATGATTTTCTTGAGTTTTATAAATACCAGTACTTAAAAAATCTCTATGGTTTACCAGTCTCTATGGCTGTTAAGAATCAATACATGAAGTCAAGGATACAATGTATAGTTCAGTACCTTATATGTACTTGCCACTTATTCAGTGTATGTAAAAAAAAAAGAGTTGTTTACTTTAACTTTATTCTCTTAAACTCATTAGAATAACACAGACATACCTAATTAAATGTACTATAGTTTGTGTAATTGCAAACTATAATTGTATTAAATAGAGTTTTATAAGATTGTCTCTGTAAGAATCTTAAATTCTTTCTTGATCTGATCCTAAAAAGTTTTTCAGTGACAGCTTTCTAAATCAGTTCTCACTGAAGCCTGTGGATTGTTGTATACAGTGGATTATTGAGGTAAATATTGGAAGAAAAACAGCCCATAAGTCATTTTTTTTTCTGTGCCTTATCACTGGTTTATATATTACATAAAAAAATTATGGTTAAATTTCTTATAATGTATTTTAGAATTAACTTGATTCAAACCCTACTTTGTTCTTATTGAAGGTAAATGAAATTGCCTTTATAAATACCCTCGAAGCCCAGAATAAGCGCCATGATGTTTTATCGAAGTTGAAAGAATATGAGCAGAGGCTTAATGAGTTACAGGAAGAGCGTCAGAGAAGACAGGAAGAAAAGCAAGCACGTGATGAAGCTGTGCAGGTAGGATTCCATTCAGCAAGCATTTGTTGAGTTGCTATCATATCCTAGGCTCTGAGACAGGTACTGAGGATCCCCAAAGGAGGAAAACCTTGTTTTGTTCCCAGTGGTGCATTAATTTTGCTATTTGAAAACAAAGTCTGATTGCCAAAAGACTGTTTACTCTTTCAGATAAGGTTATCAGTGCTTTTTGTCAGTAGATGGCAGTCATAGAATTTCTAGCCTCAACCAGTAAAGCATTAAACTGCCCTGACAGATTATCATCTCTTTTTTCTAATTGGGTTGGGCAAGAATATGCTCTTCTCCTATTCAAAAAACCGAAAAAGAAAGAAAAAGATTGTTTTTGGACTAGTATATAGCCTTAATGAATTTGGTAGTCTTTTTGCTTATAATAAGGAATATCTATCATTTATTTGGTGGTATCATCAGATAATTAGCTTAAAATTTTATTGGTACAATATAATTTTTAATAATAGTTGTACTTATTGATACATATTTATACACATACATAACATTTTTGATCAATTTAATTAACCTGTGCAGCAAACTCCAAGTTGCTACTATTTTCAGGATGGGAAGAAAAGTTAAGGCATTAAACAATACTTGGTGAAATGGCTTGTCCATAGACTCTTTTAGGACTTACTAAGGTATAGTGAACAAATTTGTAACATTCAAATACAAATACAGACTTACTGTATTTAATATATATCTTATCTAATACTCTGATATTTTTCATTTTTAATCACTACAAGTCATATGTTATGATGGGCTTGAGGATATAAAAATATATATCCTTGTTCACAATGGGGAGACATATAAACAAACATCAGCTCATTAGGATAAATGCTGCTGTAAAGAGGGAGAATACCTTATTGATGTACAGTGAAGAGGACATGAGAAAATCAGTAGAAGTTTACTGAAGAACAAGATTCTTCAACCATGTTTTAAAAAATGACAACAGGTGCAAATGATGTGGTGTGGGAGGACACTCCACGTAGGAGGTATGAGGGAGCGTTGCATGTAGTTAGGGTGCAGATCATGAAAAGCTTTGTCATGTTAACAATTAGGGATATTAACGTTGCCTGCCTCTTCATTCACTGATGACTCAGGAAATTAAAATATTAATATATTTTTAAGTTTATTAGTTACTCTCTACCATTGTAGGCATTAGCCAATGCCTACAATACCAGTACCTAACATGGTATTCCCATATTCATTTCTTATCTACATTTGAGTTGAGTTCAGTATCTTATTTTAATGAATGCCAGGCTAATTTATGTTTGAAAATACAAGGTATACCTATTAAAGAAACTACCTTTTCCTCTCCAGTGAACAATAAAATTTTTCATTTTTATTTCATTTTCATCACTTACAATTCTCTATTGATTTATACCCTTAAATAAAGTGATATAATATTTGACTTTTTATTAATCTTTTCTTCATCATTGTTCTCTGTTTTTCTACAGCAGAATCATTTTATAAGAAGAATTGTTTTGTAAATTGTGTTACTCTTCAGCAACCTTTAGATGTTAATAATTCAGATAGTTAAGACATGATCCTACTTTTTTTGGTAAATAATAAATTGTAGCTTAATGTGAGAGAGTATAATTAAAGTATGTACAAGGCATAGGCATATCATGAAGGAGAGATGAATTAGTTCTGTTTGTGGGAGGAGAATGACAGGGAAAGAAAAAGATGACTGCTGGATTTTGAGGAGAAATATACGAGTAATATTGCACTTTTTTTTAAATTGAGGTACTTGGGATTTAACCTAGGACTTTGCATATGCTAGGCAAGTGCTCCTTGCCACCGAGTTACAATTTCAGCCCAATATTGTACTTTTTAAAAGGACTCTGCAGGGCTGGGGTTGTGGCTCAGCAGTAGAGCGCTTGCCTACCATGTGTGAGGCACTGAGTTCGATTCTCAGCACTGCATATAAATAAATAAAGGTCTATTGACAACTGAAAATTTAAAAAAATAAATAAAAGAACTCTGCACTTTGCAGATTTGAAATAAAGTAATTATTGTCAGTTTAAAAATGAGGACTCTTACCTCACAATTTGGAACACTAATTAAAGATTAAAGGAAAACTGAAAGTTAGAAATTTCTGGTGGGCACCAACAATTTGAAAAATTGTTTTGATGTTTAAGAATTAGTTTTCTTCTTGATGTTTCTTTTTGTTTTGATGTTTAAGAATTAGTTTTGTTTTTAAAAATTATCCTTTAAATATAATTTTAATTGAAAACTTTAAGACCTATCTATATGAATTTCATTGAGATATACTGATGTTTACAAATCCTCCAGTAATATATAACTTGTATGTCTACTTAAAAACATTAAATGTGTAGACATTATTAGCTGTATAAGGTACTAATGCAAAACATTCTGTAAATACAACAATAATTGTAAGATCCTAGCACTGTAGAATCTCATTTTCTTTTCTTTTCTTTTTTTTTGGTGGTGCTGGGGATTGCCACGGCCTTGTATATGCTAGGCAAGCAGTTTACCAACTGAGCTATATCCCCAGCCCCTCACTGTAGAATTTCATAGACCCTCCATCTGCATTGTGCCCTTGGTATCTATAGGTTTCTCATCATCAGATTAAACCAAAGTGGATAGAAAATATACAAAAAATGTTATATTGTTGCTGACATGTACCCTGTAGTTAGACCTACAATGGTAGTTGGCAGTATCTTTACTAAACAGGTCCAGACTCTTCCTGTTATTCCCTAAACAATATAGTAGAACAACTGTTTGCATGGCATTTACATTGCATTTGGTATTAAAAGTGATCTAGAGATGATTTAAAATATTTGGAAGGATCTGAATAGGCTATATGCAGATACCATGTCATTTTATGTTAGGGACTTGAGCATTGGTGCATTTAGGGGTCCTGGAACCCAATACACTGTGATACCATGGGAAAACTATATTTCTATTCTTGAAATACAACAATGAACATAAAGACAGTTATGATCCTTGTTTTATATAAGTGAAATACTAAGTATTACTATCATATAGTCTCAATTTACCTTTATTGGTGTGCGTGTGTGTGTGTGTCCATCTCTCTGTATTTGGTAGTAGTAGAATTGAACCCAGGGCCTCCTGCATGCTAGGTAGGTGCTCTACCGCAGAGCTACATTCCCAGGCCAGCCCTTCGTAGGCATATTCTGGATTGATTAGATTTTATCTTAATTTCCTTAAAGATTCTGCTCTGTACTTTTTGCCCTGATCATTTAAATTGTAGAGAAGGATATTGCAAGAATCCTTTGTTAGGCTGCCATAAACACATCCTTAATTATCAAGTAAAGAAAGTGGAAGGCTGAGGTTATGGCTCCTTGGTAGAACACTTGCCTAGCATGTGTGAGGCACTGGGTTTGATCTTCAGCACCACATAAATAAGTAAAATAAAGGTATTGTGTCCATCTACAATTAAAACTTTTTAAAGTTAAAAAATAAGGAAAATATTTTGTTTGTGTTTTCTTTAATGGAGAAAGTTTTCTGTAGTTAGATTTGAGTGTTTTCTTCCTTAGTGTTCTTGTGATCATACATAACTAAACATGTCTCCACATATTCTTGATTAATAATGAGAAGTGGCTACAACCAGTTTGTGAATAGAATACCAGGCACTAAAAAAATGTATTTAAACTCTATTATTTGCCTCTAACAATCTGCAATGTGCCAGATATGTCCTTTTGAAATCAGTATATTCCCTTCAATTCTTAGTCACCCCTTGGCCTCCTCTTTCATCAGAGAAAAAGAGAGAGAGAGATACAAACACCCACTTACCCAACCACCCTTTTGGTTTACTATGTTACAAATTTTTTTCTTTCCTTGGAGTAGGTAGAGCTTGTTGTGGAGATGAAGTTATCGTTGTGAGCTCAGTTAACTATTAGAAATATTTGAAACTCTCCTCAGTGTTTTCTCAACTGAAACTGCTATTGTTACTATTATTGATATTCTTTATTGAGTCCTTATTATGGCTAAGCACTATGCCAGGTACTTAACCTATGTTGGTAATTTAGGATCTTTAAGGTAATTTAGGATCTTATGCAACTTGCATAAGGCTGTATAAATAGCAACAATAGAGCCTTGAACAGTATATTTCATAAATCAAAAAGGTTTTGGGAGCTACCTGGGAAACAAGGATAGATTGAAAGAAATGTGTCAGTTCCACTGTTAATGGTGAAAATTAGGAAAGTACTGCTACTAGGCAGAAATATATATAAGACATAGTATTTCATGATGAAATTTACCCTATTTTAATGAAGTGTCTTCTGCCTTGATGAGGTTCGTGAATAGGACAGGGATAATTAATTGAAAATTTACACTAAGAAATGTGGTAAATGCTTTGCCTGTATTATCTCACATATTCTTTGCAATATTCTAAGAAATACTTATTGTTATTTAGCTTGCAGAATATTAAGGTACAAAGAATGTAACTAACAAGACCAGAATCACCTAGGTAATGAGTAATAGGGTCAGGAAACAAAACCAGAGAATCTGACCCAGTGTCCATCATCACTACTATGCTTTCTTGCCTCTTTCTCATACCTACAAACTTTTTTCACTTAATACCATGAAAGCTTAGTTCAGAAATGAAATCTATTAACTATGATTTTCCCCATTATATTTAGGTTTTTTCTTTGACCATGTATTAACACAAGGGAATATAGTATTTGCTTAAAATAGCACTTGCTCTTTATGGTAGCATTGCAATGACATATGAAAACTAGATATCATTAGTAATTATTTGATTTTTTTTTTTTAAATTCTAAGAAGCAGTATACCTAGTGGTAAGTCAGGGATCTCCTGGACTTGAATTATAAATTTGTGTCAGAGGTATGCACCTTTAATCATTTTGATTTTACACACAGCTCTAATACCTTTAAAATATTTTGACCATTAGGAACGCAAGAGAGCTCTAGAGGCAGAACGGCAGGCTCGTGTAGAAGAACTGTTGATGAAGAGGAAAGAACAAGAAGCCCGAATTGAACAACAGAGGCAAGAAAAGGAAAAAGCCCGTGAAGATGCAGCCAGGGAAAGAGCTAGGTACTTCATTTGCTTTCTTGATATCCGTTTGTATCTTGATGAATTTGGGTACTAAGTAAATATTTGATGCTGTGTATATTTTTCAGAAATAGTCATAAATACAAAAATATACCAAATTTTGATTTCCAAAAAATTAGGACATTACTGTTAAAATGGAAACTTTCTGATATTTTCTTTTGGATGAGAAACTTTTTGGTTAAAAAAAAATAGAATTTGATTCTGGCTAGCTTAAAGAAAAGGAAAGTTTTTGAAAGATGTTGACATAGGTAATAGGTCAATTCAAGATATTTTGTAATGTTATGATTTCTTCGATTCATAAGTTTTTTAGAAGTATATTTGCAAATATTTGGGAATGTCAATTTTTTTTCTCTTGTTGATTTCTAATGAAATATTTTGTGGTTGAAGAATATTTGTAATTTCAATGTTTTTCATTTATTGAGACTTACTTTACAGTCTTGGATATATAGTATCTTAGAGAATCTTCTTTGTGCCCTTGGAAAGTATTTGTATTTTACTATTGTTGGAATACCAGTTAAGTATCAGTTAAAGTTAGTTGACGGTGTTGTTTCCTATATACTTACTGATTTACTGTTTAATTCTTGACAGCTCTGCAGAGAGGATTATTGAAATCTACAAATATAATAGTTGAATCATTTGTTTCATGTTTTAGTTTTCACAGTTTTGTTTTTGTATATTTTGGTGCTTCATTTAGTGCATATAATTTATAGTTGTTACATTTTGTTTTGAAA
Organism: Xerus rutilus; assembly: GCA_028644305.1. Lineage (NCBI taxonomy): Eukaryota > Metazoa > Chordata > Mammalia > Rodentia > Sciuridae > Xerus > Xerus rutilus. The sequence continues at coordinate 107,525,476 of CM053401.1, forward strand.
TGTTCCTCTTTGCTTTCTAAAAAAATTTTTCTTGGGTTTAAATTCTTTTACGTGGTATGTCTTCTGTCCTTTCACTTTTATCCTACTCATGTGTTTTTATCTCAGATATGTCTCACAGACAACATATAGTTGGATTTTGTTTTTCTATCTGGCCTGCTACTTTCTTCCATTTGATTGGAGTACTTAATCCATTCCTACCTAATGTAAATGTGGATGTGATTAGATTTATATTTGCCTTTTTTTACTGTACTGGGGACTTAACCCAGGGGTACTTTAACACTGAGTCACATCTCCACCCCTTTTTTCATTTTTTATTTTGAGACAGGGTCTCACTAAGTTGCTTAGGGCTTTGCTAAGTTACTGAGGCTGTTTGATCTTGTGATGCTCCTGCCTCAGCCTCCTGAGTCTCTGGGATCACAGGCATGTACAACAGCACCTAGCTGCATTTGCCGTTTTGATATTTGTCATCTTTGTCTCAAAGGTTTTTGAGTTTATCTTTATTGCTTTGTTTTTTAATTAAACCAGTACTTTTTGATGAATCACTTAAATTTCTTCTGGATTTTTTTAAGGTATGGTATTTTAATTATTTGTTTAATGGTTGTTCTCTGGCTTTAAATATTTATCCTGACTTACTACGTACCACTTAAGTTTAAAACAAAATTAATTTTGGTAAAACAGAACAATTTTATTTCAATATAGCTTTATGTACTCTTTTGTGTTATTGTCAAATATATCTGTGCATGTTGTAAACTGAACAGTACAGCATTACAATGATTTCTTATGTAGTCCTGTAGTTTTAAAGAAATTAGATATAATAAAAGAAAAAAATACATTCCTTTATATTTACCCACATATTTATCATTTCTGATATACTTTAATTTCTTTCTGTGTCTTAGACTTTCCCTCTTATTCTCATTAGCCAGATGGACTTCCTTTAGTTTTTCTTCTAAGGGAGTTTTTCTTTCAGCAGATTATCTTAATATTCACTTATATGGGAATATTTTAATTTTGCCTTCATTTTGAATGATAATTTTGCTGGATATAGAGTTCTTGGTTTTACTTTTGAGTATTTTGAATATTCTGATTTCTGTTGCTTCTGATGAAAACTCTTTGGTTGGTCATGTTTATTTTCATTTGGTGAGTTGTTTTTTTCTTTGTAATTTTGAAATATTTTTTCTCTTTGTCTTTTATCAGTTTGAATATCATTTGTCTAGGGCTCCCTTCATGTTTATCCTACTCTGTTCATTAACATTTTTTATTAAATTTGTGAAATGTTTGGGAATTATTTGTTTAATTGTAATTCTCTTAACACTCCTCAGGTGTGAAAGTTTCTCACAATTTTATGGTTTTGATGACAGTTTTGAGAAATAATTGCCAGATATTTTTCATAGAATGTCTCTCAATTAGGACTTATATCAGTTTTTTCTAATGGTTAGATCAAGGTTATGGGTTTTTGCAAGGAAGAATACAGAAGTGCAGTATTATTCTTAACATATCAAAGGTTCATGGTATCAACTGGACTTATCACTGATGTTAACTTTAATTATCTAGCAAAGGTAGTGTTTGCCAGGTTTCTCCCTTGTATAGTTACTTTTAAGATTTCTCTTTACTGTTTACTTTGGAAGCAGGCTATTTGAGAACATAGCCCAAACTTAAAAGATGGGGAGTTACCGTCCATCTCCTTGAGAGAATACCAACATTAAGTTACTTGGAATTCTTCTGTATAGGGCATTTAGTTTATTCTTTCTCTGATGGTCAGTTTTTCATTACTGTAACAAAATACCTGAGATTGGGTCATGTATAAGGAAAAGAGTTTATGTATTACACAGTTTTACGGGTGTAAAATCCAAAAGCATGGCTCCAGCTGTGAACAGGATCCCCTTTGGCAGCAACATGTCATGGTGGATAGCATCATGATGGGAGTATGTTTGAGAGGAAGAGATCTCATAATGGGACAAGAATCCAGAGTACAAAGAGGAGTCAGTTTTGATTTTAATTACAACTCTCTCTCAAAAGCTAACCAGCATCCTTGAGAATTACATTAATTCCTTCCAGGGGCATCCCCCTGCCCATCTGATTGCTTTGCACTAAGCCTCACCTCTTAAAGGTTTTATCACCTCCCACATTGCCACAGTAGGGACCAATCACAGTCTCAGCACATGAACCCATGAGGGAGAAACTACATCCTAATTATAGCACTTCCTTATATATTTAGTTATTAAATTATTTTTTAAAATATCAGTATGGATTCATTTATATCTATTTTACATTTTGAGCTATATTCTTATTCAAGTTATTTATTGTTGACCAAATTGTCCTACCTTTGGATATTATGAGCTCTTTTTAGTTACTTCCTGTGTTCCTTTGACTGACTTATTTTTTTTTATTTTTAAAGATCTTTCTGGCAGTCTCAGAAACCCCAGACTCATTTTATATTTATATTTTCCCTGTTTTTTGTTGTTTTGTGTTTCTGTTCATTGTAATGTTGGGACCTTTCAGTCTTCAAACTGACACAATTTATTTCTGTGAAGTGTTTTTGATTTAAAAATATTTTATTCTACCCACTTTTCTCTAATATGTATACGAGAGAAAAATATATATGTGTGTGTGGGGAGGAATCATTTTAAGAAGATATTGGCTGTTAATTTGCTCATTTTTTCACTTCTGTGTTTTGTTTTCATAAATTTTTATTTTGTTTTTTAGAAGACTTTTTCAGGAATTTCAGCTTTTTTAAAGTAATTTAAAAAATTTTCTCCATATACTTTAATCTTCTAAATGCTTTTTTTCCCTGATTATTCCATTATTATAAATAGCATTCTGTTCTTGTTTAATGGGTAAAACATATTTTATTATTCCTCATGTTTTAATAAGAGTGTCAGAGCTAATATTTAAATCCATGCTTGGGTTCAGAGACCATTCTCATCGCTACTAATTTCTGCTGCCCAGTACCAAAAAATCAAAAACAAAACAAAAACTTTATTGCTTCCCACATATTTAGTGTGAGCAATATACCTGAGAATTAGTAGGCACTCAGAAAAAAATAATTTTCAAATATAGTAGTTCTTTAGAATCTATAAATTGTTGTGTCTTAATTGTATTTTTTAACCTCATGAGATTTCTTATTCTAAGCAATTGAGTTTATAATTTTGACTCTCTTCTTATAGAGACAGGGAAGAACGATTGGCGGCACTCACAGCTGCTCAACAAGAAGCTATGGAAGAGCTACAGAAAAAAATTCAGCTCAAAGTAGGGAAATTATTATTTTTTTATTTGAAATTTTAGAGCTTTCAGTGGAGCATGATATTAAAATTTTATCTATAGAACAAAAAATATTTGTAATCTTTAGACAGATGTTACATGATTGCACTATGACCTTAAACTCAGCTGTCTGGTAACTAAATTTATTTTGAGAAGATAGAAAGAACCAACATGGAAAAAAGTTAAATAAAGTTTAACCTTTCCTGTTTTTACTGCACAGTTCATTAATGACTTGAAGGCATTACTGCTAGGCTTCTGATATTCATAGATTTTAATCATTTAGAAATAAGCTAAAAAGATGTTTCTTATGCTTTATTTCAGTGCTTAGGAATTATGTAATTGTAACTTGAGAGATTATGATAAAAACTGATATTTTCTTGAAAATTTATGCAGGTACTACAACATGTAGGCAGTCTTTAGTGTATGGATATTCCATATTGTTATCACAGTTATTTATACATTGGCTCCCTTATAGGGATAATAACCCCTTAAAATAGAATGATGTATTTTACTATTTGTATTGTCCTAGGAATTTATTATCATTCATTTAAATGTGGTGCAGCAAATATTTATGAATAAGTAAGATATGATCAATTTCATAACTAGTGTGAGGTTCAGATGCTAAGTGTATAATTTCCTTATAGATAGAGGCGTACAGAGAGTGCTGTAGAAGTAGAAAGGAAGACACTTAGTCTAACCTGAGTGGTATCAGAGGAAAGTGAACTAATTTTAGAGAATTCCTGAGCTGAATCTTGAAAGAAGGATGATTTGAGTGGGTAGGAGAATGGTAGGTGAATGGGACGCATTTGAGCCATATGAACTAATATGAGCACAAGGACACAAGTCTAAAGTAATTTTTTTTACAAGAATTTTCCTATGATAATCACTGGAGGCAAAGAGCAACTAGAAATGAAACAAGGGCAGGTAGAGATCTATGTCATGAAGAGCTTTGCTTGGTATGTGACTAAGCATGGCCTTTACCTGTGGGAACACATTTCCCACAGTGTTCCAGGAAAAGTTCTCAAAAGTGTGTTGTGGGCATATAATTTGTAAAATGTTGCCTCCTATAAACCAGGTTTATTGAGTCATATAGAGCATAGTGACATGCTAGGGACTTTGTAACTTTCTATGTTAAAAACATGTTCAGCTTTAACTTGCTATTTTCCAAATTTATTTGGCTGTGGAACCTCTCCCACAAAACATCTATTAATATCTTATGGAACACACTACAAGAAACATGCACGTGTAAGGTATTAAAGGGCTTTACATAAAACCTTTGTCTTTAGTGTACAAGTTGATGTTGAAATAAAATATTCTGACATTATTTTGGAAGCTTTAATGGAAATATTCTTTTCCAAGTTCTTAGTATCATTTGAGTAGTTTTTGAATTTTTCACACTTTGACTTCACCTATAGCACGATGAAAGCATTCGGAGGCACATGGAACAGATTGAACAAAGGAAAGAAAAAGCTGCTGAATTAAGTAGTGGACGACATGCAAATACTGATTATGCCCCCAAACTTACTCCTTATGAAAGAAAGAAGCAGTGTTCTCTCTGCAATGTCCTGGTAGGTTGTCATTATCGATATTGAGATACATTATAATTTATTGTTAAAGTTTATGAAACCATGGTAATATATTCATTAGTCTTTTAAAATTTATGCTAAAACTTCTCCTGAGTACCATGCATGTATTTCATGATTTGAATGAAAAGTTAGTACAAATAATAATGTATTTAGGAATAGAAGTGCAAAGTGTCTTCTGTTTGCCTGCTTAATGCTAGCCTAAACCAATGTTCTTGGGTGTTGGAAGCAAGAAAGTAAAGCAATATTTTCAGTGCTGAGTCTCGAACCTTCAGACCTAGAGGAAATGATTTCTTGTTAGGCTGGCTGTGATGGATGGCATGCCTTTTTTGATCCTATGACTGCTAGATGATTCTCAGAATTTTGTTCTAAGGAAAATATTTTTATGCCTAATATGTAAATGGTAGAGTGATCTCAACTTACATATAGTGTAATAAATCAACTTACATATAGTGTAATATTTAAAATTAGATATAATGTTTTGTTGATTGCATTGCTTTGATTTTATGCTTATAGATCTCTTCAGAGGTATATCTTTTTAGCCACATTAAAGGCAAAAAACATCAGCAAGCTGTGAGAGAGAATAGCAGCATCCAAGGGCGTGAACTTTCAGATGAAGAAGTGGTATGCTTTACTTTTGTTTAATTACACTTAATTATTGAGTACCTAGTATGTGAACTTTTATTATAAATAATTCTATGTTTATATGTATTTCTGTGATTATCTAAAATTATATTTAACACTTACTAACTACATAATATAGTATGCAAATGTGTCATTTTAGTCTACATATTAATTTAATAATTAGAAGCAAAAATTTAATGCTATCATAATCTTTGTGTAAGAAAAAGTTATGGTATTTTGATATTTTAATAATGCAAGGCAAGAATTACTTAGTAACATACCAAATTTCTTAGAAAGCAGATAACAATATGTATTTTATATAAATGGACAGTTTTATATCAGTAAACCACTTAGAAGGTTTTGGGGAAATGCATTATTCATCTACAATTATTGTTTGCATAGAATTTAGATTCATATAAGTATATTTGTAAATATTTTCATTGAATTTTTATTGACTTGGATTATATAGCTAGATAATCTATGAATTTGTTTATTTATGAAAGAAAATTTCTATAGCTGCTCAAGAATGAGAAATTCATGTTTGTCAAGTATCTCTTAAGATGCCCAGAAAAGATTGTTGTGGGTTGAAAGCAGTACCTGTGTGTAGGTGCATGTGTATATTTAACTTTTTTTTAAAAAAATTGAGGTGTGACATACATTAGTAATGTACATAAACCTTAAATATATAGATGATGAATTTTTACATGTGTATACATTGATAATACTACTATTCAGGTCAAGATAAAGATAGATAATTTATTATACCCCAGAAGCTCCCGTTATGTCCCTTCCCAGTCACATTCCCAAATTTAACTACTCTGACTTTTAACACTATCAGTTAATCCTGCCTATTCTTAAATGTCATATAAATGGTATCACAGTATGTACTCTTTTGTGTCTGACTTCATTCATCTTCAAGTGTGTGAGACTGATTCCTTTTGTTTTTGTATGGCTATAATTATTTTTCTTAGATTTTTGTCACTTCCCTCTAGGCAAAGAGCATCTGGAACACATCTGCAGTTGAGTAAAATTGGATTTGTTGACTTGTTAAAAGAAGGAAACACATATACCATGGGAAGTTGTGAGCTTTTCAGGGAGAGGGTATTAGAAAGGTCTTTTAGAATTTGGCATAATATGGTAGGTCATTTTGGGCAATATTCAAGGAGAGGAGATTTGCTATGGTTTGGATGCTATCAGAAAGCAAGTAATTCTGTGGTTGATTTCTTAATAAAATTTATCTGGGTAGAGGAATAAAGCTGTTGTTTTCTCAAGTGTTTTAGGATATGACCAATTCATTCTGTGGGGATTGTGCATATTATTTGGGCTCACTCTGCTATAATTCCCTAGAAGAATTTCCCCCTCAAATTTCAACCTCTTTGACAGCTCTAAACTCCAAATTCTGTCTCCTTAGCTCACTGAGAGTGCCACCTTGCACTCTTCTCTATGCCTAAGATTGACATACCACCTTAAGGAAAAATTCAGGTTGAATGTCGAGCTTACTTATTAAGAAGAGAAGAAATGCTTCTCTTCTTTTAGGGATTATAGTCTCTGAAGTTCTGGCCATGTTGGCTATTCATTAATGCCTTCAAATAGTTGCTTTGTGTATTTTGTACAACTTTTGGAGTTAGAAGATTAGTTTACCACAAACCAGTTCAGTGTGACTGGAATGAAAAGCTTGTAGTGTTTAATTCCTCTATATTCATGTTTTACACAATGCTTGACACATAGTTAAGGTTTTTAATAAATATGCCTTAAGTTGAGTTGAATTAAACTGAAAAGTTATACACACGTTTGAAGGTGTCTTTGGAGTAGGCTTCTATATTTCTCCTTTGTAAATCTAAGTATTTTTTTTGGTACTGGGGATTGAACTCAGGGCACTCGACCACTGAGCCACATCCCCAGCCCTATTTTGTGTTTTATGTAGAGACAGGGTCTCACTGAGTTGCTTAGCACCTCGCCATTGCTGAGGCTGGCTTTGAACTCGCGATTCTCCTGTCTCAGCCTCTCTAAGTGCTGGGATTACAGGGTTGAGCCACCACGCCTGGCTTAAGTATTTTTAATACAAATGAAATGGAATATGGAAGTAATTATCTGTTTGGGCTCAAATAAATTTTTGTCTTTTATTCAAATTGTATTTTAAGAGTAAGTAGTATAGAATATACTATTCTTAATTAAATCTTTCATAAATATAACTGTTTTCTATTTGAGTTTGCTGTTTAGAACTAGAGTTCCCTGGCCTGGGGTTGTGGCTCAGTGGTAGAGCGCTTACCTAGCATGTGTGGGGCAACTGGATTCAATTCTCAGTGCCAACTATAAATAAATAAATAAATAAATAAATAAATAAATAAATATCCATCAACACTAAAAAATATATATTAGAAAAAAAGAACTAGTATTCCTTATGTGTTCTGCTGTTAAAATACCCTTTAAAAATTCATTTTTATAAATGGAATAATTTACTTTATAATGAGGATACTGCCTTAATTATAAGATAACTTCCATTATGGTAGAAATTATTCCATTTATAAAAGCTATTTGAGGTTAGGCTCCCTTGATAAAAAGGTAAATATACTATTTAACTCACAAAAATTTTTGAAACATTTTCTTGATTATGCTGTTATGTGACCTGAAATTTAAATTTTATTTCAATGAGAAAAGTTGAGAAGGAATGAATATTAGAAATTTTAAAATTTTTGAAAAAATAATGTGCGATCACATCTAATTTTTGTATCTATTATAGTGGTCTGATATTTAGTCATAGGATGTGATTGATGTGTTCATTTTGTGTACTGTTTCAGTTCAGAGGAATTAAATGTTCTGAAATTCTTGCTTAATTCATGTACATATTCTTGGTGATAGACCATTCTTCCTAAAAACTAGTGTGCAATATAGCATATGAATTATGATATAGAATGACTATTTTATATTACTGACATAGAAGTTTCATTTTCAATCAGTGAATATATCTATAGTAAACATACTTGTTTTACTTAAAGTTATTACTTGTCATCTGTGATGTCTTTATATTATACACACCTTGTCTTTGACCCCCCTTCTTTGACATATTAGATTATATTTATATCACCTCTGACCTTATAAAATTGTGCCTTTGACCCTATGCACTTGACATCTCAGATAACTTACTCTTGATCTTTGACACATTTTATTTTAAGCCTCTTAAACATAATAGGTGGCTGCTGAGAAAGCTTTATTGTCTGGTATTTTTATTATGATTTAACTGGGGAATTTTTCTGGTATTCTTGAGATTCACAAAACTACTCTTATATGTTTGATTTTTCCTCTTTCATTATCTTAGAATTCAAATGATAAAAGCATGTGGTTTTTAAAGGTCAAAAATAGGTGTTATATATAAATACATTCTTAAATTTTATGTGCATTTCTAGAGAAACAATAACATATTTGTTTTTATGTTTGATTTCTTTGTTGTGCTGTTTTCATACTAGGTGAAGAGGCTGATAGTATTTTTTGGTGCAAATTGCAAGTATATCTAATCATATATGGAGAATGAAGTTACAAAGTTGTGGACTTTTTCAGTTTTGAATCTGTATATTTATGTGTTTGTGTTACTCCTTTGCTTTTAAAGCTTGTAAATTATGCAAACTCTGTTATGTGTATACTTAAATATAGAGAAACTAATAAGTTTCATTTTCTTCCTAAAAAGTATGAACAGGATCTTCATGAAAGATTCTAAATTAATATGATTTGTTAGATGTTTAAAACCAAATGTGATTTTGGAATTAAGAAATTAGTTTTTCTCCCTAGAAAAATTATGCTGATCAGGCGATTCATGGGGAGAAAAGAAATGTTAAATTAGCAAAACATAAAGACATCACTACAGTTAATGGACTACAAGCTGAGTTCTTTGGTCAGAATGTGCCTGACATTGAGGTGGAAGGAGGTAACAAGATGTTTCCCAGAATTGTTGACAGTCTGGAAAATAATGGATAACTCTTTATAGACCTTTTCATTTCCTTTCCTTTATTTCCTTGGAAGAAGCAGAAGTATTTAGTCTCTTTTTAGAATCACATTAAGAAGCATATTGTTTGCCTTTTGACAAAATCAAGTCAAATGAACAAACTCTTAAGTCATTTAGAATAAATCTTTAAGGCATTTTTCTTCTAATTTCTCAATAGGTTTAGAAAGTTCAAATCAATTTGAGAAGGTTTTTTTAAACATCTTTTTCTTTTAGGGTGTAACTTCCATTGCCTTCATTTTCTCTTCACTGGTATGGAAAAATTTATATAGGTGCATATAGGGGAGGAGAAAACATATATATGTATTCAATATGTAATGCAAACATGAATAGTTGATTATTAATTTATATGTCTTCAAACATTTTAATTGCTTGAGTGGTAAGCCCACATTTTAACTGTGATATGCAGAGAATATATAGTTGTATATTTATGGCTAATTTAGTCATCTACATTGGTTTGAGGAAAAAACTTTAGGTAACCAATTTGTTTTGAACCTTACTTTCACCAGTGATTTAATGAGTTTCCTAAGTTATTATCTAGACTCTTTTTTTGAATTAAGATGCTGTGGACTGAATATTTGAATCCCCCAAAATTCATACGTTAAAACTCTAATCTCCAGTGTGATAGTATTTGGAAGAAGAACTTTGGGAGATAATTAGGTCGCGATGGTGGAACTCTCATGATCTGATTAGTGCCCTTTTATGAGACAGGAGTTTGCTTTCTCCTTGCCATGCAAGGATACAGCAAGAAGGCATCCATGTGAGGAAACAAGGGCCTAACCAAACTGGCACTCTGATTTCAGACTTATCAGCATCTAGAAGTATGAGAAATAAGTACTTGTTTAAGCCACCAGTGTATGGTATTCTGTTGTAGCAATCCAAACTAAGATTGCCCATTCCTAAGGTGCCATTGTGTGATTCAGGGGAATAATATGGCTTTTATGACTTCATGGTGAGGAGGAAAATTTGAGATCTTCCTACGTGGTGTCTTCTGTAGTTTCTGATATCCATTGTGAGTTCCTTGTTTGCTTGTACACTTAGTGTTCTCCAGACCACCAGTCTCCAAGAATGACCAGTGAACTCTTGATTTGTTCTCTCCACTTGGATAATGCTCCAGGGGAACATAAACCATTTATTTACCACCTGCTGTTTCAGCCTGCCCTCATTGCTCTCTGCCTGCATATTTCAGAGTCTTTACCATAACCTCCATTTTAGCCGTTGGTAGGCCTGTTGACTTGCACCACGGGGTCTACACCATATGGTAACTGAGGGCATCTTAGGATGGGTCTTGTTCTAACATATCCCATGGCTGTATTAATGATGCCACATTCCATGCAGTGACAGGAACAGACCTCCTTTGAGGAATACCACTTTTGGTGTCACTCTCACTTAGCTGATACGCGTCTTTTTCTTGGGACCTATTTTGCTTTTTTTCTTCTTTTTTAAATTTGCCTCCCTCCATCTCAAAACTTTTTTGCCTTCAAGGGAATAAAACTTACCTTAACTTCTCCTTCCTCCTTACTCTAACCATGTAGCCTAGACTTAATATTAGAAAAGGAAAGTTCCCTTTTATCCTGGAATTTCCTGGATATATATATCTTTTTAACCCCTTACAATCACTGAATTAAATGCTGTGGTTTGAATCTTGCAGTGCTGATTTTCGATATCCTAAGAGATAAGATGCATACATTAATTAAATCTCATGATAATAGCTTGGTTTATAAGACTTTGAATATGATAAGTCTTGCTGCATATATTTATTTTGCATAACTCCAGCTAATTATCATGGAGTACTTTTTTTGCTTTCATTTATTTTAGAAGATATTGTAATCACTGTTCTAATTGGACTTTGAGGGGAAAGACCACATGTGGAATAGGATAAAATAATCATTATTATAGTCTACTTCATTTATACCTGTTTGTTCTTCAATGTTTTGAGACCTTTCCATTTTCACTGTTAATAGTCGCCTATCTCTGTTGGTTGTCTGTCCTTTTATTCAACATTTGTTTTTGGAGATGCTGAGCATTAATTAGTGATTCAGGTTCAGAAACCAAAAAACCTATAAATTTCTTGTGGTTTTTGCAGCCTGTCAGTGGGTTGGTAAGTTGTAACTATAGAAAGTTTTCTTTCATGAATCTTTTCTTTTAAAAAGTTGATTTTATTGTAAAGTAAAATTTTAATTAAATAGGTTATAAGTGCCATTTAGGGACTTAAATCATATAATTTTTGGTAAATTATTTTTCGTGACTCTTAGATCTTATTATTAGGCTAATTAATTTCACATTTGTGAAAAGCCATTTCAGCCCTATTTTACTGTGTAAGGCCTTAGAGCATATAATCTAATATATGCTGTTTTTTAGGTTGCTTAATTTATACGTTACTTACAATAATTAAGACTATTGTTTCCTTTTGACATCTGTTTAGGGATTAGAATGGAATATTTCTAGTTGATAATTTTAAATATTAAAAGTTGACTTTGGCTGTTATTTGTAGCCTTAAGAAGTGAAATACATATGTGAATACTGTTGCTTCATACAATATATAAAGAACCCCTTAAGCTCCTGTTATTCTTATTCTGGATCCTTTTAACTTAGCATGATTGGGAATTTTGGCTGCTTTTATATATCCACAGAGTTCAAGTTAATGCTTTCTCATCATCCTCTTTTGTGGCAATGGGTGATATTAAAAACTGGAGCAACCATATGATTATTTCATAGCTCCTTTTTTCAGCTGGATGATGAGGATCAGAAGCAAGGTTTTGATGAAGCAAATTTGCAGAAATCAAGCTACTTCTCCTTGAACATACACTTAAAGTTTTGTCATATGTACTTTTTAAACATATATATTTTAGTTGTTGATGGACCTTTATTTTATCTATTTATTTTATATGTGGTCCTGAGAATTGAACCCAGTGCTTCACACGTTAGGCAAGTGTTCTACCATGGAGTCACAACCCCAGCACTCATATATATTTTTTTACATAGAATTTTTATGTGTGCCTAATCTTAAAATCCATAATATGACAATTTCATTGGGGGAGAATTGAAAGAATAGAAAAATTTTTTGATAGGAGTATATGAATAGGAACAGTTTTGCCTTAACAATGAGGAAAGATGACAATTTGGGCATTTTGCCTGCCTAACTTAGAGTCTCTTCATTTTGCTGAATAAATAATTGATTATAAATGTTCTTACTTTCATTAAGGCTTTATTCTTTATCTGAAATTCATCATCTAATATTTTTATTTCAAACTGAGCATTTATTGATGAGCAGGGAATGTCCATTTTCAATCAGAATTACTGAATTTTAGAAATAATGATTTTTTATAATAATTTTAATAGTTGTTATATCTTCTTGCCATTGGCAGAGAAGTTACATCTGTTATATCAGAAAAATCACAAAGCTGCAAAAATAGTTTTCACGATAACACAGTTCAGTTTTCTTTCTGTGTTTTAGTTATTTAGCTTTGTGTCTTTGTGACCAAAATACTTGACAAGAACAATTTAGAGAAAGAAAAGTTTATTTTGACTCAAAATTTTAGAGGTTTATTCTATGGTTTACTGAGTCTATTGCTTTGGGCCCAAAAAGTCATAGTGAAGGGAAGCTGCTCTGTTCATGGTGGCCAGGAAACAGAGCAAGGGAAAACTCTCTAGTGCATGTCCCCGTGTCCCACCTTCTTTAGCCATACCCCACCTCCAATTAGTTCATTCAAAGTAGGATGGGCTGATTACATTGCACCTCTCATAATCTAATCATTCATCATGAATGTTCCTGCATTAGCACAAGAGCTTTTAAAGAATACTTCATATCTAAATCATAACATTCTCCAAGAATTTGTTTTAGATTACAAACTATTTCAGCATCAGTTATTAATGTAGTTTACCCTATATTTCTATCACCTATATAACACTTTTTTTGTTTTTTGATTTGGACTTGGAGGGATGGAAAAATACAAATGTGGATTTTGGGACCATGTGTAAGGAATATTTGAACTAAATCTTTATGTTTTATGGTGTGAAGTTAGTAGATAATCTTAAAACTGAACAGTGAAGAAGTAGCTATTCGCACATGTATTAAGGAACATAAAGAAAAAAATTTCTCAAGTAAAATTGGACTAGGGAAACAAGTGGAGAGATCAGAAAGAAACTGCCCTTTTTTTGGGGGGGGGTCTGGTGAAATATTATGTACCTAGGTAACTTTGACGGAAGTAAACACATTTTTAAAAATTGAAGAAAGTAAGAGGAAGCTGGGCGCAGTGGTGCACACCTGTAATTCCAGCACTTTGGGAGGCTGAGACAGGAGAATTCAAAGCCAGCCTTAGCAAGGCGAAGCACTAAGCAACTCAGTGAGACTCTGTAAATGGAACACATAATAGGGCTGGGGATGTGGCTCAGTGGTCAAGTGCCCCTGAGTTCAATCCCCAATACCAAAAAAAAAAGGATAATGGAGATTGTGTTTATATTGCTCAGGATTCTTCTTTGTACTAGTCATTTAAAAAATACATTTACATTAAAATTAAAATGAATGCATCTGCATTGGAAAAAGCCATTATGGCAAATTTTGATATTTGAACCAATTATACCCTTAATTATTTTTTATTCTTTTAAAATATTAGTGTCATTTGATACACTTATAATAGTTCAAACACTGGATTCTGTTTAGGGCCATTTTGATCAGGAAGTTTAGGTAGGTGCATGTAGTTTTAAATTCAAGCTTATTTTTTGGAGTTGTAGAATTCACCCCAAATGGATAAGTAAGTAATGGATAATTGACTCTTAACAGATTTTCAGCTATGTTGATTAGCTGTAAAATTTGGAATACATAATGTCCCTAGATTTATATAGGTAGGTAGTTCAGTAATTGGCATATTAAGCTGAATAAAATTAAGACTTGATTTTACTATTCTTTTCTAATTTGCAGTTTTCATTTAACGAATTTACATGTTTTTATGTTTTATCAAGTTAAGGAATTTCCCTTCTATCCTTAGTTTTGTAAGATTTGAAAAATAACAAATAGGTATTAATATGTATTGGATTCCCCTCCCCCATGTTATGATTGCTTTTTAAAAATTGTTTTAGATTAAAAAAGGTGCTTTCCAGCTGAATTTAATTGAGAAGAAGTTTTTTTCTTTTAATTTTTTGTGCAATATAGTAATTTTTCTAATTTAAGAAAAACTATGTTTAGTTGCAGAAGGACACAATACCCTTATTTATTTTAGTGCTAAGAATTTAACCTAGTGCCTCACACACCCTAGGCAAGTGCTCCATCACTGAACTATAATCCCAGCCTTAATTTTTCTAATTTTAAACTGGTTTTGTCATGATTTTTAAAAACACATAAATTTGTTTTGCAATTATTTAGTATTTTCCTAATTTGCCTTTTTAAAGATCTTATTACCTTTATGTAAAAGCTAGTTAGTGTTTCCTATTTCTTTTTCTTTTTTTAATTCCTGGGGAACATATTGCATGAAATAGAAATGATCTCTTCCTTGAATGTTTTATTTAATGTGTCAGTAAAATTGTATGTTCTTGATGTGTTTTTTCAGAATTTTTTTGGTCTTTTATTTATGGTAAAATACACAAAACAAAATTTATTGTCTTAACTATTTTCTCTAGTTTTGTTGAAATATAGATGACAAAATTGTCTGTATTCAAAGTATAAAATGTGATGTTTTAACACAGGTATAAATCAGGTAGTGCTTACCCGAATGAGTTATATTTCTGTTCGCTAACAATGCACTGCCTAAAAAAGAAATTAGGAGTCTGATTTACAATACAATCAGAAAGAATAAAATGCTTAGGAGTATTTTTAACCGAGCATATGAAAGATCTTTATACTGGAAACCCTAAGACATTGATGAAAGAAAATAAAGAAGACATGAATAAATTAGGAAATATACCCTGTGTTCACGGATTGGAAAATTTTATATTGTTAAATTGTCAATATTACCTAAAGAATCTATGGATTTAGTACAATCCCTGTTAAATTACAATGATGTCTTTCAGAGAAATAGAAAAAGCAATCCACACATTAGTATGGAATCACAAAAGACCCTATGTAGCCAGAGCAATCTTGAAAAAGAAGAAAAAAAACTAGAGGTCTCACACTTGCTGATTTCAAAGCCATAGTTTGCATCTTTCATCATTTCTAAGTGCATAGTTTGGTGACCTTATGTTATATTCATATCATTGTGCTACCCATTAAGACCACTCATCTACAGAACATTTGGCATCTTGAAGAACAGTAAGATGAAAAACAGTAACTCCCCATTCCCTCCTCCCTCCTCCCTCCAGCACCTGACAACCCCACGTCCAATCTTTGTCTCCACAAATCTCAGATAAGTAGAACCATGCAGTATTTGTCCTTTTCTGACTGCCTTCTTTCCATCAATATGTTTTTAAGATTTATTCATGTTAATACCACGTGACAGAATTTCCTTCCCTAGAGTGGAATAGTATTTTATTGTATTCCTTTTTATATACCACATTTCGTTAAGGCATTTGTCCATTGGTGGACAATGGGTTGCTTCCACCTTTTGATTATTGTAAAAAATGTTACTGTGAACATAGGCATACAAATACTTGTTTGATCCTTGCTTTCAGTTCTTGTGGGTATGTACCCAGAAGTGAATTTCTGGATCATATAATAATTCTATTTTTAAATTTTTGAGAAATGCTGTACTATTTTTCATAATGGCTATATCATTTTACATTCCCACCAACAGTGCACATTTTACTTTCCCACCAGCAGTTCTCCATATCCTTGTCAACACTTGTTATTTTCTTTGTTTTAATAGTAGCCATCCTAATAGGTGAGGCAGATTTTATGTTAGTAATTTGTTTCTTTGAGTGGATTTAAATTTTTATGATTTACTACATGTATTTTGGTGAATTTTTCATTTTCTAGGAAATTACATGTTTTATTCTTAAAAGTTTTCCAAAGTCATGGCAAAAATTTTCATGGTATTCTTTTATGATTTTAAAAGAAATTTCTATTTTATCTGTAACTGAATCTCCTTTTTCAACTCTAACATTGTTTTTGTCTTTATTTTCATCTTTATTCTTGCCAGATATCTGTATTTATATAAATTTTATTGTGGGTTTTGTTGATCTTCTTTGTTTCAGTTTCATTAATGTCTGATCTTGACTTTATTTTTACTTCTTTTTTTATTAATTAATTTATTTAGATGTATTTCAAGTCATAGTACATATATAGAGCTCAATTTTTCCATCTCTCTGGTTGCAAACAAGATAGAGTCACGTCATTTGTGTTTTTATATATATATATATATACATTTTTTTTTTTTGGTGTTGATGGGCCTTTTTTTTTTTTTTTTTTTTTCATTTATTTGTATGTGGTGCTGAGAATCGAACCCAGTGCCTCATGCATGCTAGGCAAGCGCTCTACCACTGAGCCACAACCCCAGCCCCACCATTTGTGTTTTCATACATGCACCTAGGGTAGTAATATTTTTACTTCTTTCTGAGAATTTATTTTGATATATTTTTTAAAAATTCTGATGAATTTTTTTTCCTGTCACACTTGTTTGTATCTGAAATAGCAATGTTGAACACTTATTTGAACATTTATTTCTTTGAGTGGATTTAGTGATAACAAGCATCCTGTCTCTAATTTTAAAGAGTCTGATTCTAATGTTTTCTTCTTAAAGGAATTTTGGCTCTACATGCTTAATAATCTTTTTCACTTAGAGAAGTTTCTATTTCCAATTTGTCAAGTTTTTTTGTTATCTGTAACTTAAATCTTTTAATGTAGTGAATTACATTTATTAATTTTTTAAATATTAAGCTATCATTGGAAAGCTTCTTTTATTAGTGGCATATTACCTTTTTAATATACTGTTAGTATTTTGTTCACTGTTGATGCATCCAAATTAATGGATGATACAGTTTTATAATTTTCCTTTCTTGCATCATCTTTCCCTGGTTTTGCACATACAATAAGTTAGTAACATTTGCTCCTTTTCTAATTTCTTAACTATTGTATAACATTAGCATTGTCTTTTCTTTGATATTTTTATGGAATTTGTAAAACTCATCTGGTCCTGGACTTTCTCTGTGGGAAGACTTAAAACAGCTTTGTAGTTTTATTAATGAGTCTGGTAAAATATTTTATTTATCCATGATTCTCTTCTGCTAAGTGAGAATTTTCCAGAAATTATTTTTGTACTGTTTTCAAATCAGTTTCATATAACTACAAATAATATTCTTGTATCTTTTAATTCCCTACATAATATGTATTATATCACCCTTTTAGTCAGTATTTCCATTTGTTATCCCTTTATTTTATCCTCTCTTTGGTTTTAGCTTATGGCTCAATTTTGTTCTTTTAAACTAGTGTTACAACATTTGTGTTTTTATATGATGATTGTTTTTTATGTAGCTACAGTATTTTATAGTATTGGAATGTATTAATGTTATCTTCCTAAGAAAGTATTTATGAAGAAATTGGAAAATTGGATAATTTCTTTGACTTAAAGGGTCAGCTTTTTCTTAGAAATTTGTTTTTAAAGAACTTTGAGGTACAACTGTTGTACATTAAATTGTTCTTATTTTCAGTTGTGTAATTTAGTAAGTATTGGCATATCTTTGCATTCATAAAACTTTATCACCATGATCAAAAAAATGAACATATCCATCACCTCAAAAGATTGCTCATCTATGCATCCTTGATGATTTGCTGTCTCCTTGTTCTCTTGATATTTGAGAGAGGGTTTTTGAAGTTTTCAGTTTTGTGAATTTGTCTATTTCTGTTGGCAGTTTTATTAGCTGCTGTTTCATGTAGTTTTAAGCTGTGTTATTAGTTGTTTAAAGGCCAAGGATTGTTATCTCCTTGTGATTGACCCTTTTATTATAAAATTACCTTCTTTATCCCTGGTTATATTCTCTGCTGTGACTAATATTAATATAGCCATCCCACTTTTCTTTTCTCTAGTGTTAGAGTTGTATATATTTTTCTGTCCTTTAGCTTGTAACCTATGTGTTATATTTTTGTTTGTGTCTTTTTATTAAACATTTTAAAGTTAATATGTTTAAATGGAATGTTCATTCCAGTGCTGTTGAGTATGATATGAAGCTTCTGACTCCCTCATGCTCTTACTGTGGAATGGAGGAGGGGACACGAGAAGAATGGAGGAACTTTGGTCAAAGGAGAGGGAGAGGGAATGGGGGCAATAAAGATGGTGGGATGAGATGGGCATCCATAGCCCTAGCTTCATGTATGACTGTGTATATAATGTGATTCTACATCACGTACAACCAGAGGAAAAAAAATAAAAAAATAAAAACAATATTGCTTGATTTTCTGTTTCCTAACCTAAAGAAGTATGTGTATGTGTATTCAAATGTGGACATACCATAGAGACAAAAGTTTACTGTATTTGTAGGAGTTAAATTATGCTATTCTTCATTAAGATATATGAATAAGGCCGATGGATACTAACAATATGCAGAGCTTTGCAGGTAGAATTTTGCTCACAAACATTCAGGACACAGTCATCAGTGTCCCACTTTTGTCCAGCATAACTTGGGTTGCATAAGCAAGAAAAGCCACCAACCACTGAAACCAACAAAGAAGAAACTCTTTTGTATTCTGTTAATCATAGTACAGGTACAGTAATGCCAATTACTCTTAAAATGCTGTAGTCATCTATGCATTTCACTTTTAAACCAATAAAGTGTGAATTCCTATATTTAATACTCTATTACACATTTCTACATTTAATAGTACACTGTCTTCTACACTATCTACTACATTGTGATCTTATTCAGTTCTATTTAAAGAACTTTAATTACAATGGACATTTGATAACAGTTGGCAAAAAAATTTTTAAAAATCCAATTTCAAAAAAAAATTGAGTTCTGATTCTGACCATTACCTATCTGATTTTGGATTGAAACAGTGATGTTATTTATAATAAATTGTATTATTTTTACTCTGATATTGAAATGATGTCTTAAGGATGAACAAGATAACAATCCAAGCTGCTATTTTTAAAACCTGAGCATTCTGAGAACATACTTTTCCATTGTAAGTCTTGGTCAATATAGCCAAACCATTTCTACTGGCAGTGTTGAGCACAGACTTTTCTCAGTCTTCACAGTGTGATAAATTAATAAGCGTGTTGAACTCTGGTCCTTTCTTTGAGTCATCTGTTAAACCTTAGATTAGATCAGAAAGAAACATCAGAATCTGCAAAAGAAAGCTTTGCCTCATACATCATTTTCATCTACCAGAAAACTGATGGGAGTATTTGTAATTGTCACTGAGTGGCAGGGGGACAGATGGTGTACTGTCATCTTATCAGAAGATGACCTTTTCTCTTTTGTATGGTGTCTGTTTCATAGTATTTCATTAGCTTCATTTTTCTCATCTGTCATTCCAAACAATACAATACATAGATTGTAATTGATAAAAAACATAAGTGTATCCTGCATCCACAGAAAGTAACCTTAACACATTGGAATCTTCTGTATAATTAAAAAGGCCTATGTAGCTTAAAAAGTTGTCATTGCCAAATGGTTAATTTTTCACAATTAAGCTAACACAGTGGGCCTCATTTTGGTAAAAGGCATTGTATTTCAGACTTCCTTAAATTTACTGTTTGGGAAATTTTTAAACTTTATTTAAGTAAAAAGAAACTCTTAAACTTTTAATTTTATATTTTGAATCATTTCTTGACCACTTTCTTTAGGCCATCACCAAGGAAACACTGGTAAATGATGTCATGTGTACCAACCTCTGATAAATTTCCCAGTTTCTTGAATCTCTGAACATACTCATTTTATTATTAATCAATTTTTCTCTGTGGTGCTTTCATTTTTGAATAGTGTTTGGATAACATTGATACTTTGATATAGCTAGTCCTATTGAAAACAGTGATTACAAATCAGCTTTAAAGAGTTCCTCTGAACTCATCTTGAGGATTATCTACTGCAGTAGTTTTATGGAGGAATGATCTAGATCAAAAGAATAGTTCACTATAGAGTCTTATGGTTTTATTCTGAATTGAACTGACATCTAGAGAATCGAATTTCTCTCAAACTTCAACAGTTAACATAAATGCCTGACAAATAGTAGGTGTTGAGTTACATTTTAGAAAATTAAGCTAAGTAACATTATTTTCGGTATGCTGTATCTGTGAGGAAGCTATTCAAAATATATGGTAAAGTACTGTCTGAAGATGTCATGTTTTTTTTCAATGTTTTTAGTTGGTGGACATTTGTTTATTTATTTATTTACTTATTTGAGGTGCTGAGGATTGAACCCAGGGTCTTATGCATGAAAAGCAAGTGCTCTACCACTGAGCTATACAACCCCAGCTCTTCATGTTTGTCTTGATTGAATATTCCTATATTTTCTCCTTCTTCCAATTTTCCTCTTCCTTCCAGTTCTTTCCTTCTCAAACACGTTCATTTCCTTTCTACATCTTCCTTCACTTTTCTCCCCTTTATCACCATCCAATGAAATAAGAACTACAGATTCCAACCCCTCTAGCCCTTCCCAGTTTTCCTAGCATGCGATGAGGAAGTATTGTAAAATGCTTGCTATTTATCTAATTTGATTTTGTGCTAGGCAGACTTAAAAGAGTGGATTAGGTAATATTTTTAAGAATTTAAGAAAAAAGAGTATTTTATTTTTAAATAATGTCATTGAAATTTAGATTTCAAAGTTGATTTAGACAGTACAGGATGAGGTTGAGAGAAAAATGTTTTTCAAACAGTATGAAAACCTTTGCATTAATTTCTTGTATGTTTAGATTAGGCATCTACCCTGATCTTGAAAATAAACTTTTGGTTCCAGAGAAATGAGCCTCTGAAAAATGACATTAGTTTTCTATTAAAAAACACTTTTGATCTTCAGATAAAAATACATTTATATTATTGTAATGAATCTTTGATTGTTTTTTTCAGAGTATACATTTAAATACTTTTTTTACATATTTTTAGTTGTAGATGGACACAATACCTTTATTTTTTAATTTTTTTTAATGTGGTTCTGAGGATCGAACTTTGTGCTTCACATGTGCTAGGCAAGTACTGAACTAGTGAAAGCTAGGCAAATACTCTATCATTGAGCTACAACTGCAACCCCATTTGAATACTTATGATCTGTGAAGAATAACATCCTTAAAAATTCTCAGTTCTATACTTTAATATTTTAAGAGAATAGGAAGTAGATTATTTACTTTGATGTGCTATATTTTATGAAACATGCTTATTACTTTGAGACAATATTTGATAGAGCTCTTAAAGTGGATGATTACTAAAATTTTATATTTTTTATATTTTCCTGCTTATGCTATTTTTAGAACTTTTATATTGTTGCCCAAAGATTGTGAATCTATTCATACCTCATTTTTTTCATATCTCTTATATAAAAAAATAAGGAAATACAGGAGCCTTTAGGAAAATTTTGATAGAATATCAAGGTCATAAACCTTGGTATGAATTATTTCATTTAATAGAGTAAATTACTTTAGAAAGGCCAGTGCTTTAGTCTAGTATGCCATAAAAGGTAATTAAAAGAATAAGAAGGATATAAACTTTGATGAGATCATGTCTGCATAGGTATTAGTTTTCTTATATCTATTTGTTATTTTAGAATTTAAGGTATATGTAATTAGCTATCATTAATTAGCTTTTGTGCTTGTTACAGTAACATTTAAAATATTAGGAAAAGAATTTAAGAATTCTTAAGAATCTTTAGAAATTGATTGAGCCCTTTATTCTACTTGTTAGCAGACTGAGACCCAGAAAATAGTCACTCAGTCATGAGTTGCAGACTTAACCTGGTGTGGGTCTTTTCACTAGTTCAGTACTGTTTCTACTTCTAAACCTTGTTTTCTATACCTAAAATGTTAAATGTTATTAAATGTTTCTATACCTGAAAAATACTGTCTTCTATTATAATCTTATTTATAATTAACAGAATCAAATATGGCTAAGATTAATTTCTGATCTTATTGGTAGGAGAATAGGACTTGAATTGAACAGAACTCCATGAGGCTAGAAATTGTATTTTTAAAACTTGTATTAGGAAGGTAGAAGATCCAGCGACTTCTGGGAAGATTTTTCGTCTTAATCAAATTCACATTTTGAAACCTAATTAAGCAAAGCATAACTATTTTGTCTAAAAGAGTATATCTTTCTGCCATTATAATTAATATGGTAAGTAGGTATAAAAGATGGGTATATTTTTGCTCGTTGATGATCATTCTTCTACAAAATAATCCTACAGCAACTATATAATGATTATAACATTGTGTAAATGGACTCTTTAAAGAGCTTGCTTTTCCTTGCATTTCTTTAATAGCATTAATTTCTTTTGTCTAATTGCTCTGGCTAGAGTTTCAAGGACTGTATTGAATAAGAGTGGTGAAAGAAGGAATCCCTGTCTTGTTCCAGTTTGTAGATGGAATGCTTCCAGTTTTTCTCCATTTAGGATGATGTTGGCCTTAGGTTTAGCATACATTGCTTTAACATTGTTGAGGTATGTTCCTACTATCCCTAGTTTTTCTAGCGTTTTAAACATGAAAGGGTGCTGTATTTTGTCAGACGCTTTCTCTGCATCAATTGATAAAATCATGATTCTTATCTTTAAGTCTGTTGATGTGATGGAGTACATTAATTGATTTCCATATGTTGAATCAACCTTGCATCCCTGGAATGAACCCCACTTGATCATGGTGCACTATTTCTTTAATATGCTTTTGTATGCATTTGCCAAAATTTTATTGAGAATTTTTTCATCTATGTTCATCGGGGATATTGGTCTGAAATTTTCCTTTTTTGGTGTGTCTCTGTCTGGTTTTAGTATCAGGGTTATACTAGGCTCGTAGAATGAGTTTGGAAGAGTTCCCTCCTTTTCTATTTCATGGAATAATTTGAGGAGCATTGGAGTTAGTTCTTCTTTGTAGGTCTTGTAGAACTCAGCTGAGAATCTGTCTGGTCCAGGGCTTTTCTTGTTGGAATTCTCTTGATGGCATCTTCTATTTCCTTGCTTGTAATTGATCTGTTTATGTCGAGAATGTCCTCTTGGTTCAGTTTGGGTAGGTCATATGTCTCCAGAAATTTGTCAGTGTCTTCAGAGTTTTCTATTTTGCTGGAGTATAGATTTTTAAAATAGTTCCTAATTATTCTCTGTATTTCAGCAGAGTCTGTTGTGACATTACCTTTTTCATCACATATTTTAGTAATTTGGGTTTACTCTCCTTCTTTTCATTAGGGTGGCTAAGGGTTTGTCAATTTTATTTATTTTTTCAAAGAACTCGCTTTTTGTTTTGTCAGTTTTTTGAATTGTTTCCTTTGTTTCAATTTCATTGGTTTCAGCCCTGATTCTAATTATTTCCTGTATTGTGCTTCTTTTGGTGTTGGTTTGTTCCTCTTTTTCTAGGGCTTTGAGATGTAGTGTCAAGTCATTGATTTGTTGACTTTTTCCTCTTTGAATAAATGAGCTTAATGCAATGAACTTTCCTCTTAGCACTGCCTTCATAGTGTCCCAGAGATTTAGATATGTTGTCTCAGAGTTCTCCTTTTCCTTTATGAATTTTTTTATCTCCTCCTTGATGTCTTCTGTTACCCATGCATCATTCAATAGTATATTTATTGAATCTCCAGGTGTTGGAGCAGCTTCTTTTTTTTAAACTGTCATTAATTTCTAATTTCATTCCATTATGGTCAGATAGAATGCAGGGTAGTATCTCTGTTTTTTTCTATTTACTAAAACTTGCTTTGTGGCATAGCCTATGATCTATTTTGGAGAAGGATCCTTGTGCTGCTGAGAAAAAAGTGTATTTGCTTGTTAAAGGATGGAATATTCTATATATGTCTGTTAAGTGTAGATTATTATTGTTCTATTGAGTTTTATAGATTGTTTGTTTAGTTTTTGTTTGGAAGATCTATCCAGTGGTGAGAAAGGTGTGTTAAAGTCACCCAGTACTCTTGTGTTGTGGTCTATTTGATTCTTGAAGTTCAGAAGGGTTTGTTTGACATACATGGCTGCCCCATTGTTTGAGGCATAGATATTTAAGATTGCTATGTCTTGTTGATGTATGATTCCCTTAAGCAGTATGAAATGACTTTCTTTATCCCTTTTCACTAACTTTGGTTTGAAGTCCACTTTATCTGATATGAGAATGGAAACCCCTGCTTGTTTATGCAGTCCATGTGAGTGATAAATTTTTTTCCATCCTTTCACCTTCAATCTGGAAGTGTCTCTTTCTATAAGATGAGTCTCTTGGAGGCAGCAGACTGTTGGGTCTTTTTTAAACATCCAATCTGCCAGTCTATGTCTTTCAGTTGCTGAGTTTAGGCCATTGACATTCAGTGTTGTTATTGAGACATGGTTTATATTCCCAGACACTTTGGTTTATTCTTAGTTTTTAACTTGACTTGGTTTCTCCTTTGATTGGCCTTTCCTTTAGTGTAGTTCCTCCCTTTGCAGATTTTCACTGTTGTTTTTCATTTCCTCCCCATGGAATATTTTACCAAGGAGACATAAAAATTAAGAAAAATAAAACATGTAAAGGTTGAAGTTACAGGATTATATAATACAACTGTAGTATACTAATCAGATATCCCGGTCCACAGTAGTCTAATGCATAAAAAAATACCTGGTTTCACAAATGTTGGGGATGTGAGAGTGGGAAAAGAGCGAGAGAGAGACAAAAGAAAAAAAGGAAGAAAAGAGAGAGGAAAAAAAGGAATAGAAGGGGAAAAAAAGGAATAGAAGGGGAAAAAAATAGTCTCAATGTAAATAAACAGGATTGCTTCCCTTCTTTTCCAGTAGGTGGAGTTGTCTGTTGCTTACTGCTATCTGCCAGCTCAGGTCAATGATGGTGAAGCCGGGAGTCTTACAAAGTTGTTGTCTGCCTCAGAGACCGGTTAAAGGAGCAGGCCTGCGGTGGTGTTGGGTGATGTGTTTGGAGATGCAGCTCTGTGGTGTGCTGTGCAGAAGTAAAAGTTTGTCTCCAGATTCTGTCCTGTCCTGTGCCCCCAGGTGTAGGCAAACAGGGAGGTTCTGCCCTGGTAGATGGAGATCTACACAAGAGCAACAGCCAGGGGTCCTGCATGGGTTGGGGACCTGAGGTCCTGCTGGGTGTGTGGGCGCTGGAGCCTGGGATCCTATGCAGGAGCGGATTTTGCACTTGGGGTGGGTCAGAGTCCTGTGCCGGAGTGTGCCAGCTTGCATCTGGGGTCCTAGGCATGCAAGTGGAGTTCCTGCATGGAGGCAGCTGTGGAGTGCCCTCTAAAAACTCGCTGAGAAACAGTGTTTTCATCCTGGTCCTGGAGAGACTAGGAACGCCACCTCTGTCTAGGCCGCCATCTTGGAACGAATCGAGCAAAAAACAACTTTGGTATTTGACCTAGTTACTTTTCTGCTGCTGATTTTTACATCAGATTAGTTGTATAGTTTTTAGAAGGAGATATGATTTAGGGTAGCTATTCTAACTAAATAGAGTCTCCTGTTTAATTGTTTTTATGGAGTGGTGTTCTTTCTGAAATTTCCTAGTGCCATTCCCTGTTCTGCTTTTATCTAGCTATTTTTTCTTTGTCATGCCTGTTCTGCTCAATTTAAATTCTTTTTCCAGCAATCTCTCCTGTGAGGACCCTCTTCTGGAAGGAAACCCAGATAATTCAGTTTCACAAGTTCATAGAGACTGCCCTCCAAGCAGTCGTTCTTAATGCCAGGCATCATTCACTCATCTGCATACAGTTGATCAAAATTTTTCTCGGGGGGGGGGGGCTGGGGTTGTGGCTCAGTGGTACAGTGCTTGCCTGGCATGTGTGAGACTCTAGGTTCAACCCTCAGCACCGCATATAAATAAATAAGTAAAAAGATTCATTAACAACTAAAAAATATTTTAAAAAAATTTTTTTTTTTTTTAAAGATTTTTTTATTTGTAGATGAACACAATGTCTTTATTTTATTGCTTTGTATGTGGTGCTGAGGATCGAACCCAGGGCCTCACGCATGCGAGGCAAGCGCTCTACCGCTGAGCTACAATCCCAGCCCCCTTAAAAAATTTTTTTTCTCACTTTTAGATGCTGTTATCACATTGGCCTGTTGAAATCTTCACTGAATTCCTCTTCCTTTTTTAGGATAAATTTGTTCCCATATCCATTGTTGCCTTGTTGTTTGCCTCTCATTGCTACCACAATGACACTGAACCCCTACTGACCTAATGATGGTTTGTCTGCACCCACTTCTTTTTGGGGGTTATGGGAATTTCTTGTCACATATTTTTGTTGTAAATATTTTTATGAGTTTTGGTTTCCTATCTGATTTCTGTTCTTGTTTTTACATAGAGATTCAGAGAGTCTAAAACTACATTAAGTTTGGGGTTTGAGAATATACATATAAAGAGAGAGAAAAAAATTGAGCCTCAAGGAGTGCCCATAAACTATGAGAATGCAGGAAATGCCCATAAATCATTGGAATGCATAAAATACTCAGGATCTTTTGCAACTTGTGAGCAACTCAGCGTATGCCCTTGACTCTTGCCCTAGAACCATGACTTTGCCTACCAAAATTTTGTAACATGAGGGCATTGTGCAAGTGCTAGGAAAACTGGCACAAAATTGCTTTACTCTACTCATCTCCATTTCCAGTCCAACCCCTAACTACTGCCCTTCTATAAGTATTGGAACTCAAAACTGAGGCTCTTTTCACTCTCAAGATGGTCCACAATCTCCCTTGAAAATCTCTCTGCTTTCATGTGTAAATCTCTGTGTCTGATTGGCACATGATGAAATTATTTTCCATCATGTACTGCAAGAACCCCATTTGACCCAAATCTAGTTCCCCTTTCCAGGAACTGCCCAAACTTCCAGTGACACTAACTCTACGAATGCTACTGTCTTCTCAGAACCCTGTTTTATAAGAATTTTAATGACTAATCCTTCCTTTTAAAGATATACCATAATTTACTCAACCACTCCTTCAAAGTCGGGAAACATTTTTACATGCTTTACATCTTAAAGAACCACATCAAAACTTAGTCTTCCTGTTTATTTGAGTCACAGATTTAATAGACAGACACAACTATTAATTATCCTGTCACACCCAACAGTGCATCTTTTTTTTTGTAAGAGCAAGATACAAAAGCAAATACATCAAAAAAGGAAATACATATATAAACTTTAAGGGTGTTTATAGAAAATTGGACAGAAGATTCATTCTGTCACAGAAGACAAAGTACTAACATGATCAAGTGTGCTAATACCAGTTTTTCAACTAACAAACATGTAAAACAGAACAGGAATACTGGGTAAACCACTGGAATACCACTTAGGGGTATATAATTCCCATTTTGGTTGTTCATTTTGGGAATAATTTTCAGAAGCTTTAAAAATATGTGCAATCTGTAACCCAGGAATTTTATTTCTATGTTTTGATCATAATGGAATAATTGACTTTGTGTTAAAATATTAACTATAGGAATATTTATTGCATGGTTATTGACTATATTGAAAATTTTAAGTTATTCATATGTGTAAGAGTAAGATATTAGTAAAATTATGTATATTGATTAAATGGAATACCTTATAGCCACTAGCTTATTTTGTAGAATGTAACTTAATGGTAAGAATATATATTTAGAACATCAAATGAAAAAGCAGGTTACAAAATGTAAGTGGTACATCCAATTTCTGTAAGAATATATATGCAGACTATGTCTCTAGAAGGACGTACTACAAAATATTGTTTGTTTTTGGTGTTAGAATTATAGATTTTCTTTAACTATATTTTCTATAATTAACATGTGTTGGTTTTGTATAAAAAAGTTATTAAGACAAACAGTATATTTTCAGTTGTTTTTAGTTTTGTGATTTTCAACCAGTTAACGTTAATGTGACTACATAGTGTGTGTATGTATGTATATGTATGAATCCATGTGTAAATATGTAATAAAAAGTGTGATTCTTGTTAGTTCTAGAGAGAATTCAGATTTCCTTGGTAGAGCCTGGCATTGTGTATGAGGAAACTTAATGGGTTCTATTAGATATGTAAATGGTATTTATGTGCACCCAGATATAGTATACTTGATCTTTCACAAAGCTGAATATGTCATTTAGAATATTCCTTTTCCTTGTGTGGTAGTCAAAATCACGTGTCAGAGACTAGCCTATATGAGTAGTGCTGGGGAAGGGAATGTGTAGTAGTGAAAAAGCTTGGTCTTGTAAAGTCAGGGAGTGGTGGTTTTGACTTTCAGGTTTGTGACCATAGGCATAATAACAAGCATGTTTGAGGCTTGCCTCTGTAAGCATCTGCATTTGTTAAGCATCTGTAAAATGTAAACATACCATCACCTGTTCTATGAGGTTATGAAGATAACATGAAATAATGTGTACAATTTATCCAGCCCTTTGCTAATCACATAGTTAGTGTTCTATAAATGATAATATAGGTGGTAACTTCACAAATGATTTGATTTATAACATGTATCCTTGAGGCTTCTCCTCTTTCTCTTTCTTTACCTCCTTTGTCTTTGAAATGAAAGAACTGGGTTTTTTTCAAGTTGTGCATGTGCATGCATGTGTGTGTGTGTGTGTGTGTGTGTGTGTGTGTGAACACTTGTCACTTTAATCATTTCTTTTAGTGCTGTATATAAATATAAAGGTATGTTGTAAAATAGGACACATTTATTAAAGAAAATAATTCTCCTTGTGAGAAAATATTTTCTTTTGGTTATAAGATTTTTATTTTGGTTTGGTTTTTGATAGGTTGATGATTTGAAAAGTGAACACAGCCCTACCGTTCAAACCCATTTCCAGATGTATCTTTAAGGTAGTAGTCAAGGGTTTAGACTCCATAATCATACTGTCTAGGTTTAAATTTGGGCTCTGTCACTTTATTATCTGAAGTCAGTCATGATTTTGACCTTCTACCTTTGGGCAAGTATTTAACTCTATTTGTATCTCAGTTTTCTCGTAGTTAAAACGGAGATAATAAAAATACATGCCTTCTAAGTATGTTCTAAGTATAGATCTGCAAACTAAATAAATGATTTTATTTTGGGGGTATCAGGAATTGAACTCCAGGGCACTTGACCACTGAGTTACTTCCCCAGCCCTGTTTTGTATTTTATTTAGAGACAGGGTCTCATTGAGTTGCTTAAGTGCCTTGCTTTTGCTGAGGCTGTTTTTGAACTTGTGATCCTCCTGCCTCAGCTGCCCGAGCCACTGGGATTACAGGCATGCGCCACCATGCCTGGCTTTAAATAAATGATTTTATATAAAGCACTTAGCTCAATGTATGTTGCATAATAAACCCTTATAAATACTACCATTACATTACCCTCTTTTTATTCTTTGATTTAGCATATGCTTATTGAGTGCCTGCCATATGCCAGGCACATTCCTAGACAGAAAAATGTGGATTAAAAAAAAAGACATTGCCCTTATGAAACTTATATTCCAGTATAGGATGCTGCAAATGAATATGTGATTGGTAGGCATGTCCTTTAAAGAAAAATAAATAGAATAAGGAGATATTAAATAAGATAAGATATTTATTAAGATTGAGTTTTCTATGTAAATGCTTCAGATACTTGTAACCCACATAAATTTAAAAAGTTAGAATATTACTTTTGTAGTCTGATAAGATTCAAAGAATATTCTAGGGCTAGGGTTGTGGCTCAGTGGTGGAGTGCTTGCCTAGAACCTGTGAGGCACGGGGTTCAATCCTCAGTACCACATAAAAATAAATAAATCAAATAAAGGTATTGTGCCCATCTACAACCAAAAAAAATTTAAAAAAGAAAAAGAATATTCTAACTGCAACTTTGAACCTTAAGAGCATTTGATCCCTGATACTGCTGCCCAAGGATCAAACAAACTCAGAGCATCATGCCAAATAAATGTTCTACCACTAAGCTAAAACTTTGAGCCTCTCAAAGTTATTTTTAATATAAGCAGTTGAGTCAGAATTGTTTTAGTATTGATACATTTTCATAAAATATAATTATCTAAAGTGACTCCATTTTAGAAACTTAACTCCTTGATCAACTGAAGTATCAGTTAAACTTTCCAATGTTTACACAGTATGCATTGTAGCAAAATTATTTATTAAAATTCTTTTCTATTTATAATTTATACCAAAGATATGATATATTGATCTTGTTCTAATGTATTAAATGTTAAGAACTTCTCCATTATAAGTTTTTTTCTATCAATTTGCCAAACAAAATTTAAGGTTTGATTCTTCTGTCAATTTTCAGTCACAAATTTTATTATATGTGATTTTAAAGTTGAAAAACAAAAAGATTGAGTTTTCTTTTCTGCTGAGATTATGTGGATTTCTGGGAGAAGAATATTCTTGGCTAGAGGCAAAAAATACAGTCCTGGACAGTAATATGTCTAATGAATGTGAGGAACTACAAGAGGACCGCTGTGTGTAGATTCAGTAAAGAAAGGAGAAAGTTGTGTAAGATAATGTCAGAGAGATCAGTGTTGTAGGGCTTTGGAAACCATGGAAGAAATTTGGATTTTAATCTAAGTCTGATGAGAAAGCAAATTTTGATAAGAGGAATGATGTGACTTGATGTATACTTTAGAAAAATGACTGGCTGCTTTCATACAGAAAAAACCTTTAAGTCAAATTAGAAACTAGGAAAACAATTAAGAGGCTATTGTGGTGATACAAATGAGAAATGATGGTGAATTAAGACTAGTGATGGTGGTAGAGAAAAGTGGAGGGATTTGGGAATGAATTTTGGGTTATATTAAAAAAATGATGTTGATGTATTGGATGTAAGAAATTCACATGATCATAACATTTATATAGAGAACATTCTAGACAACTTTGTATATAGGAAATGTGAGAGTTTTGTGAACATATTACTTTGGAAATTTTGATGATGGAAATTCTCTACCTAAGTGGAGATTTTGAGGAGATATTTTTATGTACATGAATGGAATTTAACAGAGAAGTCAGGACTAGGGATAAACATTTGAATAGTGTCCATGTATAAATAATGTTTTAAGTCACTGCACTTGATGAATGAGTTTGGATTGAGAAGAGGACAGCTCTGGGATGTTACAGTATTTGGAGCTCAAGGAGAGGAAAAGGATCCAGAAAAGAAGAATTAGAAGGAATAACCAGTGAATTAGGAGGAGAGTATGGTGTATCCTAGAGAAGAAAGAGCCTCAGGGAGGAGGAAGTGATTTTTAAGAGTCAGATGAGAGCTGAGAGTTGCCCACTGGTGGCAGAGACAGTTTTCTAGAATAAGTATGGTAAGCCAAAGTTATATTGAAATGAGTTCAGTAGAAAACAAGAATTATGGAAAGACAGAGAGGATACACATTCAACACCTTTTTTACAAAAGGGTAGCTGTAGTGGCACATAGAAGGATTCTTTTGAGGTGATGTCAGTAGAAAGAATTTAAGGAAGGACTAGGGTTGTAGCTGACTGGTTGAGCGCTTGCCTAGTATGTGTGAGGCACTGGGTTCGATTCTCAGCACCACATATAGATAAGTAAATAAAGAACAAGTAAATGAAAGTTCATCAACAACTTTTTTAAAAAAGAATTTAAGCAGAAAGGGAGTAATGATGATACTGAAAATAAAAGGCATATCCATATAAATGGGGAAGAAGGAATAGGATTTAGTCTTCATTTGAAGGACTTGGCCCTTGGTAAGAACATGAGTGTAGCAGGAGAAAAAACAAAGCATATGGGCACAGGTTCAGATTGGTTGATAAATTTGACCATGAGAGAATATGGAAGTTCTCTTCAAATAATGCTGTCGTCCTCAGTGAAGTAAGCATGCTCTTGAACTGAGAGATGGAAGTAGGGAATAAGAGGTATTGGAAATTTGAAGAGGGATCTGAAATAATTTCTAGGATGGTGAGTGTGTGTGAATTAAGCAGAGTAAGCCTGCTTGATTACCTGGCAATTCTAGAGCTCACTTGAGGTGCAATAGTCAGCATGATTTGCAATTATAGCAATGTTAATTTGCTCTAGATATAGACACAGAATAGGTCAAGAGATGGATTTAGGATTGGAATTTTGCCGTGCAGCTACAAAAGAGAGGGGCAAAGGAATTGAGTACCTGCACTTTTTCAGTTAACGTGATAGACCATAAAATCTGTTAGATGGATGAGGAGGGAAATGGGTCAGATCTTATCTACTCCCAGCAAACTGTTACCAATACCACATTCTACTTTCTTATCTCTGAGATATGTTTTCTGAGATTACCTTTTCCCATTCTGCCTTCATACCCTATTTGCATCCCACACAGATGCATACATACTGGATATCCATGTGTTCAAATTCTATTTCTATTTCAAAGGATAGCAGTCAGGATGCGTCCTTCTTAAAGTCTCCCCTCTTAACCCCTGGTGAATAGTCATCTTGGTTTAAGTTTCTGTAGCAAATTAAATCTCTAATTGGCTAACTGCTTGGTATTATAATTCTGTGTATTGTCTTACCTTTTACACATATGGGGTATTATGAACAGGGATTATCCCTGAATTCTTAGTATTAAGCACAGTCGATGTCCAGTGAATGTCTGATGAGTTATTGAAAATCTTAAATAAAACAATGTCATGGACATTTTGCAAAGTAATTATGGCAACTAGTATTTCATAGAGATTACTTTTAGTTTCATCTATATAATCTTGTATATTCACTAGTTTTTAGAAATCCTATATTATTTTAAAATAATCATCATTTTATTAATCTTGCAGGAGCATCTTTCCTTGAAGAAGTATATTGTTGACATTGTGGTTGAAAGTACAGCTCTACCAGACCCTCTGAAGGATGGAGAAGAGCGGCAAAAAAATAAAAGAAAAGCCAAAAAGATAAAAGCACGGATGAACTCCAGGTACCTTGAAAATTCTTAAAAACAATACAAAACAAAACAAAAACTTTTAGTGATGTATCCTTTAATGTAAATCCAAGGAAGATAAAAAAATTTTAAGTTGTTTGCTTGAAGAAAGAATTGGAAATAACACTGATGAGCCTAATTTATAGCCACTTTCTTTGATTGAGAATGAAAACTGCATATCGATCCAAAGCCCTTTCTTTCACCTGTTAAGAGCTCTTCTTATAATTGGATGCCAAAGCCCTGCCAAACTTGTACCTCCTCCAGCATACAACAGTATGTTTAAGTATGTGTAAACCAAGCCTATTTTTCTTTCCAACTATTGATTTTTAAATGAGGTATCAAAGAAAATCAATAGCAATCAACAAATAGAAGTCTGCTGGCTGTAGTGTCAACCGCCTATGACTGAGTTTAATCAATTTGGTAGCTTGTCACAACAAAAAAAAGTTCAAGAAATATCTTAAAATGGAAAGTGAGTTGTCAGACCTGTAGTTAATCATCCGCCTCCAAAGTGACATCTGAAGATCAGAAAGCTGTGTAGTACATCATTACCTCACAAGCTTTGAGTGTCAGCTAATGACTGGTGTATGTTGTTTGAGAACACAAATACAGTTCTTAGTAGATAAACCTTCACTATTTGAGGGAAAGTATTCTGAATATGTCCTTAGACTTTCTTTTTGCAATGTCTCAAAGATAGAAAAGCTTGACCCATGGGATTATAAAAAGTAGAACTAGAATAATGGTGAATGATGCAGTTACCTCTTTGTACTTTCCATGTCCAATTTGGATCTATCATGGTATCCAATTCATCTTACAGAATCAAGGGTGTCTTGAGAGTGCTCTTTTAATTGAAGAATAGAAAAGGCTTTCTTGGTTTGAACTCATTGTCAGTTTCTAAGAATAGTTTCAATAGTTTACTTCAGGGTATTACTGACTTTCATTTCTAGTTTATGCTAAGAACTTGCTGACTTCCTGACACGTGAACACTTCAGTACCTATTCTTTGGTTCTCTTTTCTTCTTCATGTACACATTCCCTTGATGAGCTCACCTAATCCTGTGACTTTAAATACTGTATAGTTGCTGATGACTAACCATTTAATACCTTCAACTTCACTCAAATTCATTATATCCAAAAAACCTGTACTGTCTTATTCCCTCAAAACCCAACCTCATCACCTTTTCTTTTCTGTATCAGTAAATGATACTCTATAATTGACTAGGTCCAAACTGGTAAAGTCATCCTTGACCACTCTCTTTCTACTATGCTTTGCACTCAATCCAACTGTAAGTGATGTTAGGTTTGCTTTAAAGTATATTCAGAATTTGACCATTTCTCTGTAACTTCACTTCTTCCTCCAAATCCAGGCTTCTACTGTCTCTCACCTGGATTGTTGTAGTAGTCTTCTATCTAGTCTTTCTTCTGCCCACATGTATTCTGAGCACTGCAGCCAGAGTAAACCTGTTAAAGTGCTAAGTCAGAGCATTTCACTTCTAGAGATCTCAGGACTTCTACAGTTTAGGTTTCTTCATCCTAGAAGGCTTTTCTGAAATATATCCATATAGCTGACTCTCTCCCCTTCACGTCTTTGTTCAGATGTCACCTTTTTAGTGAGGACTTACCTGAGGACCTGATTTTTTTTTTTTAACGTAAGTAGTACTTGTTTATTAAAGAAAATCTTAAAAATGCAAATAATCATGGGAAAAATGCCTATATTTCAGTTGCTTTTAATATTTGACATTTGTTACTGTTTACTGCATATATGCCTGTATTCACTTTTTTCATGAAGATATGACATTATGTGAAATGTAAAGATCTAAGATATATAATTTAAGTTTTAATAAATCTAAGTACTTATAGTATTCGTACACCTTTCAAAATTTAGAATTTTCCATTGTCCCACAGAGTTTCTTTGACCTCTTTATAGTCAGTTCCCACTACCCCTGGCATTTGGCAATCACTTAACTGCTTTTCATCATTATCGTTAGAACATTTTCCTTTTCTAAAAATTCATATATTTGAAATCATACTCCTTTGCAGCTGGCTTTTTCTGAGTATACTGTTTTTGAAATTTATCTGTGTTGTTGTTTTCGTTACACAAGCAAAAAACTGTGATATTATTCACATAATGGATATTTGGATTTCCAGTTTGGGGCATGTATAAATAAAGCTCCTATCAAATTTTTGGGTGAATTTTGTTTCCATTTCTCTTGGGTAAATAATAGGAGAGGTATAATTGCCAAACTGTTTTCCATAGTGGTTGTACCATTTTATTCACCCATCTGCAGTCTTTGGAAGTACCACATGCTCCACAGTCTTGCCAGTATTTGATACTGTTAGTTTTAAATTTTTAGCCTAATTCTGGCAGAAATGTACAAATATCTCATTTTAGTTGTAATTGTAGTTCCCCAGTGATTAATGAGCATCTTTTCCTGTGCTTCATAGTTATTCATTATCTTCTCTTGTGAAGTGTCTGTTGAAGGTTTTTGCCCATTTAAAAAATTGGTCTATCATTTTACTTTTGAGTTGTTTATATATTCTGACTACATTTTTTTTTTTCTTGGTACCGGGGATTGAGCTCAGGGGCACTCGACCACTGAGCCACATCCCCAATCCTATTTTTTGTGTGTGTTTTTTTTTTAATGTAGAGACAAGAACTCACTGAGTTGCTTAGCGAACTCACAATTCTCCTGTCTCAGCCTCCCTAAGTGCTGGGATTACAGGCTTGCACCACTGCGACCGGCTTACTTTTTTTTTTTTTTTTTTTATCAGATATATGTATTGAGAAATTTTTCTCTTAATCTAGAATTTCCTATACATTTTCTTTTCTTTTTTTTTTTTTCTTTTTTTTACATTTTCTTTTTTTTTTTCTTCCTTATACATTTTCAGTAGTGGACATTGTATGGGAGGGGTTGTTAACCATAGCTATACTTCCAGCCCCCTCTCCCTAATTTTTTTTTCATATTTTAATTTATTTATTTGTTCTATTTAGGTTTACATGATATCAGTACAATTTGATTCATTGTACACAAATGGAGGATAACATTTCATTTCTCTGGTTGTAAGTGATATAGATTCACAACATACATGTAGTCATACATAAAGCTAGGGCTATGATGACCGTCATATTCCACCACCTTTACTGTCCATGCTCCCTCCTCCCTTACACCCCTGTGAACAGAGTTCCTCCATTGTTCCCATGTTCTTCCCTCCATTATGGATCAGCATCCACTTACCAATGAGTACATCCAGCATTTGGTTTTCTGAGATTGGCTTACTTCACTTAGCATGATATTCCCCAATTCTATCCATTTACCTGCAAATGCCATAATTTTATTCTCTTTTATTGCTGAGTAATATTCCATTGTGTGTGTATACCACAGTTTCTTTATCCATTCATCTATCGAAGGGCATCTAGGTTGGTTCCACAGTTTAGCTATTGTGAATTGAGCTGCTATAAACATTGAAGTGACTGCATCACTGTAGTATGCTGTTTTTAAGTCTTCTGGGTATAGACCCAGGAGTGGGAGTAGCTGGGTTAAATGGTGGTTCCATTCCAAGTATTCTAAGGGATCTCCATACTGCTTTCCAGATTGGTTGTACCAAATTGTAGTTCCACCAGCAATGTATGAGCGTGCCTTTTTCCCCACAACCACGCCAACACTTATTGTTGTTTGTATTCTTGATAATTGCCATTCTGACTGGCCCCACCCTCTCCCTAATTTTGACATAGGGTCTTGCTTAGTTGCTTAGGGTCTCACTGAGTTGCTGAGGCTGGCCTCAAAACTTGTGATCCTCCTGCCCCAGCCTCTTGAGTTCCTGGAATTACAGGCATATGCCACCATACCTGGCTGCCTATACATTTTCTTGATGATAGCTTCCATTAAGCAAAAGTTTAGTTTTGATATTTTTTATTTTATCAACATTTTCCCTTTTATGTCTAGTGCCTTCTGGGTCATCTAAAGGAACCAAAGGTTAAAAGAAAGCCTCAAAATTTTCTCTAGAAGCTTTATAATTGTAGTTTTTGCATTAAGGTTTATGATTCATCTCAAATCAGTTAATGGCAATGATATAAAGTACAGTTAGGGGTTTATTTTTCCACATAAATAGTCTGTTGCCCCAGCACTTTTTGTTGAAAGTATTTTCCTTTTCCATTATACCATTTTAGCACCTTGGTTTAAAAAACAATTTTTACCCATTAATCTGTTTTCTCTTTTGAAAACTTGATTAAAAAAATATAAATCAGGAGCTGGGATTGTGGGTCAGTGGTAGAGCGCTTGCCTGGCATGCATGAGGCACTGAGTTCAATCCTTAGCACCACATAAAAATAAATAAATAAAATAAAGATATTGTGTCCATCTACAACTAAAAAAAAATTTAAAAAAATATGTAAATCAGTCCTATTCTTATAGGCCTATTTCTGGATTCTCAGTTCATTTCTGTTCCACTCATATATTTGTCTATCCTTAAACAGACTTGATTACCTTACCATAGATTTATAGAAAGTCTTCAAGTAAAGTTGTAGAAACTCTTTATATTTTTTGAGGTTGTTTTGGTTATCCAATGAAATTTGCATTTTCATGTAAATATTAGAGTCAGTTTTTTATTTTCTAAAAAAGCCTACTGGGATTTTGTAAGAATTACATGGAATTTGTAGATTAGTTTTGAGAAAAATGACATCCTGATAGTATTGACTCTTCCAGTTCATGATTATGGTGTATCTTTGCATTTGCTTACAGCTTTTTCAATCTCTCAGTTTTGGGATTTTCAGTATACAAGTCTTAACAGATCTCATGAAATTTATTCCCAGTATTTTCTGGTTTTGAAGCCATTGAAAGTGATATTTTTATTTCATTTTTAATTTTTTTCTTGCTAGTATATAGGAGGACAATTGCTTTTTATAGTAAATCACTTGTTCATAATGTATTTTCTCTCTATATTGTTGGATTTAGTTTGTTTATATTTTGTAGAGGATTTTTTACACTTGTGCTCACTATGTGTATTGATATTTAATTTCCTGTTAAGTCTTTGGTTTTGGTATCAGAAGAATGCCGTCTCATTAAATGAGTTGGGATTATTTCCTTCCTTGTATCCAAAAGAAAATGCTACCGTGGGCTGCGGATATAGTTCAGTTGGTAGAGTGCTTTCCTGGTATGCACAAGGCCCTGGGTTCAATCCTCAGCACCACAAAAAAAAAAAAAGAAAGAAAGAAAAAAAAAAGCTACCATACTGAATTCAGTAGCACATTGAAAGGATAATATCAAGACAAATTGGATTTATTCTTGGAATGCAAGGA
Source organism: Xerus rutilus (assembly GCA_028644305.1). NCBI lineage: Eukaryota > Metazoa > Chordata > Mammalia > Rodentia > Sciuridae > Xerus > Xerus rutilus. Next base: position 107,564,077 of record CM053401.1, read on the forward strand.
TAGTGCAACATGCGAAAATTGATCAGTATAATGTATGACAGATTGAAGGAGAAAATTATGTGATCATCTAAATTGATGCATAAAGAACATTTTACAAAATACAACACTGTTTTATGTAAAATCATTCAATAAATTGAAGATAGACCTAAACAAATTCAACATGATAAAGCCATATACAAAACCCTGTAGTGAACATCATAACCATCGGGAAAATCTTTTCCTCTGAGATCAGGAACAAGACAAGGATTCCTGCTTTTACCACTTCTATTCAACATACTGTTGGAAATTGTAGCCAGAAAATAAGGCAAGACAAGAAAAAGAAAAGACATCAAAATTGGAAAGGAATAAGCCAGAACATTTCTGTTCATAGATGACATGATTTTATATGTATAAAATACCAAAGATTCTACCAAAAAAAAAACCTGTTACATGTCACAGATTCTTCCAAGTATCAGTATACAGTCAATACACAAAAATTAGTTCCATTTACATATATTAGCAATGAATAATCTGAAAAGAAAATTAAGAGTTCCACTAACAATAATAACATCATAATAACCACACCCAGCAAGTATTTTCTTTCTTTATATTTTTATTCTATAACCCTTTTTTCTATTTGTAGTTTTTTTTTTTAATTTCACTTTGTAAACTTTTTTGTTGTGGTTAAAAACTAAGACAAAAATAGCCAGGTGTGGTTTTGCACAACTGTCATTTCAGCACCTTTGTGAGACATTGTCTCAAAATAAAATAAAAAGGGTTAGGGATGTGGCTGAGTAGTAGAGCACCCCTGGGTTCAATCCCCAGTACTGAAACAAACAAAAAACCCACTAAGACAGAAATATGCACATTAACTTAGGCCTGTATGGGGTCAGGATTAGGTTTTGAAATCAGGGAGTGTGAGCCCTCTAGATTTGTTTTGTTTTACAAGATTATTCTGGCTATGCATGAGTACCTTGAGATTGCATATGAATTTTATAGTGGGTTTTTCTAATTCTGCAAAAAAAAAAAAAAAAACAAGGACACCATTAGATTTCTTTTCTTGGAGTGTCCTTGTATGATATTAGATAGAGATTACAGTGAATGTATTGATGCCTTTGGCAACACTGAATATCAGTGAGGAAATGGAGCAATAGGAACTCTCATTTATTGTTGATAGGAATTAAAAATGGTACATCCACATTGGAAGACAGCGTGACACCTTTTTATCAAACTAAACATACTTTTACTGTATAATTCAGACATAGCATCTCTCTGGTCTTTACCCAATGAAATTGAAAACTCAAAACCTGCACATGGCTATTTAGAACAACTTTATTCATAATTGTTGAAACTTAGAAGCCACTGATGTATCCTTCAATAAGTGAATGGATAAATATCCAGTGGTATATCCAGACAGTGGAACATTATTCAGCAACTAGAAGAAATGTACTGTGAAGGCATAAAAAACACAGAGTAACCTTAAATGCACATTACTATGTGAAAGAAGCGAATCTGAAAAGGCTGCATGTTGTGTGATTCCAACTGCATCATATTTTTGAAAAGGCAAAACTGTGGAGACAGTAAAGAGATCAAGTACGTGGGATGAATAGGTAGAGCACAGATTTTTTAGGACAGTGAAGTTACTCATTATAATACTGTAATGGTGATATATATGTTATAAATTTGTCCAAAACCAAGGAACATATAACAACAATTGTGAACTGTATTGTAAACTATGAACTTTGTAAAGGTTGAGGGTGGAGTGGTTTGGCATTTCAGTTTTAAATAAACATTTAAACTTTCAAAAAAAAAAAAAAACTATGAACTTTGTGTGATAGTGTCAATTTAGGTTTACAATTTGTAATAAATTTACCACTCTGATGGTATATTTGTATAAAGAGGGAGGCTATGCATGTATAGGAGCAGGGCTTATATAGAAATTTTTTTTTAGATTCCAATTTTGCTCTTTAAACTGTTCTAAGAAAAGTATATTTTTAAAAATGAATTCTCATTTTTTCTTTTAATACCTATAAGATACATAGTAGTATCTTCTCTTTTATTCCTGAAAATTGTAATTTTTTTCTTCCATTTGCTTTGTTTTTAATTTTCTCTTTTTGCTAAATGTTTAGGTAAACTATTAGGTTATTTATTTGAAACTTTTCTCCTTTTTATAGTATATGTAATCATAGACGTCACTTTTCCTCTAATACCTATGGAAGCCATATCCTATATATTTTAATATATATGTTGTATTTTTATTTATATAAAATTTAAAATATTTTCTGCTTTTACTTTCTTTGACCCTTGGTTGCTTAGTATGTTGCTTAACTGGCATGGTGGAACATGCTTGTAATCCCAGCTACTTGAGAGGTTCACACAGCAGGATCACAAGTTTGAAACCAGCCTGGACAACTTAGTGAGACCCTGTCTGAAAATAAAAATGAAAATTTCTAGGGATATAGCTTAGTGGTAAAGTGCCTCTGAGTTCAGAACCCAGTACTGGAGTGGGGTGGGGGGAAATTGTGTGTTAATTTCCATTTAGGAACCTTCCAGGCACCCTTTTCCTTTGATTGCTGATTTAATTTCCTTTAGTCAGAGAAGACACTCTGTGTAATTTCAGTTTTTAAAATTCATTGAGAATTGTTGTAGTTCTCATTATCTGCTTTACCTTGATCAATGTTTCCTGTTTACTTGAAAAGCATTTATAATTGTGCTTGTGGTGGGTGTACTTTCTTTAGTATCAAGTATGTTTAGATGGTTGATACTGTTAAAGTCAGAAGACTGTTGTTTTATCCCTGATATTGTATATTTGATATTGTTCTCTACATTTCTTCTTCTTAAAATATTTTTAGTTGTAGACGGACACAGTACCTTTATTTTATTTATTTATTTTTCATGTGGTGCTGAGAATCAAACCCCTTGCCTCACATCTGCTAAGCAAGCATTCTACCACTGAGCTACAATCCCAGCCCCTCTGTATGTTTCTTTCTTTTTTAAAAAAAAAATATATTTTTTTTTAGTTGTAGATGGACACAAGACGTTTATTTTATTCATTTTTATGTCGTGCTGAGGATCAAATCCAGTGCCTCGCACATGCAAGGCAAGCACTCTACTGAGCCATGACCCCAGGCCCCTCTGTATGTTTCTTTAAAAAGAATATTGACATCTCCACATTTTATTATGGATTTTTTCTGTTTTTCTCTTGAGTTTCTTTCTAGCTTTTTTTCAAATTATGAAGCCTTGTTTTTATGTACATGCAAGTTTATTGTGTTAGTATATATTCTGTATAACAAATTGATCTCATTACCATAATGAAGTATTCTTGTACATGTATGCCAATGCACCTTATTCTGAAGTCTACTTTGTCTAATATTGATATCACACTTCTAGTTTTTAAATTAGCTTTTTTATATCTTTTAGTTTTAAACTATAACTGTGTCTCAATGTGCCTCTCATAATCATCATGTGATCAAGTCTTCCTTTTTCATCCAGTCTCAAAATTTTGTCTTTTACTTGGAGTTTGTTGTTGTTGTTACTGGGGATTGAACCCAGGGGTACATAACCATTGAGCCACATCCCCAGATCTTTTTGTATTTTATTTAGAGACATGGGCTCATGAAGTTGCTTAGGGCTCACTAAGTTGCTAAGGCTGGCTTTGAACTCACAATCCTCCTGTTTCAGGGTCCCGCGCCCCCCTTCCCCCACAACTGGGATTACAGGCATGCACCACCCTGCCTGGCTACTTGGAGTTTTTGATCAATTTATGTTTAATGTAATTATTGCTCTAGTTGTTTTTAAATGTATTATCTTGCTCTTTTGTATATTCATCTGTCCTTTATTCTGTTTTTCCTGTTCTTATTTTTCATTTTTTTAGTGTTCCATATTATCTTTTTATTGATTTATTTTCTCTATCAATTTTTAGTGTTTGCTCCATTATATTTATTTTTAATTACTTTTAATTTAAAATACCTTTGTTTTATTTTTATTTAGTTTTATGTGGTGCTGAGGATTGAACCCAGTGCCTTACATGTGCTAGGCATGCACTCTACCACTGAGCCACAACCCCAGCCTTCCATTTTAAACATGTCTTTAAACTCTCACAGCCTGTCTTTAGTTATACCACTTAAATTACAATTTTAGAGATTTAATACTTCCTTCTTCCCTTCTCTATTATTGTCATACATTTAACTGCTTCATATATTGTAAATCCCATAGCATCTTTTTTTTAGTTTTGCTCTTGTCATTTCATTATTTCTTAACAAATTAAAGAAACTGTTTTCTCTGCTATTTCTCCATGTTGTTCTGAATTTCCAAGTGTCATTTTTCTTAACCTGAATAACTTTTTTTTTATAGTTGACATGTACTAGAAATAGGTTTTCCTAGCCTAGCATTTGTTAGACTAAAAATGTGTATTTGCCCTTCATTTATGAATAGAATTTCCAGTGGATGTTAAATTGTTATATAATTTTTCTTAAAATTTTAAACATGTTATTCTTTTAATACTTAGTTTGTTTCTGATGAAGAGGAAACATACTTTTTTACACTATTTATAAAAATTTTTTTAGTCGGCTAGACCTATACATTGGTTTAAGCAAATTCATTAAACTATGTGTGGTCTTCTTTGTATTTATCCTGCTTAGTATTCATTTGTTTCTTGAAACTGAGTTTATATTTTACCCCAAATGTGTAAAATTTGTGACCACTGATTCTTGAAAACAATTTTTTTCTTGCCCCACTGTTTCTCTTCCTTTTCTGGGATTGTAGTTGTACTTAAAATAGAATGTTTGTTGTTGTTCCAAAGAGAGATATTTTATATCATCAGCCTTTTTTTTCTCTTTCCTTCTGCTAGAGTTTTTAGAATGAATCATTTTCCCCATGTGATCTTCTTTTCTCTGTATCTCATTGACTGCTAAAGTCACCCATGAATTGTTCATTATATATGTTGTATTTTTACTTTCTAGAAGTACCCTTTGGTTACTTTTTATAGTTTCAATTTGTTTATAGTTTTGATTTATTATAGTCATATTTTCTTTTTTTAATATATATTTTTTAGTTGTAGGTAGACACAATACCTTTTATTTTTTATTTGTATGTGGTGCTGAGGATCCAACCCAATGCCTCACAGGTGTTAGGCGAGTGCTATACCACTGAGCCACAACCCCAGTCCCTAGTCATGCTTTCTTTTAATGTGGTGATAAATCAACTTGAAGCTCATTATATCTGTAATTCTTTTTTCTGTTTTTTTTTTGACTGATTTTTCACCTGACTATGGGTTGTATTCCTTGCTTTTTATGTGTAGTAATTTTGATAATCTTATGCATTTTATTTTATATATTTATTTTATACAGCATGAGTTCTGTACAGTTCTATATATAAATTTTGTTTTTAATTTAAAAGAATGTAAACTTTTATTCTGTCATGCAGTTTTTACTTGTGGGTCTACTTCTTTCTTTCAAAGAATGTTTTAAACCCTTGTCATAATTGACCAGAGCATAATTATGGATAACTAAGTTGTACAGAGGAGAGGCAGGGCAAAGGCATAAGGTTTAAGAAGTATTATTGAGAAGCTGAGACAAGAGAATAGCAAGTTCAAAGCTAGCCTCAGCAGTGGCGAGGCACTAAGCAACTTATATACTCCTTATATAAAAAAAATGAAAGAAATATTATAGAATTATGACTTAGAGCATTGAGGGAAACCTAACATTAAATCTAATTTTAAATGTTTTTATGTAGTTTTTCTATATGTGGTTATTTACCTTGTGGTTGGTTTGTTTGTTTGGTACCAGGGATTGAACTCAGGGGTACTCGACCACTGAGCCACATCCCCAGCCCTTTTTTTTGTGTTTTTTATTTAGAGATAGTGTGTCACTGAGGTGCTTAGTGCCTTGCTGTTGCTGAGGCTGGCTTTGAACTCAAAATTCTCTTGCCTCAGCCTCCCAAACTTTGTGGTCTTTCAAAAAAATGTTATTTGTTCTTTTTAGTTATACATGATAGTAGAGTCTGTTTTGACATATTTATACAAACATAGAGTATATCTTATTCTAATTAGGGTCCCAGTCTTGTGGTGGTACATGATGTTGAGATTCACTGTGGTGTAGTCATATATGTACATAGGAAAGTTATGTCAGATTTATTCCAATGTCTTTCCTATTCCTAACCTCCTCCCTTCCCTTTATTCCCCTTTGTGTACTACACTGAGCTTCTGTTCTTCTCCCTTACCCCCTTGTTATGAGTTAGCATCCACATATCAGAGAGAACTTTCAACCTTTAGTTTTTTGGGATTGGCTAATTTCATATAGCAAAATAATCTTCATATCCATCCACTTACTGGTGAATGTCATAAATTCATTTTTGTTTTTAGCTGAGTAATACTCCATTTTGTGTATAAACCACATTTTCTTTATTCATTCATCTATTGATGGACACCTAGGTTGGTTCCATAGCTTAGCTATCGTGAATTGTGCAACTATAAACATTCATGTGGCTGCATCACTGTAGTATGCTGATTTTAAAACCTTTGGGTATATGCCCTGGCTAACATGGCACGTTCAGTATCCATTGTGCACATTCCACAACTGTTGTAAATATGTCACAACTTTATAGTATAGAAATAGAATGACCAGGGGCTGGGGCTATGGCTCAGTGGTTGAGCGCTTGCCTCGCATACGTGAGGCACTGGGTTCGATCCTCAGCACCACATAAAATAAATAAAGATATTGTGTTCATCTACAACTAAACAAAATATTTAAAAAAAAAAAGAAATAGAATGACCAATCACAATGTGTATTACTTTATATGGGAGGTAAAGAGCAGGCAAATGAAAGAGATATTAGCAAGGGGTATATAAGGCAATGCCTCCTGTATGTGGCACTCAACCTTTGGATTGGATCCACTGGGCCAGTGCTGGCACTAGTAAACACTGATTCCTGTGCATGCCACCATGTCTTGTCACTCTATCAAGAATTCTGCAACAGGCCAAATGGTAGTTACATTCTTAGTTTTTTGAGGAACCTCGATACTGCTTTCCAGAGTGGTTGTACCATCTTGCACTACTACCAGCATTGTGTGAGTGTTCCCTTTTCCCCACATCCTCACCAATGTTTATTTTTACTTGTATTCTTCATAATTGCCATTCTGTCTGTAGTGAGTTGAAATATCAGTGTAGTTTTAATTTGCATTTCTCTGATTACTGTAAAAGTCAAATGTTCTCATGTATTTGTTGATTGTTCATATTTCTTCTTTTGAAAAGTAGCTATTTACTTCTTTATCCATTTATTGATTGAGTTGTTTTTTCGGTGTTAAGTTTTTTGAGTTCTTTGTATAGCCTGGAGATAAATGTTCTGTCTGAGGTGAAGGTAGCAAAGATTTTCTCTCATTATGTAGGCTCTCTCTTTACATTCTTGATTATTTCCTTTGCTGTGTAAAGCCTTCTTAGTTTGATGCCATCTCATTTATTGATTCTTGATTTTCCTTCATGCGCTTTAGGAGTATTGTTGAGGAAGTCGGTTCCTGAGCCGACCTGATGAAGAGTTGCGCCTACATTTTCTTCTAGTAGGTGCAGGGTCTCTGGTTTAATACCTAGGTCCTTGATCCACTTTGAATTGAGTTTTGTGCAGGGTGAGAAATTGGGGTTCAATTTCATTCTACTACATATGGATTTCCATTTTTTCCAGCATCATTTGTTGAAGAGGCTATCTTTTTTCCAGTATATCTTTAGGAAGCCTTTGTCTAGTAGGAGTTACTCTATGTAGGTTTGTCACTTTTATGATGTTCTATTGGTGGTCATGCCCGTTTTGATGCCAGTACTAAGCTGCTTTTGTTAGAATAGTTGTGGTATTGTGATGCCTCCTGCTTCACTTTTTCCAACAAGGATTGCTTTGGTTATTCTGGCCTCTTATCTTTCCAAATGAATTTCATGACTACCTTCTCTATTTCTATGAAAAATGCTATTGGAATTTTAATAGGAAGTGAATTAAATCTGTAGAGCAATTTTTGGTAAAATGGCCATTTTGATAATATTAATTCTGCCTATCTAAGAACATGGGAGATCTTTCCATCTTTTAAGGCCGACTTCAATTTCTTTCTTCAGTGTTTTATAGTTTTCATTGTAGAGGTCTTTTACCTCTTTGGTTAGATTGATTCCCAAGTTGTTTTTTTTGTTTTTCCTTTTTTTTTTTTTTTAATCAGGGGCTGAGAGGCTGTTGTGAATGAGATAATTTCCCTAACTTGTCTTTCAGCTGATTTATCTTAGTATATAAGAATGTAGTTGATTTATGGGTGTTCATTTTGTATCCTGCTACTTTGCTGAACTTGTTTATGAGTTCTAGCAGTTTTCTGGTAGAGATTTTGGGCCTTCCCAATATAGGATCATGTTGTTGGCAAATAGGGATAGTTTGAGCTCTCCTTTTCTTACTATGTTCCTTTAATTTATCTCTTTAGTTGCTCTGGCTAGGGTTTACGGGACTATGTTGAATACAAGTGGTAAGAGAGGGCTTCCCTGTCTTATTCTGGTTTCCAGAGGGAGTGCTTCCATTTTTTTCTCCATTGAGAATGATGTAGTGCTATAGTAACAAAAGTGGGGTAAGTGTACGTAGCTTTTACAATATTGAAGTGTGTTCCTACTCTTCGCAGTTTTTCTAGTGTTTGGAGAATGAATGGATGCTGAATTTTATCAAATGTGTTTTCTGCATCTTTTGAGGTAATCATGTGATTCTTATCTTTAAGTCTACTGGTGTGGTGAATTCTGTTTATTGATTTCCATATGTTGAACCAACTTTGTATCCCTGGAATGAACCTCTTTTGATGATGGTGCATGTCTTTTGTATGTATTTTTATATGTGATTTGCCAGCATTTTATTGAGAATTTTTACACATATGTTCATCAGGGATATTGGTCTGAAATTCTCTTCCTTTGCTATGTCTTTGTGTGGTTTGGGAAAGGGTAATATTAACTTCATAGAATGAGTTTGGATGGTTTCCTTCCTTTTCTATTTCATGGAATAATTTCAGGAGTATTAGTGTAAGTTCTTCTTTGAAGTTCTGCTAGAACTGAATCTGAGAATCTGAGAAGTTATACTTCATTAATGTATGGTGTGTCAAGGTGCACTCTGCTATCTTGTATAACTAATTAGAGCAACTTAAGCCGGGTGCGGTGGCTCAAGCCTGTAATCCCAGCACTTAGGGAGGCTGAGACAGGAGAATCACGAGTTCAAAGACAGCCTCAGCAATGGCGAGGTGCTAAGCAACTCAGTGAGATCCTGTCTCTACATAAAACACAAAATAGGGCTGGGATGTGGCTCAGTGGTCGAGTACCCCTGAGTTCAATCCTCCAGTACCAAAAAAAAAAAAAAAAAAAAACTAATTAGAAATTAAAAAATTTTAAAAAAATACTAATTGCAAATTTAAAATGGCAATACTATTAAAAGCCTTATCCAGATTCAGTGCAATTCCTATTAAAATTTCAATGACATTCTTCACAGAAACAGAAAAATTAGTCATGAAATTTATGTGGAAAAAGAGGAGGCCAGGATAGCCAAAGTAATCCTTAGCAAGAAAAGTGAAGCAGGAGACATCACAATACCAGACTTTAAATTATAGTGTAGTGCTATAGTAATAAAAACTGCATGGTATTAGCACAAAAACAGACATGAAGACCGTGGAACAGCAGAGAAGACAAAGACATACCCACATAAATACAGGTAGCTCATACTAAACAAAGGTGCCATAAATATACACTAGAGAAAAGATAGCCTCTTCAACAAATAATGATGGGAAAACTGGAAATACACATGTAGTAGAATGAAATTGAATTCTTATCTCTCACCTACACAAAACTTAACTCAAAGTCTATCAAGAATCTAGGCCTTTAACCAGAGACCCTGTGCCTACTAGAAGAAAATGTAGGCCCAACTCTCCATGATGTCAGCTTAGGAACCAACTTCCTCATTAAGACTCCTAAAGCCCATTAAGGAAAATCAAGAATCAAATAATGAAATGGTATCAAACTAAAAAGCTTTTTCACAGCAAAGGAAACAATCAAGAATGTAAAGAGAGAGCCTACAGAGTGGGAGAAAATCTTTACCACATGCCCCTCAGATGGAGCATTAATTTCTAGTATATGTAAAGAACTTGAAAACTTTACACCAAAAAACCCAGAAACCCAATCAACAAATGGGCAAAGAAACTGAACAAGCATAGAAGAATGTGAATGATCAGCAAAATATGAAAAATTGTTCAACATCTCTAGGACTTAGTGAAATGCAAATCAAAACTGTACTGAGATCTGTCTCATGCCTGTCAGAATGGCAATTATCAAGAATACAAGTAACAATAAATGTTGGCAAGGGTACGGGGCAAAGGTACACTCATAACATTGCAGGTATGTTGAGAGAGCAAGTATTTGAAACTTAATGATGCTATTATTACTGTGTGAGCAAGAATGAAAGAATGAATTCAGCCTCTTCCACCTTAAGCCCTAGATAAACGTAGGATTTAATGTAAAAGGCATCTTCCTAAACTTCTGTGTCTCCTTTGAAAAATAGGGATAATACTGTATCACATTTTTAAGTACATATGAGAGAATGAATGTGTAGTACCTGGCACAATGCTTAGAACATATTCAACCCTGCATATTGATTACTCTTTATACTTTTCAGATGAGGCCACAATTACTTGGAACATCAAATGATTATTTCCATGTATTATATACCTTAATATTTTATTATTTTATTCAATAATAATAGCATCATTAAGTTGCAAAATATAATTTCATCTTTTATTCCAATTTAGATATTTATTTCCAAATATAACCTGTGCTAATTTACTTTTTCCTTATGAGGACTGCTATAATTTGCATTTTCTAAACTTTAGGATTGTTATAATTTGCATTTTCTAAACTTTACCTTTTTTTGTTTTTTTTTTGTCCACTAAGCGGTACTGAGAGTTGATGTCAGGTCTTCAGGCTTGTTAGGGAAGTGCTCTAGCACAGAGCTACATTCCCAGCCGCCCCCACCTTTTTTCTGATTTATATTTTGATGGAAGATCTTCCTAAATTGCCCAGGCTCTCCTTGAATTTTCAGTTCTCCTACCCTAAGGCCCCAAGTAGTTGAGATTATAGGCATGTGCCACCACACACAACCACATTTTTTATGAAGCAGAGTTTTATGTTTTTTTACCTGGCATTGCTGTGTGTTTTGGCTAATATTTTCATAAGTCGCTAAACTAATTCTTAGGAGATTAGGACCCTTTGAATGAGTAGTTAACATTTAAATTAACATTTCCCTCCAGAAAAAGAAATAGACATATCAGTATTAATGGATACTATAGTGAGACCTGTCTTTGATGACCTGTTGATGACTGTCAGGTCTGGCTTAGTTAAACAGTGGCGAGGAAGTCTTATTTTAGATTTTTATTGACCTTTAATTTAGTCAGTATAAATAACAGAAATAAAGAAATCTTTGAAGATCTGGTCCATTTTTTCCATAGTCTTTTAAATTATTTCTAAAATTACATGACTGTTCTTTACTTGTATTTATTTTTGCATTATGTGCCACTTTAGGCACATAGGCAGCCACCTCAGCTACTTTGTAGAAATTGAAGAGACTTTTGAATTTAATTATTGTTATTCTTACATTTAAAAAAAATAACTACCTGAATCAAGTCTATAAACTTGGAAGTGTTTTTATGAGTCTGCTTTGTATCTTATGAAGAAAGATGTATTTTTCATCTTTCATGATACAATTCATAGTAATTTAAGCAATTTCAGAAATCAAAGTGTTAATTAGTCACTTTAACAGCATGATTTCATACTGGGAGAGGAATACCAAAGTTAAGGTTTTGGATTGTTGTAAAATTATAAAAATTAGCTATAAGTAACAGTGATATTTTTTCTTTTTTCTCTTTAGGGCCAAGGAATATGAGAGTTTAATGGAAACAAAAAATTCTGGGTCTGAGTCACCTTATAAAGCAAAGTGAGTATCTTATGCCACATTTTATTTCTACTGTTCTTTGGTCTCTGCCTACAGCAAAAGTGTATCTGAACCATCATATTACACTTGTGACCTGGAGCTTTGTTTCTGATTCATACATTATTCTTTTAACAAAATGGTATCCAGCTGGAGTTGAATTTGCCAGAGTGTATTTGGCCATGACTGTGCAGTTCTCATTAGTGCAACTTGGGGAAAAGTTGCTGTTGGCATTAAGTGGGTAGCAACCAGGGATTCTGCTAAATGTTCTCGAGTATACAAGACCAATCCCCATACCAAAGAATTATATCATCTGAAATGTCAGTAGTGCCAAGGTTTAAACACCTTGTACTAACAACTCAGGTTTGGCTAGGTGTGCCTGTGCTCGTGCTTGTTCTGAGGAGATGTCTATTAGGATTGTTCCTAATTATGATTCTCTAATTCTGATGATATTTTCAATGAAGTTAGAGATTTTAGATTAAGATTAAAGATTTTAGACTATACCATTGGGGTATAAGTGTAACAATAAGTAAAAAAAAAAAAAAACCATCATTTTGCTTTCTTTGCAAATACTGCTGTTAGAAATGTGCTCATGTATAACCTTGATGGGAGTACAAGTTTGTGTATTTTTGTTGAAAAGCAATGTGTATTATTAGCCTCTTAGGAAGTCTACCTCAGATTTTAGGCTGCTCAGTGAAATAATGCAAAATGTATCCAAACATTTTTATACAAAGATGACTGTATCACTGTTATTTTTATTAGTGAAAAAAATGAAGAAACAGCCTAAATGTCCCAACTTGAGGAGTAGCTGTGACTACTTCTTGTTATAGATATGCTACAGACTGCTAATGTAGCCATTATTTACATTACAATAGAAATACTCTGCCTGTCAGAAATAAGGTAACAGCAGATATCTACTTCTAGTAATTATTGTTTTGGTTATTTGGCCATTGCAATGCTAAAAGAAAATGAAAAAGAAAGGTAAAGTATTAAAGGAAGGAACAAAATTACCAAGATTATGATTACTGTCTCAAATCTCGGAGTCCCAAGTGAAAAATTAGTAGAAACAAAATAAATCAATTCAGTAACATTGCTGATTACCCAATTAATATGATAATAAGTAAAATTTATTGGGCCTTTACCATATATCAGACTGTATGTGAACTGAATCATTTCTCACAACTCTTAAGTTAATTAGGAAAACTAAGTTCTAGAGAGAAATTTACCTGAGGTTAGGTAACAGTATATTCAGGATACAAAAATTCACAGGTTTTCTTTATGAAAACCACTTAGAAAATATAAGTATCATTTATAATAGCAATAATAAAGTATTTGAGAATAAATTCAAGAAATGTGGAGAAACACATAAAAGGAAAACATTCAAATGTTTACAAGGGATATGAAAGAAGACTTGAATAAATGAAAAGATAAATCATACTCTTGGAGAGAAGACAGGACACTAAATTAATAGTATTTCTACAAGTGTAATGTAATCCCTATAAAATAATAGCCTTTTTTCCATGTACCTATAATCATTAGAAAGAATATATAGAAAAATGTGAGAATTTCTAGGCAATTTTTTTTTCAAAAAGAATAGGGGGACTAATAGATACTTAATAATATTTAGTATTATTTGACACATGAATAAAAATACAAATTTTTGAAAGATTTTAAAACAATCTCTGCCTGTCAGAAGAGATCCAAATGCTTAAGGAAATTTTGTATATGACTGATGTGTTTGAAAAGATAACCAGAAGTTATTGAACCATTCCTGGAGGTATACTAGTTTGCAATATAACTTGCCACTTCTCCCACCAATGAATGTACTCTGTTTCCCTTCTTTTTGAAATTATTCTCATCCTGTGACTTATTTTGACTCATAAAAAGCTGTAGAAATGATATCTGACTTCCTAGCATTTCTTTCACAGTGCTTATAGCTTTTGTTCTTCTCTTCACTTACTTGCTCTTCCGTGATTTTCATGTAAGGAAGCCTGGATCAGGCTCAATTATTCTTGCTATACCTGATGAGGCCCTTTAATACAAGGCATCCAGGACCAGTAAGTGTCCAGCCAACTACCAAGTGACTACATCTGTCAATAAATTACCTTAAGCTAGAGCAGAATTACCTTGTTAAGCCCAGACAAAACTGTAGGGAGTAAACAAATAGTAATTATTTTAAGCCACTAACTCAGTAGTTTGTTTCACAGCGGTAGATTACTGATAGACAAAGATAGAATTTCAATCATTAAACAAAGGATTGACTAGCTAATAAATGTTGGTGACTACTTCAATTACAGCAGATAAGACACATTATTCTCAAACATACATGAAACATTCACTAAGGCAGACCACATTCTGGGCCACAAACATATCTTAACAATTTATATGAGTAGAAATAGTACAATATCTGCTCTGCTCAGACCACAGTGGAATTAGAAAGATATTTGGAATATTACCAAATACTTGGAGATTAAATGGCATACTTTTAAATAACACATGGCTCAAAGATTAAATCTAAAGAGAAATTTTAACATAATTTTGTCTGAAGAAAAATAAAATACTACTTCTCAATCTGTTGGATGTCCTGAAAGCAATGCTTACAGGGAAATTGATAGCCTTAAATTTAAATATGAAAAAGGAAGAAAGGTCTAAAATGGATCATCTAAGCTTCCACCTTAGGAAACTACAAAAAGAAGAACAGGTAAATCCAAATAAGCAGAAAAAAATTAGTACCAAAATTAGAGTAGAAATCTTAATTTTCAGTAGAAACTGAAAACAGGAAATCTATAGAGAAAAATCAACAAATCCCAGAGCTGCTGCTTTGGAAAAATAAAGTTGGTATGTCTCTAACTAGACTAATTCAGAAAAAATTAAAGATACAAATTAATATCAGAGAAGAAGGGATTCTACTAAAGATCCTATGGACATTAAAAGGATAATAAAGCCATGTTATAAACAATTCTGTGCCCCAAAATTTGATAACTTAGACAAAATGAATCAATTCCTTGAAAGACATTCCTCTAGAACTTTTACAAGAAGAAATAGGCAGTCTGAGCAGGCCTGTGTTAAAGAAATTTCATCAACAATTACTAATGTTCCAAAACAAAGTACTGACAGGCTCAGATCTGTTCACTGGTGATTTCTACTAGTGAACATCTAAGAATAAATACCAATTTTTTTAAATATTTTTTTAGTTGTCAATAGACCTTTATTTTATTTATTTGTATGTGGTGCTGAGACTCCAGTGCCTCACACATGCTAGGCGAACACTCAACCACTGAGCCACAACCCCAGCCATAAATAACAATTCTTTACAGTCTCTTTCAGAAATTATGAGCAGAGGGAATAATGCCTAACTCATTCTATGAGGCCAGTGTTATTACTCTAATACCCAAACTAGAGATTAGAGACAAAACTACAGACCAATGTCTCTTGTGAACATACATGTAAAAATCCTTAACAACTTAAAAATTGAATCCGATAATGTACAAAAAGAAGTAAACATCATGTCCAAGTGGGAATTATGCCAGGTTATCAAGGCTGATTTAACATTCTTAAATTGGTTGATGTATTCCTCACATAATCAGGCTACAAAAGAAAGATCACATGATTTTATCAGGAGATGGAAAACAGATATTTGACAACATTCAGGACCCATTCGTGATTAAATCTCATTATTTTTGTTTTAGAATATTTTTTGTTGCTGTTTCTTTTTTAAAAAGTTTAATTTTTAGCCTATTGTATATCTCTTTGTGCACATATCATTTTATCTTAATTCTTAGTAGGTATTTTTCTTCAGTTTTTGTTTGTATTGGCCTTTATTTCTTGAATAAAATTTTTAGACTTTTTTAATTGATCCTTTCCAAAAATTGCTTCGAAGTGTATTAAAGGAATTTCGTGCTATTTTATTGTGACTTTGATTTCATCAATTCCTTTACTTGCTCTTCCTAATTTTTACGTAGCATTTTTATTTTCATGTAAGTGATTTGATTTCAGTTTCCACCCAAGAATTATTTAGAAACAATTTTTAAAATACATTGACACTATAGTTTTTTCACTATTGGTTTTGGTTAATTTTAAATTTAACGATATATTGTATAGTGATTTCCAACTTCAAATTTTGGAATTTTTTTCATTTAATGCAAATTAAAAGCTTATGCAGAGAAAACGAAACAACTGGGAATGTGAAGAGACAAACCACAGAAAATGGGAGGAAATCAATATCGGCTACTCTTCTGTCAGAGGATTAATACCTAAAATATATAAATAACTCAAACTTTGAACCACAAAATCAAGTAACAATTAATAAATGGGCAAATGAACCACACAGACACTTCACAAAAGAAGAAATACAAATGGCCAACAAATGCGTGGAAAAATATTCAATATCATTAGCAATTAGGGAAATGCAAATCAAAACTACACTGAGATTTCATCTCATGCCAATCAGAGTGGCAGTTATCAAGAATATAGATAATAATAAATTCTGGAGAGAATGTGGAGAAAAAGGAATACTTTTCTACTGTTGGTAGGACTGTAAATTAGTATAACCACTATGGAAATCATTATGAGGGCTCCTCCAAAGACTAGACATGGAACCACCATATGACCCAGGCTGTACCACTTCTTGGTATTTATCCTGAATAATTAAAGTCATCTTACCACAGTGATAACATGCACACCCATGTTTATAGCAGTGCAGTTCACAATAGCCAAACTATGCAACCAGCCAGGTATCTGTTAATGGATGAGTGGATAAAGAATATATGGTATATATAAACAATGAAGTTTTATTCAGCCATAAAGTAAAATGAAATTATGGCATTTGCAGGAAAATGAATGGAACTAGAGACCATCATATTAAGTGAAATAAGTCAAACTCAGAAGGGTAAGGGTTGTATGTTTTCTCTCATATGAGGAAGCTAGCCAGGAAAAAGGAAAAGACAGGTGGGGGCAGATATCCTAATAATCAAAGGAACAGCAAAGCAGAGGAAAGGGACCAAGGTGGTGGTTAGGGTATGGGGAACTGCTGGCGAGTGATATTGGCCAAATTATATTGTTACATTGTGTTCATGTACAAATTTTTAACAACAAATCTTATCAATATGTACAACAGTAATGCACCAATAAAAAATGTAGGGGAAAAAAGAATCACATTCCTATATGTAATTATAATGCACCAGTAAAAAACATTTTAAAATAGGCAATGGACTGACTTTCTCTTTGTGTGGACTATAATTTGCCTGTCCTGCTTTAAACAATTATTTAAAGTCATAATTAAAATGCCTATTTTTCCTAAAATATCTTTCCCATCCTCCAAGATGCTATTTTTTAATTTTATTTTTTTCCATATTTAATTTATTTATTTGTTCCATTTAGGTTTACATGATATCAGAGTGCAATTTGATTCATTGTACACAGATGGAGGATAATATTTCACTTCTCTGGTTGTGATATAGAATCACAACATACATGCAGTCATACATAAAGCTAGGGCTCTGATGACCGTCATATTCCACCACCGTTACTGTCCATGCCCCCTCCCCCTTACACCCTTGTGAACAGAGTTCCTCCATTGTTTCCGTGTCCTTCCCCCCATTATGGTTCAGCATCCACTTATCAATGAGTACATTCGGCATTTGGTTTTCTGAGATTGACTTACTTCACTTAGCATGATATTCTCCAACTCTATCCATTTACCTGCAAATGCCATAATTTTATTCTCTTTTATTGCTGAGTAATATTCCATTGTGTATATATACCACAGTTTCTTTATCCATTCATCTATCGAAGGGCATCTAGGTTGGTTCCACAGTTTAGGTATTGTGAATTGAGCTGCTATAAACATTGAAGTGACTGCATCACTGTAGTATGCTCTTTTTAAGTCTTCTGAGTATAGTCCCAGGAGTGGGATAGGTGGGTCAAATGGTGGTTCCATTCCAAGTATTCAAAGGAATCTCCATACTGCTTTCCAGATTGATTGTACCAGTTTGCAGTTCTACCAGCAATGTATGAGCGTGCCTTTTTCCCCACAACCTCGCCAACACTTATTGTTGTTTGTGTTCTTCATAATTGCCATTCTGACTGGTGTGAGATGAAATCTTAGGGTAGTTTTGATTTGAATTTCTCTAACTGCTAGAGATGTTGAACATTTTTTCATATGTCTGTTGATGGATTGTATACCTTCTTCTGTGACGTTTCTGTTCAGCTCCTTGGCCCATTTATTGATTGGGTTGTTTGTTTTTTTGGTATTAAATTTTTTGAGTTCTTTATATATCTTGGAGATGAGTACTCTATTGGATGTGTGTGTGGCAAAGATTTGTTTCCAGAATGTTCCCAGATTTGTTCGCTTCATTGATTATTTCTTTTGCTGAGAAGAAGCTTTTGAGTTTGAATCCATCCCATTTGTTGATTCTTGATTTTACTTCTTGTGCTATAGGAGTCTTATTAAGGAAATATGTTCCTAATCCGACATGATGAAGATTTGGGCCTATTTTTTCTTCTATTAGGCATTGGGTCTCTGGTCTGATTCCCAGGTCCTTGATCCACGTTGAGTTGAATTTTGTGCATGGTGAGAGAGAGGGGTTTAGTTTCACTTTGCTGCATATGGATTTCCAGTTTTCCTAGCACCATTTGTTGAAGAGGCTCTTTTCTCCAGTGTATGTGTTTGGTTCCTTTATCTAGTATGAGGTAACTGTATGTAAGTGGGTTCGTCTCTGTGTCTTCTATTCTATACCATTGGTCTACGTGTCTATTTTGGTGCCAGTACCATGCTGTTTTTGTTACTATGGCTTTGTAGTATAATCTGAGGTCAGGTATTGTGATGCCTCCTGCTTCACTCTTCTTG
>CM053401.1:107583365-107650801 GCA_028644305.1 Xerus rutilus
GCTGTGTAGTGCAGGCTTTCTTGCTGTAAATTCTTTTAACTTTTGTTTATCATGGAGGGTTTTTATTTTGTCATCAAATCTGAAGCTCAGTTTTGCTGGATATAGAATTCTTGGTTGGCATCCATTTTCTTTCAGAGCTTATAATGTGTTATTCCATGATCATCTGGTTTTTAGGGTCTGGGTTGAAAAATCTGCTGAGATACGAATTGGTCTCCCCTTATATGTAATCTGGTTCCTCTCTCTTGCAGCCTTTAAAATTCTATTCCTATTCTATATATTGAGCATTTTCATTATAATGTGCCTTGGTGTAGATCTGTTGAAATTCTGTACACTTGGCGTCCTGTAAGCCTCTTGTATTTGATTTTCCACTTTATTTTTCATATTTGGGAAATTTTCTGATACTATTTCATTGAAGAGATTGTGCATTCCGTTGGTTTGAAATTCTATGCCTTCTTCTATCCCAATAAATCTTAGATTTGGTCTTTTGATGCTGTCCCATATTCCTTGTATGTTCTGTTCATGACTTTTTGCCATTTTCACTGTATGGTCAAGTTTATTTTCACGATTGTATATCTTGTCTTCATTATCCAAGATTCTGTCTTCCAGGTCATCTAGTCTGCTGGTGATGCTTTCTGTTGAGTTTTTTATTTGATTTATTTTTAACTTCATTTCAAGAATTTCTGATTGGTTTTTTTTTCACAATTTCTAGCTCTTTCTTAAAATCTCTAGCTCTTTCTTAAATCTTTTGCTACTTGTAATTGCTCTTATGTCTTTGTTAGAATGATCAGTGGTTGCCTTTATTTGCTCTTCTGTTTCTTCGATTGATCAAATTTTGCCTGTAGTTGCTTACTTATGTCATTCTTTAATTCGCTGATCATTTGAATTATGTACATTCTGAATTCTTTCTCTGACATTTCATCAACTGTGCTGTCAATGGATTCTGCTACAGTGGTATGGAGGTTTATTTGGGGCACTTTCTTCCCTTGTTTTTTTATGTTGATTGTGTATCTTCCTTTCTTGAAATACCGATCTGAGGTATTGCAGCTTCTATCCTATAATCTTGTATTGACACTCCAGATTACCTGAGTCTTACCTTGGAGCTACTTCTGTGCCCCCAGTGTCCCCAGATGGGCACTACTGCCACTAAAGTTGTTGGTGGAGGTAGTGGACGTACCTCTAGAGGGCAGTGGGAGTGGCCTTGACTGGGATCCTATGGTGGTCCCTGAATGCTGTTTTGCCCATCTCTTTTGCCCCTGCTGGTGAGCAGGAACTCTAGAGCGGAATTGGGGGCGGGTGCAGTTCTCAGCGTGGGACCCTTACCATGGGTGTGAGCCCCCCTGGTGCTGGAGGCTAGCAGGCTCTGGTCTGCCTTCAACTAGGCACCCCTGCCATTCCCTGAGGGCGGTTTTGGGCCTTCTGTCTCCCATGTCCGCAGGAAATCTGGAACGGAACTGGGGCAAGCCCAGGCCTCACTTGGCTGCGGCCACCTTGCTCTGGGGCCTCTACAGAGAGTCTTACCCTGAGCCTGGGCTCCCCTGTGGCTAGCAGCTAGCAGTCTCTGGTCTCCCTTTGACTGGATACCCGTGGAGTTTCCTAAGGGTGTTTTTGGGCCCTCTGCAGCTCCTGTCGGTCTGCAGGAACTGTGGAGCAGGACTCTATTTTTTAATTTTAAATAACTTTATTTTTAAATACTATACACAAACACACGCACACATATACACACACACACACACACAGAGTCATGTTTATACTTCACTCCATATCTGTAGTTTTATCTCTCTTACTAGAATTATTCTACACCTTTTCATTGGCACCCATATGTAGTTTTTTTCCCTATTTTTTTAAATTCCTGTTACAAACAGTGCTATAGTATACACCTTACCTATATTACATTGCATAAAAATGTGTGTGTATTTTCAGGGTAAGAAGTAGAACCTGCTTCCTTGGTATGTAATACTGTATTGGAAGGGTCCTAACACTAGGTTTATTTTTCTGCTTTTGGTGTCTTAAAATTGTTAATAGTTTTGAACAAAGGGCCCTGCATTTTCAGTTTTCAGTGGGCCCTGCAAATTATATAACCAGGCTAAAAATGAAATTTCCAGACACAAATATACCTACATTCTGATTTGAGTAGAACTTTGTAACTTTTTTACTGGTATATTTGCACTTTTGCCAGTAATTATGACTCTTTTTCCTCATAAATAGAATATTTTTAGAAAAATTACATTTCTCATATTTTTACAAACTATTCATTCAAATGTATAAACTATTTTTCTTCATTAATTAAAAAACAGACTTAATTTTTATCTAAAACCTCCAACTTCACTTATAAAATTATCTGGCCAGTTACAGGTAAACTTAGTCAAATTTAGTAATTTAATTTCTTCATCGTCGCAGGTTTAAAACTTAGTTGTACAATCTCTCAGTATTTCATCCACTATCCTTTTTTTAAACTCTGGGGCTTTTGCTGTAGTGAGATTTTAAGGCATTTTCTTATCTGTTTTGATTTCTTCAGTCTATAACTTGCTGGCGTGCCCAGATTGCCCACTTCAGTTCCTCTGGTCTAGCTTATGTAGTGTGGGTGCTGTCCTCAGGTAGGTCTCTTCATCACAACCAGTGGGTAGTGTGACTGTCCTACTATTACACTCTGATTACTGTGAGCCATTGATAAAAATATTGACTGCTTCCCTGCTTCATCAGAGCTCACAGTAATATTTCTTTTTATACTCTGTATACTATCTTAACAGATTTGCTTTATAAACTTAGAATCTGATGTTATGTGTATAAATATTCTGATTATTTTATCTTTTAGTGTATTATTCCTTTAATCAATTCCAATAGCTCTAGACTTGTAATGTGTAGGAATTCTGCTTGTGTTTGATATTAATACTGCTATATTCACTATGTTTATTAGCATTTTTTAGATATTACAAAAAGACATTACCTTGTTTGGTATATAGAAGTAAAATTTTAGCCTTTGTGTATAGTTTTGATTCAATTCTATCATTTGTAGTTAGTTTATATGTAGATTTTGCTTTTTACCCAATTTAAGTGTCTCTTTTAATAAAATTATAAGTTTGACCAGTTGACATTTATTGTGTTCACTGATTCATGTGGACACATTTTTACCATCCTATTTTGTGCTATTTGCTATGCTTTGTTTTTGTTTATCTTTTTTTGTGGTACCAGGGATTGAACTCAAAGGCACTCAACCATTGAGCTACACCCCCAGCCCTATTTTGTATTTTATTTAGAGACAGGGTCTCACTGAGTTGCTTAGTGCCTCACCCTTTCTCAGGGTAGCTTTGAACTCATGATCTTCCTGCCTTAGCCTCCTGAGCCGCTAGGATTACAGGCATGTGCCACCATGCCCAGCTGCCATACTTTCTTTTCTTTTCTTTTATAAGATTAATGGAATCTTTGTTTTATCATCTTTGATGATTCAGAAATTATAATTTTTTTCTATTGTACCTATGTTTACCTCTCAGTTTTTATTTTATTTTACTTTTAAAAATTTTTTTTTAAATTTACCTTTGGTTTTTGGGAATTGGCTTATTTTACTTAGCTTCATAGTCTCCAGTTCCATCCATTTACCGGCAGATGCCATCATTTCATGCTTCTTTCTAGCTGAGTAATATCCCATTGTGTATATATATCACATTTTATTTATCCATTAATCTGTTAAAGGGTACCTAGGTTGGTTCCATAGCTTGGCTATTGTGAATTGAACTGCTATACATTGATCTGACTGCCTCACTGTGATATGAAAATTTCAAGTCCTTTGGGTATATATGGAGGAGTGAGATAATTGAGTCAAATGGGGAGTTCCATTCCAAGTTTCCTGAGGAATCTCCATATTGCTTTCCAGAGTGGTTGCACCAATTTACAGTCCTACCAGCAATATATGAGTGTACCTTTTCCCCACATCCTTGCCAACTTTCATTGTTATTTGTATTCTTGATAATTGCCATTCTGACTGGAGTGTGATAGAATCTCAGTGTAGTATTTAATTGCCTTTCTCTAATTGAGATGTTGAACACTTTTTCATATATCTGTTGACCATTCATATAGTTCTTCTGTGAAGTGCCTGTTCAGTTCTTCTGCCCATTTATTGATTTTTTTTTGTTTGTTTTTTGTTGGTGTTTTTTGAGTTCTTTGTATAGCTTGGAGATTAATGCTCTATCTAAAGTGAAGGTGGCAAAGATTTTCTCCCATTCTGTAGGCTCTCCACGTTCTTGTTTCCTTTGCTATGAAAAAGATTCTTAGTTTGATGCCATCCTGTTTATTATTTCTTGATTTTCCTTCATGTGCTTTAGGAGTCTTGTTGAGGAAGTCGGTTCCTGAGCTGACCTGATGGAGAATTGGGCCTACATTTTCTTCTAGTACTTGCAGGTCTCTGGTTTAATGCCTAGGTCTTTGATCCACTTTGAGTTGAGTTTTGTCTAGGGTGAAAAATTGGGGTTCAATTTCATTCTACTACATATGGATTTCCAGTTTTCTCAGCACCATTTGTTGAAGAGGCTGTCTCTCCAATGTATGTTTATGGTGCCTATGAGATAACTGTATTTGAGTGAGTTTGTCTCTGTGCCTTCTATTCCGTTTCATTGGTCTTCATGTCTATTTGTGTGCCAGTACCATGCCGTTTTTGTTACTGTAGCTCTGGTCTATTATTATGATGCCTCCTGACCAGATTCCTTTTAAAAAATTATTTGTGGTATTGAGTGTGTTATTTTAAAAACAGATCTACCATATGGTCCAGCTATCTCATGTCTGCATATATATCCAAACAAAATTAGCATACAGAAAGATACCTGTACACTATATTTAATTTCAGCACTGTTCACAGTAGTGAAGATATAGAATCAACCTATGTATCCATCAGTGGATGAATGGATAAAGAACAGATGGTATATGTACACAATGGAATATTATTCAGCCATATAGAATAAGAATGAATTCTTGTTGTTTGTAGCAAAAGAGATGGAACTGTAGGACATTATGTTAAGTGAGATAAGTCAGATACAGAAAGACAAGTACTATGTGTTTTGTCACATGTGGAAACTTAAAAAAAATCAAACTGAATGTAAAATAGTGATTACTAGATATTGTGTGGTAGAGACTTGGATAAGAGGAAGCCAGATTTGATCAGAGCATGCTGTATACATTTTTTCTAATTTAAACATTGTCAAATGATCTTGAATAGACACTTCTCAAAAAAAGAAATACAAGTGACCAACAAATATAAGAAAAATGCTCGATATCATTAGCCACCAGGGAAATAAAATCTACAGTGGATATCATTTTACAGCTGGGTGCATTGACACACACCTATAATCCCAGTGATTCAGGAGGCTGAGGCAGGAGGGTCACCAGTTCAGAGTTGTCCTGGGCAACTCAGACCCTGTCTCAAAATTAAGAGATAAATAGGACTAGACAGTCCCAAAAAACAGGGGCCAAATGTTTTCTCTGATAAATGGATGCTAATCCATTATGGCAGGGAGGGGCATGGGATGAGTGGAAGAACTTTGGATGGGGCAAATGGGATAGGGGAGGAAAAATGATGGAATGAGGTAGATACCATTACCCTGGGTACATGTATGATTGCAGAATGGTGTGACTGTACTGCATGTACAACCAAAGAAGTGAACATCTCTGCTCCATTTGTATACAGTGAATCAAAACGCTTTCTGCTGTCATGTATAGCTGATTAGAACTAATTTTAAAAAAAGGGCTAGAGATGTATCTCAGTGACAAGGACTCAGTAACACAAAAGGGAAAGATATCATCTTACCTCAGAATGGCTATTATCAAAAAACACTAATAAATCCTGTGAAGTATGTGGAGAAAAAGGAACTCTAATACAATATTGGTGGGAATATAAATTAATACAGACATTATGGAGAAAGTATGGAGTTTCCCCAAAAGACCTTTAAATTTTTGACAGACACTTTCATTCCATTTTTTTCAGTCAAAGAGTTAGTATTAGTTGGTATAAAAGATGAGAACCTCAGCAAGCTTTGGTTTTTATAATACCTCACATGTTGACATCGTTTGAGATTTTATTTATAGATTATCATTAAATTTTCATTTATACTCAGTGCATTCTTAGGTTTAACTCTCAGTTTTGCTGGTGGTTTTCAATGATTCCATTTTTCTCTTACCCATTCCATTTTGGGTAAATTTTTATCTATTTGATCTTCTAGTAATCCTTTAAAAGTAGGTTTGTGCTTAGTAAATTTTCTAAGTCCTTACATATTTGAAAATGGCTTCATTTTGCCTTTATACTTAAGTGATTATTTGGCTGGAGAAGCATTTTAGATTCTAAATGTTTTGTAACTCAGATCTTAGAAATTTTCATTCCACCTTCTGTTTACTGTGCAGCGTACAGTGGTGATGGAAAGCCAAGTTAGAATCCTCCTCTCTAGTCATTTTTTAGTTCTCCAACCAGTCATCTCATTGGCTGCCCCAGAATTCTCACTTCCTTCTTGGAACAGCCTTCTCTGGACTTTGAGCAACACTCTAGCTCTACTTAGTAGTGGCAGAATCCCATCCTACATGCAATTAAAAATGAGTTTTCCTTAAATCTAATCTCATTTGGCATCTTTCAGTGATTTCTGATAGCTTTTACTCCACAGAGTTATCTGTCTTGTTTTCCAGAATGGTTGTGGACTTATTTTAGTTTATGATGTCTTTTTGTCATTTTTAAGATACAGGGTGAGAGTGAAAGATGTTTGGTCCACCATTGAACTGGGTGGCAAATATTTAAGACTACCTAAATGAAATTTAGTTATCTACTATTTCTGCCAAATTTTGTGCTTTATTTAATGTTGTCCTGAACTGTGACAGAAGCTAGAAACTAGAAAAGTTTAAAAATTGCCTCTGTCTTCCCTATTTTAGGCAACTGTTGATTATGGAAGAGAAACAACACTGTACTTACAGTAAGTAAAGCATTGAGAGATTATTATAAACTCTCTAATAATGAATCTATTAATAAGTACTTCTCAGCCTTTTTGTAGCTATCTAATTCCTAGTGTCCCATTCCATTTTGATCATACACAAGCATTCTTTTCTACTTCAACCAAATACCTCTTCTCTTGTTATGGAGCATAGTAACCTTTTTGCTAAGTACAGTGGCCACTTGTGCTTTCTAATTTTGTGCAGGCATTCTGAAGTATATGATAAAGTTGATGTGCTTCTTTTCATCTTTAAATATTTTCTTCACTTGATTTCTGAGCTATACTTGTATACATTATCTATTGCTTTTCTCAAGTGGAGATGGAAGATCTAAGGTGGCCTCATGTATCCCTGACAAGCAATATTTATTTTTGGATGAGCCTCTCCTTCTAATAGGTGGGCTGCATCTCTTTATCATGGCAGTGAGGAAAACTCAAGAGCTTATGAATCCTTTGTTTATATCACATTTGCTTTTGGGGGAAAGAATGCTTGTCCAAAGCAAATCACTTAGCCACATCCTGAGTCAATGCAGGAACAGACTGTATAAGTGATGGCTATCAAGACATAATTCTTCAGTAGTCCTTAGTAGTTTATTATGTCACTTCCTCTGGATTCTTCTCTTACTTGACTGGTTGCTCTATTTCTGTATCTTTCACTTGGTTCCTTCTCATCTCCTTGATCATGAATATCAAACATGCTCTTGTCTGAGGATTCAATTAGGTAATTATTTCCTTGATAACTTTAGTTTCATGGCTTTAAATATCTGCATTGATGGATTTTAAATATGCATTTCCAATCCAGACTTCTCCTCCAGATTTCAGATTCATATGTCCAACTTCCTAATTAGCATTTTTACTTGGATGTCATTGTATTTATTCATTTGGATCTTTTAAATAAACACATGCAAACCTTGAAATTTTCTCCCAAACATTATCCATCATAATCTTGTTCATTTTAGGAAATTGCAGGTTCATCCTTAAAATTGAGGCCAAAATCTTTGGAGTCATCCTCTTTCTTACGCTCTACTTTGAATTCATCAACAAATTCTTTCAGCTCTACCTTCAAATATATCCAGAATTTGACCACAATTTTCTAGTTCCAAAATAGCTACTTCATCTCTCATCTATATTATTGTAGTATCTTCCTAATTAGCCTCACTACTTTTTCCCTTGCTCACTACCATCTGTTTCCCACAGGATAATGAGGGAATTTTTTTTAGGGGAAAATGTCAGTAATGGCAGGAACATAATTCTTCAATATCTCCCAAGTCCTCACAAAGCTTTAGTCAAATAATTAGGAAGATAATCCCTGCCCCCAAAAAAGAAAATTTAAAAACCCATCGCAGTCTTTACAACAAAAGTATATTATCAGGTGTCTATTAAATGCAAAGGCGAGATGATGGGAGCAAGTGGCCAAAAGATCTACATGGTATTAGCATCTGTGTGACAGAAAGCAGAGAATCAACTGGACTGACACAAGTAGGGATTGGATAATAATTCAGTCCCCCAAATAATTAACACGTTTTCACTGGAAAGTGAAAGAGTCCAGTTTAAGAAAAGCAACTAAACCTAATTCTCAATTAGGTCCCTCAGGAAAAGCTCAATATACAATATTCCCTTAGTTCTTGCTTTTTCACAATTTTATGTCCTCAAACACCATTTTTCTTTCAGTTACAAATCTTGACCCACGTTTTTTCTTAGATCTTAGATATTCCTCAAGTATCGTATGCCAAATTTTGCTATGAACTTAAAACTTCTCCAAAAAATAGAGATCATTTGGGGGAAGAAAAACTGAGAGTAAATGAACTGCAGTTCACCAAAATAACTTGAGACATGAAAATAAGGACTGAGATTAACATTGAAGTTGCAGTTTCTTGTAGAATTACAAGGTTAACTGATTGCCTGAAGGAGAAGAATATGTATA
Source organism: Xerus rutilus (assembly GCA_028644305.1). Classification (NCBI taxonomy): domain Eukaryota; kingdom Metazoa; phylum Chordata; class Mammalia; order Rodentia; family Sciuridae; genus Xerus; species Xerus rutilus. The sequence continues at coordinate 107,592,243 of CM053401.1, forward strand.
AAATGTTTGTATCTCAAATAATTTTATAGTATCACTGTAAAAAAAAGGTAGAGGAGAATGGAGAAAACATATGCCAAAAAATAATCATTCTCTGTGAACCAGTAATATTATTAGTAATGTTCTTCTTAAACTGTTATGCATGTAATATGGAACAATGTAAAGAAGATTATGGAGACTTGAATTCTTTCATCCCTTGTGACCTTAAGAACCTGTATTCTCAGTCCAGAAAAACAGAGATAGATGTAACTTTAGAGATCAGGTAAAATCCCTGTAGGGCTGATTTTGAATTGTATGAACTTATATGATATTTTATCTTTTTTAAAATTACCTTGGGAAAATCATATGAAACCAGTTTCTTACTTTGTGTGAAAGAAGGGGAAAGAATAAAACATTTTCCTTGTCTTTCCTATATGAACTTGGTAACCAAACAGTAGACGAAATTTCTCCTAACAAAATTATTCTAGCTGATCAATGGAAACAACCCTTTCTCTCCCTCCAATTATCTGTCCCCCTTTCAGAATAATTTAGTCCAGAAGCCATTAGATAAGGCAGCAGTGGCTCAGTGGTATATCTGCCTGATTAGGGTGAGATGAGCATGGTGGCATGATGTGGAGCATCAGAGTCCCAAGGTGGGCAGGGATCTTCCTTGAAGGTACTGTGGTCTGGTATGGAGAATCAAAGCAGAGTGAGTAACACTTTTCTGAGGAAGGCTGTACTGGAGGATCTGTGAGAACCCAAGCAAAGAGGATAGCCTGGCAAAGGGTACTAAAACCCATGTGGAATGAGAAACATGAGAGAGCTCAAAATGATCAGTCAGAACCTGAGCAGGGAAAATAGCTTTGTTATAGAAACAAAGATGGAAGGTAGTTGGCCAAATCAGTTCATGGCATTTGCAGATAAATGGATGGAATTGGAGAACATTGTGCTAAGTGAAGTAAGCCAATCCCAAAAAACCAAATGCCAAATGTTCTCTCTGATTAGTGGATGCTGATACATAAGGGGAGTGGGAATGGGGAACATAGGAGAAATGGAGGAACTCTGGATGGGGCAAGGGGGAGGTGGGGGGAGGGAAAGAGGAATGGGTATAGTAATGATGATTGATTGAGATGGTCATCACTACTCTTGGTGCATGTATGAAGACACAAATGGTGTGACTCTATCTGGTTTGCAACCAGAGAAATGGAAAAATTGAACTCTATACATGTACTATGACTTGAAATGCATTTAAATAAATTAATAATAAAAATAAATTTTCAAAAAAGTAAATATATTAAGAAGGGTAAAGGGCAAGTTGCTTGCTGCTTGTGGGAAGTTAAACAAATATAGCCAAGGAGAATAGAAAAGCTCTATGATAGTGAATTGTAATCAGGGGTATCAGTGTGAACTTGTATTTTCTAATATATATAGATAAATGCAGTACGTGTGTGTGTTATACATACATTCTCTTGGTGTTTGCACTGAGAGTGAGGGCCTAGATTCAGGATATATGATAGCATTGAGCACATCTAGCATACCCATGTAAGTGTGGGGATTGGTGGTTCATAAAAAGGGAAAGATGGTATCTTTCACCAATAAGAAGGAATGTTGGCAAGGAAAAACAAAATTGTGGCCTGTGTGTGAGGCAATATATATGTACGCTTTTTTTTTTCATCCTATGCAGAAAACATTAAAAGCTATTTTATTTCTTAAACTTTTATGTTTAGAAATATAGGTATAAGCATATTGTTTAAAAATAGAGAGGGAGATGATAGCCATAAATTCATATAACTGTATTTTCTAAATAGAAGGGATGAAAAAAGAAAGGTTAATGAATTTATCTTCCTATCACACTAAAGAACTATGTTAGTTCCTGGAGTAGACTCAGTCTCCTTTCATACACTTTTACAAATCTTCCAAATGATCCTAGTGGAATTCTCCATAGAGTTGTTAGAATTTGTTCAAGTTTTGAGAAGGAAATATCTGATCTTCCAACATTCTTCACAAAACCTGACAGAAATTTTTCATGTTCTAGATAAGGAATTAGGAAGCTTCCATTTATTCTTTTCTTGCTAGAAAAATGATCTTACAGAAGTAACCCAAATAACAATTTCTGTGTTAAAAATCTCACTCTCTAAACAACTCTCTTTCTTGCACTATGGGGAAAGTTTAACTTTCAGCTTGACCTCTATAATACTCTATAGTTACTTATAGTATGCACAAAAATCTGATGTGTTTTGTTTTTCTTGAGAGAAGCTATATTATTTATGGGACTTTGTCGAAACAAGGAATGAGACAGGGGTTTAGTTCATGTTTCCAAAGTATCCTCTTGATTTGGCATTCTTCCTTGAAGGTAGGTTCATGTGAACCCCAGATTTTATTTACCTCAGGATGAAAGATAAGCCTCTTTTATTCTGTGAATTAAAATGGTCCTTGTGCTTCCCTAAATACCCCTGGTTCTCAGTGGAATGTGAGCATTCTTGGTCAGAATACCTCTAGATTGTGTTGCTATGGGTAGATATTTAGTTACATAGTGTGCAGACTTTATTCAGCCAAAAGCTGAAGTGGCTACTTATCTATCCCACAATGAAGTTTGATGCCAGTATTGTTCCAAATGGTAAGATCAGTAACTTTAATCAGGATGGGACTCCTGCCCACATTTGATTAGAAGGGAAAAGAAGTGTGTTACTATTAGTTTTGTATTCCTTTTCCCTTTTGTTAGAATGAGACCTTCTGTTAAAGAATAGTAATAATAGTTGATCATATATTGAATGTCTACTTTAATGCATGGTATTAGGTATTATCTCTGATCTTCAAAAGCTCTGAAAGAACACACATACACACACACATGCACACAGGAGATTTTCCCCCACCCTCTAATTTTTGCAGTAAAGAAACTGAGATGCAGAGATGTTGAGTAACCTTCCAGGGTTTATACACATGGCATGTACTGAAGCCAAGATTCAACTGTAGGTTTTTCTAGTTTTAGTGTTTGTATTCTTTCTTCAACCTATCAAAGTAAACTTCATATAGATAGCTTAAGCTTACACTGGGGTTCACTAGTGCCATTTTGAGCTGTGGTTGCTCTTGCATTCTTGATAAATTTTTAAACTTTACATAAATTTTTAGATGTATTTGTATCCCAGGAAGTTATTCATTTGTGAATGAATCTTCTTTATTTCAATTAACCAATAAGGTATAGAGAAAAAACCGTGAGATTTAAACATGAAAAATTTAGGTTTTGAATCCCAGTAGTACCTTTTGCCAACTATCTGACCTTGAAAAAGTCACCTAACTTCCTTGAACTTCAATTTCTTCATTATTCAAATGAGGATGATACTTACTGCCAGTGTTATTAAGAGGATAAAACAAAATCATGTACATGAAAGTAATTTGTAGCTTTTGAGGTTATGGATGTTGTTAAGATTAAGGAATACATTTCTTATTTGGACCATTCATTCTTTAAATATCCATTGAGTACTCTTCTGTTCAGGTAGCATGTTAGGTGATATGGATGAAGTAGTAAATAGGAAGACAAGGACCCTCTCTAATGAAGTTTAGAACCCTGCTTCTGCACTATTGAATGCAATGGCTTCTAGCCACATATTAGTATTTAAATTATTAAAATTTGTCTCAGTGGTAGAATTCTTACCCAGCAGGGAAAGCCCTAGGTTTGATCCCTAGCACCACAAAATAAAAAATAAAATGCAATTTAGAATTCAGTTGTTTAGTGTCACTAACCATATTTCAAGCGCTCAATAGCCACATAATAGCTAACAGCTATCATGTTGGACAGTGAAAATGAAGAACATTTCTATCATTGTAGAAAACTTTACACGGAAGATTTAAACAACTAGTTAGGTAAGTATTTAGTGGATTTGTGATGAGTGCTTGGAAGGAATATTCAAATCAGAGAAAGTCAATAATTGTGCTAGGAACTGAAGCTTAAATGGTAATTTGAGGTTGGGGAAAGCATATCAAGAGGAGGAAATGAAGAGCATTTCCAAAGACACAAACGAAGGAAGGAAAGTCCAGATGCATTGCAGAGCTTTTGTGGAGGTGCAGAGCTTCTGTGGAGGTATTAGCCCTACTGAGGATGATGGACCCTCCCTGAATTATAATAGGAGAGAATGGGTAAAAAGCATGTAGGCTTGTAGATTTTATGGAAGAAAGCATGGGTTTTCTTGTTCCTATAGCTTCCATTTTCTATGTGAAATATGTAAGACTTTAAAGCAAGAGAAAGAAAGGGTAGAATTTTGAAAAAAATGGGTAGAGATTTGAAAAAAGTAAGTTTGTGGAGACTGAGCAGACTAGAGATATTTGATGAGATCATGAATCAGTAGTCATATCAGCCTTCTGCATGCTGTACATTTTTTCATATTCAGAAATGGAAAAAGCTGGTGGATGCTTTTATTAATCCAGCTAAATAAATTAATGCATGCAAGGCACTGAGAATAGTACCATAGGAAGAGCTAAACACATGTTGTTACAATTGCTGAGGGTTTTATAATAGGAATAACAAATAGAACAACAGAGAGGGAATGTAAGACATTTGCAAGAAAATGCTTATAGTGATATCCTATGAAATCCACCATATTCAAAAATTGAAGAAAGCTGTTAAGGGAAAAGTTGAACCTGGTATCTTGGAGACCACTAGGTGATCGTCAGAGGATACTCAAGCAAATAACCAGAAAATAGGAAGAGATTACTCAGTGAGGTGTATGAAACCAAAATATTGGCTACCAAGAAGTATTACTGTGGTCACATCACTGAGGAATCTTGCAATCTAGGTAACATGGTATTTCTCAGTGCAAGCAAGTAAGTGTTTTATTAGCTTAAGTAACACCAATCTACCTATAAATGGTAACATGGAAATTTCAACCTTTTGAGAGTTTACTAGTGCTTATAATATCCAAACCTTCCTTAAACATTTCAATCAAAATATGAAGATATGGTCAGGCGTGGTGGCACATGCCTGTAATCCTAGTGGCTAGAGAGGCTGAGGCAGGAGGATTGTGAGTTCAAAGCCAGCCTCAGCAACTTAGTGAGGCCCTAAGCAACTCATCAAGACCCTGTCTCTAAATAAAATCTATATATTGATTCATATCATAATGAATCTCATTTTGATGTGTAATTATAGGAATGTTGTTCAGTGGTTAAGCACCCCTAGGTTTAATCCCTGGTACCAAAAGAAAAAAAAAAAAGACCTGCTTAGATTCTTCCATTCTTTTTTTATGCTCGTTTTCTTTTTTTTTTATGCTTTTATTAGTGCATTGTAGATATATATAAAAGTGGAGTTCATTGTGACATACACACACACATGCACACATACATATAATATGCTCCATTTCATTCTCCAATACTTCCATTTCCCTCCCATCCTCCTTTCCCTGATCTCCTTTCTCTCCTCTACTGGTCCTACTGTTTATTTACTTTTTAAAAATTGGTACATTATAATTACACATAAAAAGTAAGATTCATTTGATGTTCCCTAGTTCCTTTCATTCAATGGCAAATGACATAATTTTGTTTTCCTTCATGTTTGAGTAGCACTCTATTATGTATATATGCCACATTTTCCATCTGTTAACATACACCTAGGTTAGTCCCTTAACTTGGTTATTAAGAATGGTGCTGCTAGATGTCCTTCAATAGATGAATGGATAAAGAAACTGTGGTACATATACACAATGGAATATTATTCAGCAATAAAAGAGAATAAAATTATGGCATTTGCAGGCAAATGGATGGAATTGGAAAGCATTATGCTAAGTGAAGTAAGCCAATCCCAAAAAACCAAATGCTGAATGTTCTTTCTGATTAGTGGATGCTGATGAATAAGGGAGGTGGGAATGGGAAACATAAGAGAAAGAGAGGAACACTGGACGTGGCATGGGGGAGGTGGGGTGTGGGAAAGGGGAATGGGTATAGTAAAGATGGTTGATTGAGATCGTCCTCACTACCCTTGGTGCATGTATGAAAACACAATTGGTGTAACTTTATCTGGTTTGCAACCAGAGAAATGGAAAAACTGAGCTCTATATATGTGCTATGACTTGAAATGCAATTAAATAAACTAATAAAAAAAAAAGAATGGTGCTGCTATATATATTGGAATGCAGGTATTACTATAATAATGCCGATTATAGTATGTTGATTTCAGCTCTTTGAATAAATACCAAGAAATGGAATAGCTGAGTCATGTGGTGTTTCCATTTCCAGTCTTTTGATTGTATGATTTTCTTAGTGGTTGTACTAATTTGCAGTCCCAGCAATTATGTATAAGTGTTCCTTTCTCCCTGCATCAACTGTAACATTTGTTATTATTTATATTCTGGATATTTGCCATTCTAAATGCAGTGAGATGAATTCTTAGTGTAGCATTTTTTTTAGTTGTTAGTGGACCTTTATTTTATTTATGTATATGTACATGGTGCTGAGAATTGAACCCAGGGCCTCACACACACTGAGCAAGCGCTCTACTACTGAGCTACAGCCCAAGCCCCCTCCATGTAGTTTTGATTTTCATTTCCCTGATTGCTGAGGATGTTGAATATTTTCTCATATTTGTTGGCCATTTGCATTTCTTCTTTGGAGAAATATCTTTTTAGTTCATTTGCCCAATTAATGATTGGGTTACTTGCTTTTTTGGTGCTAAATTTTTTTAGTTTGTTTTTATATTCTACATATAAATCCTTTGTCAGAAGAGTAGCTGGAAAAGAGTTTCTCCCATTCTTGAGGCTCTCTTTTAATGCTGTTTGTTTCCTTTGCTGTGTAGAAGGTTTTTAATTTGTAGCCTTCCCACTTACTGATTGATTCTTGGTTTTAATTAGGAGATTTACTAAGGAAATTGTTGCCTGAGCCTGTATATTGGAGTGTTGACCCTATGTTTTCTTCTAGCAGTTTCAAAGTTTCTGTTCTAATTCGTAGGTCTTTGATCCACTTTGAAGTTGACTTTCATCAACCAGTTTCATTGTACATATGGATATCCAGTTTTCCCAGCACTATTTGTTAAAAAGGCTGTCTTGTCTTCAGCATGTGATTTTGGCACCTTTGTCAAGGATGAGATGACTATATCTGTGTGGGTTTATCTCTGTGTCTTCTATTCTCTTTTATTGGTCTTCACTGTTCTTATGCCAAGATCATGCTGTTTTTGTTACTTTAGCTCTATAGTATTTCAGGTGTGGTATTGTGATGCCTCCAGCCCTGTTCTTACTGCTCACAATTACTTTGGCTATTCTGGGTATTTTATTTTTCTATATGAATTTTAGGACTTTTTTTTTCTGATTCTGTAAAGAATGCCATTGACCTTCGGATGGGAATAGATTGCATTTAGTAGTATGGTCATTTTGGCAATATTAATCCTGTCTATCCAAGAACATTATAGGTCTTTCCATCTTCTAATATGCTCTTCATTATTAAGAAGAGTTCTTACACTCTACCTGTTTCATCATCTTCTTACCTTCTTATGTGCCCAAATCTTCTTTAATTTGAGGATCACACAGAAATTGATGCATCAGTTGCTTTAGCTAATCCCATGGATAAATAATACTGTCTTCTAGATGTGTTTTGAGCCATAAGGAGTAGATTGGGGGTCTCACGTGAAGTAATACCAGCCTATGAGTTGTGTGTTTTTTCTTTCCCTTAGGTGTTCTATGCAGCAGTTTCAAATCAATACCAAAAAGTAACTTTAAATGTTATTCTTCAAATGTTTTAAAAAATGAAGTATACATTGTCTAAAAATGGAGTATGTATTCTCTCTAATTCAGTTATGTCATTCTTTTCATTTTATATTGAAGACTTCAGCGATTAGCCAAAGATCTTCTAAAACAACTGCAAGTACAAGACAGTGGCTCATGGGCAAACAATAAGGTCTCTGCTTTGGATCGGACACTAGGGGAGATTGCTAGAATATTGGAAAAAGAGGTATGTAACTAACCTTTGGCTTTTGAATTTTAATCTTTGTGGTCCTTTCTCACTATGACAGAACATAAAGCAGATCCTCAGTAAATGCCTTCTGTGTTTTCAGAAGCTGGTCAACAATGGTAGGTATTTTTTTTACTTCTGTTTAGGTATTTTCAGTTTTTTTAAATTAAAGTCCTCTTAAGCTGATGGTTTTATCAGTGATGTTTTTGTTTTTTCTTTTACCACACAAACAAGTGAAATTATTTAATCAGAAATAACAATTATAAAGATATGTAATTTTATGATAAAATATAAAATTCTGAGTTAAATAGCTAATAAATCATGAGATTTCCACAAACCACCTGTTTCCTCTGTTGACAACAGAATATTTGACAGTTTTCTTTAATAACTTGGAATCATTAAATGTTTCATTGACAGTTAAAAATTCTTAATGATTTTTATTATTCACTGTAGAAAAATGTTAAATATATAAAGAAGAGGTAAATCTTCCTATAATAATATCAAGCATTAACTTTTTATTATATTTTTTTCTAATTTTGTACATTTTTTATATTGGCCAATTTTATCAAAAATATTTTCCCATGTCTTTACAAATTCTTTGTAACTGAATAAATGTATCACAACTGAAGTAATTTATAACACTTAGGTGGTTTCTCATTTTCTATTTAAGGTAATGGCCATCTTTGTTTATTACCTGCAATTTTTTTTTGTTTTTTGTTTTCTGATTTAAAATCTATTATGTAGTAGTTGATATCTACAGAAGCATACAGTAATAAAATAGCATAAATACAGGAACAGCTATGTACTCATTACCCAAGTTAGACTGTTGCCAGTATAGTTAATAGCTCTGGTGTGATCCTTATTCACCTATTCCCCTACCTCCTGTGTGGTAAACTGTACAGAATTAAAGATGTATCATTTCCTTGTTTTTTTAAAACCATTTAACTGCTTTATCATATAAATTTATTCTTAAATAATATATTTAGAGTTTTTAAAAAATATTTTTAGTTGTAGATGGACATAATACCTTATTATTGAGGCACATCCCAGCAGTTCTAAGCTTTTTTTTGTTTTGTGGACTTATAAATATAGCTGTTTTTCATTCACTTTCACTATTGTGTAATGAAAACTCAATTGTTAATACAATGTTTTTATCCATTAGCCTGACATTGAAATCACCTAGAAGACTTAGACTTTGTATTTTTTAAAAATTTATATGGATTTTTATCATTTTTATTTGTGCATTAAAATTTTACATAGTAATAGGATTTATAATTTTACATACTCATATATGTACATAACATAATTTGGTTAATTACATTCCCCAATATTTCTCCTTTCCTTCTACCTCCTCATCCCCACCATCTCCTCCTTCTATTCCACTAGTCTCCTTTCTGTTTTCATGAGATCCCCATTTTTTTCCTCCTTTTTTCTCTCTAGCTTCCACATTTGAGAGAAGGTATGACCCTTGATTTTCCAAGTTTGGCTGATTTCACTTAACATAGGAGCATTTGTATTTCTAACAAGTTCTCGTATAATGTTAATAATGCTGGTACAAGGAACATACGTATAGAATTACTGCTGTAGGCTAGGACATGAACCTTAGGGTAAAATTGCTGGGTTCTTAGACACATGAGTGACCAACTTAAAAAATAGTGTTCAACTGTATTTTGGCATCAGACAGTACAATCCTCTGTGGGAACTGAAAGCAACATATTCATTTGTGGCATTGTGGCATCATGGGAGAGCCATATAAAGTCAGTTCTCCTGTAAAACACATGCCTTTCAGGATGTCAGAGAATTCATAAACTGGTAGTTGGCAGACATGTGTTAGATGAGAGTGTTTAGAAATTGGATGTGCCAGGAAAAATTTTAATCCTTCTCAAAATTAGTGTATAGAAGTTTTTTTTTCATAAAGAATAAAAGGTACTTAACATACTTCGACTTACAAGGCAGTTGCTTAAAGATAACACTGTGAATACCTAATCTCAAGGATATTGTTTTAGATTCAATTATCTACAGAATATTCAAGGAAAAAGTAAATCTGTATAAGAAGGTATATAGTATGAAAATCTAAGTAAGGTTATTTCAATCACAAAGGGGCAATTTACTGGAATACAACTGATTCCATATAATTTCAGGGAGAAAAATGTAGCCTGGCTCCCAGTCTAAATGGTCTGTGTCAGGAACCTTGCTATAAAGCTGTCCTCAGAGTATACACTGCTAAGACCACCTAAGAGTTTTAGCTTACCCACAATAAGGTCCTTTAGCTACTTTTATAACTAATATCCTTTTCACCTGGCCAAGCAAGACACACTCATTTTATGAAGACTTCTATTCTGTAGAGTTTTACTGACATTTCAGTGTAATTCAGCTGATGATATTTATGATTTCAGGCTAGGGGTTATAAATAACCATTCCTTTTGTTTGGAAAATTGCCTGGACTAACAAAATCATTAAAACCTAAGCCAAGTACCTAGTGAAAGATTTCAAGACAGCCTAGAAGTGATAACAGTAGGACTGGTGGAACTTGGGTATGCACTCAAAGATTGGTGAGAAATGAATCTTGAGGTCTTTCTCTACTTAGACCTCAAAACACTGATGCTTTTTATTATTGCTTTGAACAATTTTTCCTTAGATAATTTTTCTGTTCTGAGAGCTACTTGATAGCTAACAGATTGGACTTGTGATGCACAAAATCTTTCTTAAAATGGATCAAGAAATGGAGAATACCTGGGTTTATAGTACTTGGGTGTCTGAAGACTCTAGGAATTTTTTGAGTTCTCTGCTTCCATTTAGAAATTAAAAGTTTGTAAGCTTTGTTGTATGTGTTATACTTTTTAAAATCTTCAGCCACTTCTGTTTATAGATATTTGGTTGGTCTAGGGTGTTTGCTTGCCCCAGCTCTTCCCGGAAAAACATCTAAAACTGCTAGTGGGAGATATTTTCTTAAAAGCTTCAAAGAAGTGTCTTTTTATGGATCCATTTATGGATCCATTTTAACCCATTTATGGATCGGGTTATTTGTTTTATTTGGTGTTAAGTTTAAACACTTCTTAAAAGAAGAAATACTGTCAACAAATATGTGAAATAGTGTTCAATATCTCTAGCAATTAGGGAAATGCAAATTAAAACTACATTGAAATTTCATCTCCAGTCAGAATGGCAGTTACCAGGAATACAAATAATGATAAATATTGGTGGGGCTGTGAGGAAAAGGTGTACTCATACATACAGTGTTGGTGGGACTGCTAATCAGTGCAACCACTCTGCAAGCGGTCTGGAGATTCTTCAAAAAACTAGGAATGGAAACACCATGTGACCCAGCTGTCTCACTCTTTGGGGTATATCCAAAAGAATTTAAATCAGCATACTACAGTGACACAGCCATATCAATGTTTATAACAACACAATTCACAATAGCCAAGCTATGGAACAAACCATTCAGTAGATGAATGGATAAAGAAAATGTGAGATACACACACACACACACACACACACACACTCACAATAGAGTATTACTGAGTAATAAGGAAGAATAACTTGATGGCATTTGCCAAAAAATGGATGGAACTGGAGATTATCATGCTAAGTGAAATAAGCCAGTCCCCAGAAGTCAAAGGTCAAATATTTTCTTATATGTAGAAGCTAATCCAGAATAAGGGGAGCAGGGGAGGATAAAAAAAATAGAAGAAAGACCAGTAGAGAAGATGAAGGGGATCAAAGGGGAGGGAAGAAGGATGGGGTAAGGAAAGAAGAGTGAATGAAACTGACCTAGTTTTCCTAAGTCTATATATGAATATACCACAGTGAATCTCACCATCAGATATATCCACAAGACAGTAATTCAAAAAATATACACATGTGTGTAAGTAGCCGAAAGATCAATATAGTAGAAGGGAGGGAACAGATGGAGGGAGGAGAAGAGGAAAAGGGGAAGTACTAGGGACTAAAACAGAGCAAATTAAATTCCATACTTTTATAATTTTTCAAAATACTAATGTATATGGAACTGAAAAGAACCAATAAAAAGAAATAGAGGTATCAAAGAGCTAAGAAAAAATTAAAAAATGTCTACATCAAACAAAAGGCAAGAATTTAGAAAGTTGTACTTATAACTGAATGCCCTGTGGGCATTTGCCAGACTTGCAAATGTGGCTTATGGTTTGCAAGCCTTATGGGGCAAAGAGACAAAAGTGATAGCTGCTGAAGTATGAGGTCTAATAGGTTTTCCCAATTTTTCATCCATAAAAATAAGATCACATTAGGCTACTCCCTTATGTAATCTTGAACCTTCTCATTCAACCTCAGTGACTATGAAGAAAGCATCTTGGCACAGTGCCTAAATTATAACGATAATCCAACTCTGAAGTAGATTTGCAGCCCAAATTCATATGACCTTATTTCAAATGGTGAATTGAGTTTGAAGTAATACCAAATTGATTAGTGATGTCCTTAGGAATGTGATAAAAGGAAATATAAATTCTTCATTTTTGCTCTCAGATAATTTCCACTAGCTAATTTTAGAAGGACAAGTAGCTTCAGTTGCACTCACACACATACACAGAAGTTAATGAATGACAATGAGTAAGAACAAATAGAAACTAGAACTGTAGACTTTGCACTTACTAGTAAAAAATTATAAAACAATGTTTGCTATCTTCTAAGGAAGTAAAACACAAGATTGAAAATGTCTACAAGAATGAATTTGGTAGATAATGACTAGTAGATAATTCAGAGCTGTCTTCTCACTAGTGTCAATTAATGAAGCTAGACAGAATATACATTGGAACTGAATTGCTAACAAAGCATTGAAGTACTAGGTCAGGATCCAGGAATTTGGCATTTGGGGTCCCAGTACAATTAATTGGTGAACGGAAAGAAACGGATGAGAGGTTAAATAGTATTTCTTACACTGTTGTAGAACTGGTGGGGGGAAAATGTTGGAATCTCAGACTGTTACTGGTAGGATCTGTGGGGAAAACCTCACGTTTTGGCTCAGGATATTAAAGGGCTGCTCAAGGAGAGAGGGTAGACAGGAAGTACAACATTCATTGCACAGGCAGCAGCTTAGCTTTAAATCATCAGGGTGTGTGGGAAAATCCCAACTGTTGAAAAAAAATTTTAATAATTTTGAACCATTTGTACATCAGGCGCCTAACAGAAACAACTGGAAATTTTACTCTGGATACAGCTAACATCAATGTAAGTCTCAAATTATTTAAAAAAAAATTTTTTTCAAATGCAGTATTTGGCACAGTAAGGTAGTTAGGCCTATAAAGGATCAAAACATGAATAAAAATCAAAAGAAACAGCCTACAGAGGCTCTAGAATTATGCTTACCATGTTCCAGAATGTATTGATTACTTTTTAAAAAGTATGTAGCACATTCAAGAGAAAATGGAGTTTTGAGAACTGGACATTTACATATCAAAATTAAGAAAAAAATAGATGATGTAACAGTAGAATAAGCCAGCTGAAGAGAGAATCAGTGTAATGGGAAATAGATCGTAAGAAAGAATTCAGACTGAGATTGGAGGAAAAAAAAGGAAAATATAGCACAGAGTGGGAAAGTCCATAATTTATATATAATCATAACTCCAGAAGAAGACGCTATAGTAGAAACAATCTTTTTAAAATTTTTATTATTATTTTGTGTGTGTGTGCTTAACTACTTCCTCTCATTTCCCCCCCCTCCTCTTTCTCTCCCTCTCTCCCCCTTTGTCTCTCTCTCTCTCTCTCCCCCCTCTCCCGCTCTCTCTCCCCCTCTTCCTACCAGGTTAAAACTCTGGGACACTTAACCACTGAGCCATATCCCCACCTTTCTTTATTTTTTATTTGAGACAGGGTCTTACTAAGTTGCTTTGGGCCTCACTAAATTGCTGAGGCTGGTTTTGAACTTGCCATCCACTTGGCTCAGCTTCTCAAATTGTTAGGATTATAAGCATAAACTGGACCCAACTAGAAACAGACTTTGAAGTGACTGTCATTAAGAAGTTTCCAGTATTTTATAAATCAATTTACAGATTCAAGAAGCACTATAGAAAATCACATTACAAGGCAACCCCATTCATGAATTCAGATTCAGAATTCTTAAATCGAATTTTAGCAAAGTGAATTGTGTAATGAATGGTAAGAATAATACATCACTACAAATCTGGATTTATTCAGTGTATTTAAGTTGGTTTAACATTAGTTTATCTCAGTAACAGAAGAAAGGAAAAAATTTATCTCAAAAGATGCAGGAAAAGCATTTAGTAAGTTCAGCAGCAAGTCATTATAAAGATTCAAACTAAGTCTGGAATATAATGGGATCCCCTTAATCTGACAGACTGATTCTAATACATACGTATATGTCAAAATCATGTTTACTGATGAAATGTTAAAATCTTTCTATTTGAAAATGGAAACAGAAGAAGAATCTCTGCTATCAATACTCCTCAAAATTGTTATTCTAATTAGTGGGAAGAAATAAAAGCCATAAGGTCTTAAGAGAAAAATAAGTGAAAGTCCTTATTAGCAAGTGACATAAATTGCACATAGAATTTCAAAATAATTTACAGATAAATTATTTGAACTAATAAGTTTAACAAGGCTATTAGATATAAGGAGAGTATATCAAAATCAATTATATATATGACCTCAGAATACTAAATATCTAGGCATAAATCTATTTGTTTATAGATTGAAAAACTTACTATAATATATATTTCTCTTTTCTCTCCAAACTGATTTTTTAATTCACTGAAATGTCAATTAAAATTTGAGTAGACCTTGAAATGCAGATTCTAAAATTACAGAATTTCAAAGAATCATTAATGGTTAAAACACTGTTAGAAAAATGTAAGAGGGTTTGCTTATCAGGTATTATAACTTCTTATAAAGTTACAGGAGAGACAGGATGGTTAATGGATATAGAGATGGATAGGAGACTTGTAATGTTCTGTAGTACAATAGAATAACTATTCCTAACTACAGTTAATTGAACATTTTAAAAAGGCTGTCATAGAATTTTGAATGTTCTCAACACAAGGAAATGATGTATGGCTGGGGTGATAGATGTGCTAGTTACCCAGATCTGATTACTTACTACACATTATATACTGTATTGAAATGTCACCCCATACTTCATAAATATGTACAACACTATGTGTCAGTTAAATTTTAAAAATATAATTCAGTAACTAAGATTGTGTGCTATTGGAGTACAAATGGAGAAAAAGAAGTATGGTGCTTAATTGAATTCACAAACAGTCCCTTTCATATCCCTTTTACCTGATCCATGACATGTGAGGTAATTTTCTGTTCATATGAAAAAAGGAAGCACTACAAAGAATTGAAAAGTATACTATGTTCAGTCAGTGATATTATAACGATCAAATATCTTTGCTTTTAGAACTTAAACTTGACCTCTACCTCACATTATAAACAAAAATTAAATCCAGATGTTAAAAAGTATTTTAGGAGATAATATAAACAAATATTTTCTTGACTTTGGGGTTTTGCCCAGACCAGAAAAAGATACAGAAATATTAACAACAAAGGAAATGTTGATAAGTTTGGCTATATCAAGAATAGAAAATTTTGTTCAACAAAAGACATCAGGAGGGGAGTAAGAAAACAACAGAATGAGAAATTTTTACACATATAACCAATCAAGTGGCACTTAGAAGATATAAAGAATTCCTACAAATTAATGGGGGAAAATAAAAGCCCTCAAAGAATCCAGTAGGAAAATGACCAAGAGAAAAATGTTTCTCTAAGGAGGAATTCCAAATAGCCAATAAAGAAATGCAGAAGTAGTCACCCTCTTTAATAATCAGGAAAATCCAATACAAAATTTAATGTAATTCACATATCTGAATGACAAAAATTTAAAAGATCAAAAATACGAGGCTGACAAAAATCTAAAGCAATGGGAGCATTTATATACTCATAATCTGAAATTGGTACCACCCCTTTAGAAAACAGTTTGCTGTTTTTAACTAAATTTGTAGTCATTCATAACATATTTCACTTCCTATTATACTCTATAGAGAAATCAATGTACAGACTTGTACTTGAATGTTCAGTGGCAGCATTGTGTATAATCACCAAATATGGAAAATAGCCCAAGTATCCATCAGTGACTGAACAAATTATGGAATGTTATATAATAGAATATTATTCAGCAGTGAAAACAAATGAACTGTAGCTATGAGTAACAACATGAATATATTTTCCAATGTTTAATGAGAGAAACAAGTCACCCAAAAAAATATATTATACATCTGATATACAATAAATGTATAATATTTATTAATATGTACAATATATATTAACATGTATATAGATAATATATACTATTAAAGTTATTATATGTGTACACAAATGTATAGTTGCAATTCTAATTATATAAAATTCAAAATAAGGCAAAAAATATCCTATATTGTTTTGGTTTGTGTACATAGGTGATAAAACTACAAAGAAAATATTTTTTCCCCCACAAAAATCAAGGTAGTGATTGCTCAGTACCCTGCCTTGTTCTCCCAAGTACTAGGACTATAGGCGCCCACCAGCATTCCCAGCTTACTTCTTGATAGTAGTTACAGTTTTGAGATTGTACTTATTCTTTGCATAGCACTTAATGTTCGCAAATTTTTCTGACTTTTTTGTATGTTTTATGTTTCAGCATAAATTTACTTCATAAAATTCAAGTAAAATAAATGGCTCCAAAATATTCTTTTTAAAATATGTTTTTAGTTTTTGATGGCACTTTAATTAACTTAGATGTGGTGCTGAGAATCAAACACAGTGCCTCACACCTGCTAGGCAAGCACTGTACCACTGAGCTACAACCCCAGCTCATGCTCCAAAATATTCTTATTGCAGAAATGTTTAATTATTTCATATATGAGTTTCTAAAACATTCTTGTGTATGGAAAGGCATTTTCCTCATTTTTACTGTAGTATTAAATTTGGTACAACTGAACATGATTTGCATGTTTCTTCACTTTGCTCTTTGCTCTGTGATGATGAACATTACATTTACATCTGGATAGTAACGGCATCCCAGAAGCTTTCTGTGGTTTATCAGTAACATGAGACATTTGTATGCTGTTACGATAAGTAAACACTTTAAGCAGATGGATTAGACATGGAGTTTGTCCAGTTGCCTTTCCTGACTTTTTAGAATCCTGCCAAATTTAAATAGAGATTCAGCTGTGAATCTCTTGAACCTGAATAAGTAAACCACATAGATAGCAGCATTTTCAATTTTAACTGAATTGAGAGACGTCAAATTACACTTTACTTTCTCATATGAATAGCAAACTCTGCCATGCTTTGGAGTTTTCAAAACTCATCTTATAAAATTCTACTACCAGACACCTGTGGAAGTTAGAAGGGTAGAAACCCCTCCCTACCATTTTTCCCTCTTTTTTCTCCCTTGTCATCTCTTTGTAGCTGTTTAACACATGCCTAGATTGAGAGAAGATAAATCACTAAGCTTTGAGAGTTCTTTTTTAAAATCCAAATTATATTCAGAAAATTGTGTTCATGTCTGCTAGACACTGCCTATCTTCTACACCCCATGGTTTTATTTGGTTTTACTTATTTTCAGCTGGAATGCTTCAGCTGAGGAGAACTGGAAAGTATTTAACAACCCAAATCTCTTCTTTTGATCCCCTGTTTTCAAGTTATGTAGCTGTTTTTTCATAGCAGCTGATAAATAACTGAATATAAAGTGTATGACACCCGTATTTTGTCAAAGGTTACAAATGAATATCCCAAAGTAAAATGAAAATATGTCTCAGACTTTCTTCATCTAGCTTGAGTTAGAAGACTAGTGTAAGGAAAAATGAAATTGTTATTTCTAGAATCCAACAGAAGTTTGATTTATATATGATTTGTACTTTTTAAAAAGTAAGTGTTTAGGGAGAGGAAAATTGGAAAGGGGGTATTAAGTACTTTCACGATAGAAATATTGGTTATTTTGTTTTAGAAGGTGGTTACATAGATGTATGCAGTTGATGAAATTCATCAAATTGAGTACCTAAGTCTGGGCTTTTATAAGATGTCAGTTTTCCCTCAGTTTTAAAAACACAATTGCTAAATAATGATTCCCTGGCCAGACACAGTGGCACACACCTGTAATTCCAGCAGCTTGGGGGCTGAGGCAGGTGGATCCCAAGTTCAAAGCCAGCCTCAGCAACTTAGCAAGGCCCTATACAACTCAGTGAGACCCTGTCTTTAAGTAAAATATAAAAAATAAAATATAAGGGCTGGGGATATGGTGCCCCTGAGTTTAATTCCTGGTGTATATACACACACACAACTTCTAGATAATGATTCCAAAATACAGATTCATAAGGTGAAGGTTACCTTGATACAGACACACTATTTTAGTTCTCTCATCTGTAATCACTTATTTTGGCTTCCTTGTGAAAAGTACCCTTTAAAAGCAAATATATTTGCTATAAAAATTCAATGATGCATATTGATGATGCCAGTTTATAGGAATACTTTTCTTTTGATTATGCAAATTAACTCTTTGGTGAACTGCTTTAAAATTATTTTTTTAATCTCTTGCTTTTTGTAATAAAATAGAGATTTACATAAAACAGTAACAGAGAATGATGATGAATAAAGATGACAACCCCAGTAAAAACTATTTAAGAAATAAAGCATTGCTAGCATCTCAGAATCCTCTTACCTACCCCATCTTATTCTTTAAGATAAAAATATTTCTGTTAATCATACCCTTAATTTTAGGACAAACTATTCACTTAGATTTCCAAAGTCACTTCTTTTTCTTTCAGGTTTTATCACCAAAGGACCTATCTCTGAAAAAAATTGATCATTTAAATAGCCTTTTAAAAACTTAATTTAAGTGAAATCCTACTATATATCAGTACCTTTATTTTATTTTTATGTGGTGCTGAGGTTCGAACCCAGTTCCTCGCATATGCTAGGCAAGCACTCTACCACTGAGCTAAAACTCCAACCCCTATTTTGTATATTTTCTTTTGTCAACATTAGTTTTTTGAAAATTTATGTTATTACAGAAGTTTTTTTTTCATTGCTTATGTAGTGTGTGTGCTGTTGTATAAATTCACTGCCCTGGTGTTGTGGTTTCAATGTGAGGTATACCCCTAAAGCTCACATTGAGACAATGTAGAAGGTTCAGAGAAGAAATGATTGGGTTATGAGAGCCTTAACCCAGTAAGTGAGTTAATCACCTGATGTTATTAATTGAGTCATAACTGAAGGCAGGTGGGTTGTGGCTGGAGGAGGTAGGGCATTGGGGGCATGGTTTTGGGGTATATATTTGTATCTGGCGTGTGGAGCTCTCTCTGTCTCTCTCTCTGTACTTTCGGATTATCATGTGAGCTGCTTCCCTCTGCCACATTCTTTCTCCATGATGTTCAGCCTCACCTTGAGGCCTGTGGAATGGAGTCTGCTGTCTATGGATTGAGACCTCTGAAACCATGAACCCCTAAATAAACTTCTCCACCTCTAAAATTGTTCTGGTCAAATCTTTTAGTCACAGCAGTGAAAAAGCTGACTAAAACACACAGTACTTATCCATTCCACTACTTTAAAAAAAATTTTTTTTTTGTAGTTGTAGATGGAAAGAATGACTTGATTTTATTTGTTTTTATGTGGTGCTAAGGATTGAACCCAATGCCTCACATGTGCTAAGGCAAGCACTCTGCCACTGAGCTACAGCTCCAGTCCTCCATTCCACTATTGATGTATATATTTGTATTTCTTTTATGAAATATGTGTTCCTAAGTATGTATCCTGGTACTCATGCAATAATTCCTGGGTCATGGGATGGAGATATATATATATATCTTTAACTTGTAATAAAATGCAAAATCATTTTCTAAAGAAATTTTATCAGTTTGCAGTTCTACCAGCAGCAAGCCCTGTTGGTCTCTTCCTTTTGAACACTTGATATTATAAGACTTTTTAATTTTTGCTAATCTTCTGTGTATTTAGTGGTTTCTTATTGTAGTTTAAATGTGCATTTTTTATCGGCAGGTTAGTTTGGATAGTATTTCAATTTATTGATCTTTTGGATTTCTTCTTTTGTGGTGTACATTTTCAAATCTTTTGTGTATTTTTCTACTGATTATAAGAATTCTCTAAGTTTTGGCCACAGTCCTAGATTTTTCATATATACCAAAAATATATCTTCTACTGTTCTTTAGTTGTTTTTTAGTTTCTTTTGGTTCTTTTGGTAAACAAAAGTTCTTAGTTTTAATGTGTCAGAATTATTAATCTTGTCTTTTATGGTTAATAGTTTTTGCTATTCTATTAAAGTATTGACCAACCTCAAAGTCAAAAAGATCTCTTCCTTTATTATTGAGGTAACATTTACCTTTACTTTTAGTCTGTTATCTATCTGGAATTAATTTTTTTTTCCATAATGAAACATTTAATTTTACACCCTGCCCCTGCAACTGGATACTTAATTTTTTGAGCACCATTGTAAAAGACCAGTTTTCCACACTGTGTTTCAGTGCCTCCTCTATCATAAATCAAAAGTTTGTAAATAGAACGGGTTTTTTGCTAGTTTCTAATTTTTCCCATTTATACTGTTTCCTTTTTCTTTTGCTAATACTTATACACTTCATTTTTAAGCACTATAACTTTATAAGTTTATTATAAAGTTAATCATTTCCAGTTTATTAGTTTTCCCTCGAGTTGCCTAATATACTTTTAAAACAGTCCATTAAATGCTTAATTGTAATCACAGTATTTTTTTTTTATACGTTTTCTCTTACACTGTCATGTTTCCTTTTTAACCTGTTTTTTTTAACTCCATGATAATTATTTTGTTTTAAATTTTTGTGTCTATATTCATAATGGATACTGGTCTGTAGTTTTCTCCTCTGGTTTTGATACCAGGATAATACAGGCTTCAAAGAACAAGTTAGGAAATATTCTCTCCTCTTTGATTTTTTTGCAAGAGTTTGAGAAGAATTGATGTTAATTCTTCCTTGAGTCTCCTGTATCGGGATGTCCATCGCATTCTCAAGGTCTGCAAATTTTTCTGTTATTGTTTCCCTGAACAGTTTATTCCTGCCATTACTCTGCATCTCATCATTGGTAGAATTTACCAATTAAGTCCTCTGGTTCTTGGGAGTTTTTAAATTATGTCTTCAATCTCTTGTTATAGGTTAATTCGGATTTTGTATTTCTTCTTAAAAACAACATATAGTTGGGTCTTGCTTTTTAATCCATTAATTGGGTTGTTAGCATCATTTACATTCAGTGTTATTACAGAGAGATGTTCATCAATTCCTGCCATATTGACTTATTTCTAATGTTTAATTTGGTCCTCTTTCTCATTTGCTTAGCTACTCTTCAAATGAGATTTGTCCATTTGTGAACTGTGGAGTTTTTTCTTTTTTTATTTCTTCTGTGTGTAGTAGTTCTTCAAATATTTTCTGTAGTGCTAGCTTAGTAGCCATTAATTCTTTTAGTTTTTGCTTATCATGGCTTCTTCAGTTTTGATATATATTGTTGCTAGATGTAATAATCTCATGTGACATTATTTTCCTTTAGGACTCAGAACACATCATTCCATGTCCTCCTGGATTTTAAGAGTTTGTGCTAAGAAATCAGAAGTGATTCTGACTGACTTGCCTCTAAACATGACCTGATTTTTTTCTCTTGAGAGTTTTAAAATTCTGTCCTTGTTCTGTATGTTAGGCATTTTAATTATAATGTGTCATGGAGAGGTTCTTTTTTTCATCTTGTGTGTTTGGGGTTCTGAATGTCTCCTGTATCAGGATGTCCATCGCATTCTCAAGGTTTGCAAATTTTTCTGTTACTGTTTCCCTGAAGAGTTTATTCCTGCCATTACTCTGCATCTCACAAACCTTTTCAGTTCCAGCGATTCTTAAATTTGGTATCTTAATGTTGTCCCAGGATTCTTGTAAATTCTTATCATGGTTACTTCTTTTTTTTCATACTGTTTGCAAGTTCAGTGCCCGCCTCTTTGTCTTTCAGCTCTGAGATTATCTTCAAAATGGTCTGCTGTATTATGAGATATTTTCAAATGAACATTTTATTTGATTTATTGTGTCTTTCATTGCCAAGATTTGTCTGATCCTTTTTCAGTATCTAGATTTGTTTTGTAATATAGTTTCCCTACTAGTTCTTTGGTGATGATTATACATTGTATTTTGATAGAGTGTATATTAGGAACAGAGCTTGAGGATTCTACCTTACTGTAGGTCTCAATACAGAAGAATCTTCTTTGTAGATCTGGCAATTGTGTTGTACACAGCAGAGTATGTGGAGTACATCATCTGTGATTGTTATTCTTCACTTGGCAACTCTGTCTAAAGGGTATGGGAGTGATCTCGATTGAGACCCCTTATTGATCTGGTGCTCACAGCTTTGCTTTAATTCTCTCTGCTCTTGCTGTAGCAATGAATGTCAATGAGTATATCCTGTGGGCCTTCCCCAGCCATTCCTACTTGGAGCCTGGTTGCTAGAGTGGAGTTTTTTTTTTTTCTTTTCTATTCTTCATATTAAAGTATCATTGTAGTTTGAGTATGGTTATTTTGAGTGGGGAGCAAGGTGCACTGTCTCTTGGTTGGATTTAGGTCATCAGCAGAGCTACCCAGTGTACCTCTAGTGTCCTGATAGATTCCAAGCATCTCACAGTAAAAGGGGGAAGCAAACAATAGTAAAAATAGTAACAGACAAAATACAACCCAAAAATAAATACCCAGTGCCTTCTATGACATCTACAACACTAATTACCACAAAAACAGGAATGATGGGGTCAGCAGTTGCCAACAGCAAAAACAGTAAATAGCTGTGAACTAGATCTGGCATTAAAGTTGACAACAGATGTCAACTACACCATCCACAGTACTAATCACTGCAACAACATGAATGGTGAGGCTAGAGTTACATAAACCAAACAGTTCTAAAAGATGGTAAAAATGTAGTTCAGTAAGAGAAAATAAAATGTGATAGGAAGGTAAAATAAGCTATCCCACTCCTTGGCCTATACCCTAAAGACTTAAAAACAGCACACTACAGTAAAGCAGCCACTTCAATGTTTATAGCAGCACAATTCACAATTGCAAAACTGTGAAAGCAACCCAGATGCCCTTCAATAGATGAATGGATAAAGAAACTGTGGTATACACACACAATGGAATATTACTCAGCAATTAAAGAGAATAAAATTATGGCATTTGCAGGCAAATGGATGGAATTGGAAAGCATTATGCTAAGTGAAGTAAGCCAATCCCAAAAAACCAAATGCTGAATGTTCTTTCTGATTAGTGGATGCTGATAAATAAGGGAGGTGAGAATGGGAAACATAAGAGAAATAGAGGAACACTGGATGTGGCATGGGGGAGGTGGGGGGTGGGCAAGGGGAATGGGTATAGTAAAGATGGTTGATTGAGATCGTCATCACTATCCTTGGTGCATGTATGAAAACACAATTGGTATAACTTTATCTGGTTTGCAACCAGAGAAATGGAAAAACTGAGTTCTATATATGTGCTATGACTTGAAATGCAATTAAATAACCTAATAAAAAAAAAGATAAGCAGATCTATTTAAAAAAAAGTTTAGAATGTTGAAAATGTGAACAGAGAGAAAGCAAAAAACATGTATCGAGTAATGGCTATAAAAAGAGGAGGAGAAATAATAGTAAAAGAAGAGAGAACAAGAGAATTTGGATTAGAAGGACAAGAAAGCAGAGGAAGAGAAATAACCAGAAACAAACCAAAATGATACAAAACCCTAACCCTCAAAGGGCACCTCAAAGAAAAGTAAGTTATCTTTTTTTAAAAAATGCTAAAAATAAGGAAAAAAGCAATGTGTATGTGTGTGTGTGTGTGTATGAAACAATCAGTACAGCAAGAAAGTCCCCACAGAAAGAAAGAAAGCGAGAGAGAGAGGAAAGAAAGAGGTAGAGAGGGGAGGGAGGGAGGAGAGGAAAAGAAAGAAAAAGAAGGAAGGAAAGAAGAAAGGAAGACGGTTCTCCACTGATGTGGTCAAAACTGTCAAGGATGGAAGACCACTGCCTATGACCAACTCTGCCTTTTTCATTTCTTTTTGGTCGTGCCCCCCTTAGAGCAGGGACTGGGGATTGTTAAACTTTTTCTCTTTTTGTATTGCTCACTGAGCTACCAGATGGAATGGTCTAAAACTGAAACTGTTTGAAATACCTTTAAACTTCCGTTCTCACCAGTAAAAGGTAGCACAAATGAAAAATACTGTTGATTGGAGTTTTGACCAGACAGACTAGATCAGTGCACTCCCAGACTGTGGCTGCTGCAGAGTTCTAAGAAGGAATTTCCTACACAGAAGGTTTAACCCTAATCAGGACTTAGGGACTTTGTCAGATGGTATCTCCTTATGTTCTTCTAGGTACACCCTAGGCCATGTGGCAGGTGCTTGCCAGAATATTATGGCAGTATTTGCTATGATCTCCCAGGCTCCCACAGCAATAAGCTGCAGTGTGGTCTTAAAGATGGCTCCCTGACTCAGCTCTCTGCTTGCCAGTTGAGAAGCACAAAACACTTTTCAAACACATTTGCTGTGTGTAGCCTTTGGAACAAGTAAGTTCAGGGTGCTTTTCTGTTCTATAGGTTTTTCTATGCCAGATTTGTCTGATGGGTTTCTCTGTGTTTATGTTATCCTTCTCCTCTGCTATGCACTGGCACTCTGCCACAACCAGCCTGGCTCTGATGTGTAGTCTTTCTTGTTCTTTGTTCAGTGTACCTGAATTTCTGAATCTCCAAGAGACTCTGTCCAATATTGAATTTCAGTGAATTCCCTCTTTCACCCACCTCCCTGAGAAACAGTGCTCCCTCTGCTTGAATCTCAAGCCATGGAGCAACTAGAAATACAGCCTTCCTCTAATCCACCATCTTGAATCAAACTCTAGTGTTATTTTTTAAAATAAAATATATAATAGAATAGGAGAATAGTAAATTATACAAAGTATGGATTTTAGAAAATGGCTGTTCCAGTTAGGTTAATCATTTGTGTAACTGAACATCAACCTGTTTCATATTAAACCATGTTGCAAATCTTAAAAATCATATACTGTCTTCTGTTTAGAAAGGTACAACACATTAAAATTTAGTAGAAAAGAACAAAATTTATATTGACCAACTCAGCATTGCGCAAGTCCTCATTCAAAAAAGTATCCTCATTGACTAGAAATATAGACCATTAGACTAGTGTTGATTTCTAAATCAGTCCCACACATTTTTTTGTTTGTGGTTGTTTCCATGCTTTGTGTGTGTGTGGTGGTTGGTTGTTTCTTTGTATGAACAGAGAGATTATTGCATGCCTAGAGAGATTTAGGTATGACACATCAAACCCAGATTCACCATTCATCTAGGTAAGTAAATGCCAACGCACTGTGATAAGCCACCTTTCCCTAAAACAGGGCTAAAGAAAGTTACTCAGAGTTATTAGATAGAATAACACACTTTCCTTGAGTGCTAGTTAATTCAAACATCTCAAGTAAAAAAGTTAAAACCATTTTTACATTATGTTTTTGTCCATACCTGTACAAAAGACCATTTTCATAATATCTCTTGAAAAAAGTTAATTGATAAAATATTTTGTGATAAAATAATTTACAAATAACTTTTCAACAAGGCATGTCAGTTATCACTGTCAGTAAAAAGTGTCATGACAGTGATGTTTGAGAAGTGGAAATGGGACAATGAATTATTTAATCTTAGTTTATTTACATTGCTGAAAATGACTGCTAATGATAAAATTAAGAACAAATTGTAGCAGTTCTTTCTCACTAATAAAATCCTTTGTTGAGCATATCACTATTATAATTATAAATGAATAAGTAAGTAAATAATACTGACAATGTAAGAGACCTTTTCAGCCCAATATGTGGCATTGAGTAATTTCACTTCTCAGGTGTTATGTTTATTGAAATTTTCTGCCCTCAGCAGCCTGCTGGTATTTCATTGTGCTGCCTATCTCTCAATATACTCCTCTCAGACTCACCTTAGTAACTGATTGCCTCAGGCAGTGAGTAAGCACTTCCTGTTTTAAACTACATTTATATACATAGGATTCATGGAAATAGTGACACTAAGAACAAGAAATTGCATATACTTAAATTTGATGCCATCTGTTCTGAGTTCAGCTGAATTCTTTTAAATTAGTAGATGTCAGAGCATATACCTTATGTATCTATAGGAGGTAGAAAACTCATTCCTGTTTAGTAACGTATAATATAAAACTTTGTTTTCTGGTGAAAACAAACACAGATCATATTATGAAAAACAATACAAACATGTTGTATATTTGAAATAAAATACCTATGAAATCTTAAAGATGTTTCTTTCTGTTGCTGTTGTATGCCCACCCATGCCCATTCATTGGAATTCTTTTTTCTCTGACAGTAAGATTCATAAGTGGACAGTTGGAGTAACTCATATTAGAATAAATTAAATCATTTGACTTCTCCTCTATTCTGTTTCTAGAAACTAAAAAATTAGGATTGATTGAAACTTTTGGTGGGGATCAGAACTGAACCATTATTGGTAAAGTATTTAACTATTTAAGTCCCAACTTTTCAATTCTGCAATATAATAAATATTCAGGTATTCTTTTAGAGTTACCATAAGTGGTATATTTGCTGCTCAGTTTTTTATATGTGTTTCATATCTGGGACAATGGGACAAAAATAGGCTAATGAAGCACTGAGAGCAATGTTAAAAGCACAGGCTTAAAAACCTGATTTTTCATTACTGTGTGATCTTAGATGAATTAATTATTCTCTCTGGGCTTCAATTTCCTCAGTGAATGTAAGATATTGATACATCCCAAATAATTGTATTGCTATAAATGAAATAATGTATGTTAAATATCTGGCAATCAATAGGCAGTTAGCAGATGTCGATAAAATATACTGGAACTGTTAAGAGTGGCAGCGCTTTGTAGCTATTATGCAGTTGAATTTAAATTCCAGATTAGCCATGTAGTAGCTCCATGAACTCAGCTAAGTTATTAACCTTTATAAGCTTTAGTTTCCTTCTTTGAAAAATAAGGGTGGATTATATATACATGGTTCATTGAGATTTGATAATTTAGTAACAACATGATCAAGTAGTATTTATCACAGAAATAACAGGATGATAAAAATAAATGAATATAAATTATCACTTTAAAAATTTAGAGATAAACAGAAAAGCCTCAGCTAAAATTCAATACTTCAATTTTTAACAGTTTTGAAGATTTAAAGAGGAGCCTGGTAAGAGTTGTCACCAGAAACCTGCAACGCATTTAATATTATATTTAATAATGAAACAGTAATGCATTGCCCTAGAGATCTTGGCCTGCTCAGTACAACCAGAAGAAGATAACTAGCTGGTATATAGCAATACAGCCATATTTTTCTATTTTCCTCTCATTTGATCTTGAGGTCTGTCTCTGGAATGTGGCTATAAGTTCTAGCCCTACCTTGTTTGGGCTCCAGGGGAGGTAGTCATGGATGTTTATGGTATTTTTTTCCACAAGGTACTTATTTATTCTGATGAATGACCAAATGCCTAAGTGGCCGACTTGTGACCAGGTATCCCTCTCACAAGAATTTTGTTTATACTGGCAGACACTCTTATCTGACTTGTGTCTAGTTTTTTCCTTACCAAGATGATCACTCTCTAGGCAAGGTCTGGAGGAGAGGAGAATTATATTCAGGTTTGTCAGTCAGGTGAGACACAGAGAAGATTGCATTAAAAAACGCATTAATAATAGAAGTAGTGTGTTAGCTATATATCAGAGAGATGAGGGCAGCATACCTCACGGGGACAATGGGAAGTGCAGAGCCATCTGGGACATGCATACTCAACAGGTAGTGAGTGAGGCACAGAGAGAAGGACCTGTGGGCTAAAGCCTTTATTGGGGTCTAGGACATTACCCAAGCAGGTTTCTTAAGGAGAGTTCTAATTTGTGGGTTTATAGCACAAAGGTATGAGTTCTGTGCAGTCATGCAGTAAGTTGAGAGGTGGTCACTGGGGGGTGGGGGGGCGCTCTAAGTAGTCTCTGTGGGGTGTTCCATAGAAGTCAATCTCCAGAAGAGGTTGTATAAAGTGGTATCTGGATGGACCACATTGAAGAACTAGGAATTAGGGAAATGGAAATTGTGCCAAGCCCTATTTCTCCTATGAGAAAATTCAACCTGTATTCAGAATGGATGCCTAAGCAACATAAAATAGAGGATTTCACTGTACATGTGAGTTTTTGAAGCCAGTGCTCCATCCTGATTGGTTATAGCTATGAGGCATTTTGCTAAGTATTTTGAACATCATGCTTGAACAAAAGACATGCAAAGAAGTTGCTTGTATTTGATGAGATTGTTCTAGTCTACACTGAAAATACAAGAAAACTCACAAATTCTTAAAGCCAAAAAGAGAATAAAAATAAAGCAGGATCCCTGGGTATAGAATTCATTTACCAAAATAGATTGTGTTTCTGGGTACCAGTGACTAACAATTAGAAATTTCAAAATGAAAAAAAAAAAAAAAAAGTTATTCTAAGTAGCCACAAAACTACTACATATCTAGTAATAAATCTTTTTTAAATACAAGACTTATAGCCGGGCGCGGTGGTGCAAGCCTGTAATCCCAGCACTTAGGGAGGCTGAGACAGGAGAATCGCGAGTTCAAAACCAGCCTCAGCAACAGCGAGGCACTAAGTAACTCAATGAGACCCTGTCTCTACATAAAACACAAAATAGGGCTGAGGATGTGGCTCAGTGGTCGAGTGCCCCTGAGTTCAATCTCCAGAAATAAATAAATAAATAAATAAATAGACTTATATAAATAAAATTATAAAACTATTGAAAGAATATTCAAACAAATGGTAATACATGATGTTCATGATTAGGAGAACTCAGAATGCTACATAAAGATGTCAAGTCTTCACAAATTAAACCATAAATAAAATTAATCAATCAAAAATGGCAATTGAGCCATGTGCAGTGGTATGCCCAGGAAATCCTAACTACTCAAGAGGTCAAGGCAGGAGGATCACAAGTTTGAGGCCAGCCTGGGCAGTTTCACAAGACCTGTCTCAAAATAAAATTTTAAAAAGTACTGGAAGTGGGGGCTGGGGTTATGGCGCAGTGGTAGCGTGCTCGCCTAGCACGCGAGAGGCACTGGGTTCGATCCTCAGCACCACATAAAAATAAAAAAAATAAAGATATTCTGTCCACCTACAACTAAAAAATAAATATTAAAAAAAAAAAAAAAAAGTACTGGAAGTGTAGCTCAGTGATAGAGCACCCCTGAGTTTGATTCCCAGTACCATATGTTCACAAAAGAGGGAAGAAACAAAAGGAAGTTGACTTTTTCATGGAATATTACAAAATGATCCTGAAAGTTCTTTAAAAAAAAAAATAGGTTTGAGAATAACCAGTTAGTTTTTTTGTTTTGTTTTGTTTTTTTGGTTTTATGTACCAGGGAATGGACTCAGGGACACTCGACCACTGAGCCACATCCCCAGCCCTATTTTGTATTTTATTTAGAGACAGGGTCTCACTGAGTTGCTTTAGCAACTCGCTTTTTTTTGTTGAGGCTGGCTTTGAACTTAAGATTCTCCAGTCTCAGCCTCGCCACTGGCTGGGATCACAGGTATGCACAATCATGCCTGGCTACCAAACAATTTTAAAGAAGAAATAAATAAAATTTTTTTAAAACTGTAGTAATTAGAAGTATTATTTTTCTCTTTATACATTTTGGCAAACACTTATTAAGCAATGATTAGGCATGTGCTTTGATATAAATAAATCAGTTGAAAATAATCTCTTAGAAATGGCTTTTACATGTATATATGTGTATGTAAAACACATGCATGTACATGAATGTGTGTGTGTGTAGAGAGAGGGTCTTGATTTATGTAAGTTACCTATTCAGTAGTGGGGAAGAATGGATATATGAGCAAGTAAATAAATAAGCACATGTATAAAAATTAATTCTAAGATGAATTAAAGACCTGTATGTAAAAACAGTGTATTTAGAAGATACATAGTCTACCTATCTTTTATAACATCATGTAGAAAATAATTTAAGATCCCAAAATATGATCAGTCACATTGAACTAAAAAATAAAAATTCTTCAATAAGAGATACAGAGTAAACAAGTTTAAGTGCCAAAGAATGGAGAATATAATTTGCAACATATATAACTAGCAAATGAACTAGTAAAAGTATATAAAATTTGTCCTACAAATCAGTAAGTTTTAAGGAATCAACCCATTAGAAAATTGGGCAGAATCACAAAAAGAGAAATCTAAATGGCTAATAAATATTTGGGAAGATGTTTTACTTCATTATCAGAGACCTATAAATTTAAACAAGATACCATATCACTCCTACTTCTCTGGCAAAAAATTGAAAATGCAAAATACTAAGTGTTGGAAATCATATGAGGGAAAAGGAACCTTCAAATACTTCTAGTGGAAGTATACATTGAGAAACTACTTGGAAGAGCAAGATCTGGTAAAGTTTTAAGCTGCTCATTCCCTGTTTAGTCCCCCCCAGTTTTACTTCTAGGTTTCTATATTAGGAAAACTCCAAACCTGAATGTAGTGGGATCTATAAATGGATTCATGGATTTGTATTGCACTGTCTTTTTCATAGCAGAAACCTGAAAACAACATCAGTGATAGGATAGCAGTAAGAGAATTGATATATTTGCAACATTAATGAACTGTGTGCCAGGAACTGTGTACCCGGGACTTTTCTAGTACTGAAAATGTAATGATAAGCAAGACAAATTTTTTGTTGTTGTAGAACTTGAGTTCTGTCAGTTAAATTGAATGGAGGTAAAGAATGTATTCACTTTGTGAAAAATCATTAAGCTCTATACTTAAAATTCATGTGTTTTTCTCTATACTTAAAACATTTGCTTTAAAAAAGTAGTAGATGCAATTGTGAATAAAAAGAGCAACTTTAAAAAGTTTACATACAGTATATTACCATTTATGTAACATTTTTAAATACTCAAGTTACTTCATAGGAATGAGATAGTGTGGAATGCTGTGGTAGGTAAAAGTGTAGGCACACTAATAGGAAAAATACACACCAATTTAGGGTAGTCATGACCTCTGAAAAGGTCAGGGAATTGGATTGAGGGCAGGGGAGCTAACCCTATCTGTTCTGTTTCTTTTTATTTAAAAAAAAACAAAATTGAAAAAACTAAAATTTATTAATTGTAAACATACATAGATTTGGGTTATATTCTCTGGTTTTGTGTATATTTGAAATACTTCCTAGTTAATATTTTTAACTTAAAAATATGTGGCAGTCTGTATAAGATATCTTTGTCTTACATTTTCATCATGTGAACTTTATACTCCCATGAACTTGGGATGGCAATGGATCTTGATGTATAGATTTTTCCTGGAAAGGGTACTAAACCTGTTGGTAGGTAGTACTCTGCCACATAGGAAATTGTTGTAAAAGTTAACTCTGTATCTAACTTAGTCTTATTATTGAAGTGTAACCCTACTCAGGTATGGTGGTTCACATCTATAGTCCCAGCAGCTCAGGAGGCTGAGGCAGGAGGAGCACAAGTTTAAAGCCAGCCTTGGCAAAAATTAAAAATCAAAATTCAAAAAATAAAGCTGGGAGGTAGCTCAGTGGTAGAGTGCCCCGGGGTTTAATTCCTAGAACAAAAACAATGACCAAAAAAATTAAAAATGTAGTCCTTCTGTGGTTTCTTGTGTGTATCCTGAGTATTGATCTTTTTTCCTTGCCTTGAGTGAGCTCTAGAAAATTTTTGTTATTCTTTTGCCTAATTTTTTGAATGGAGGCTGTTTTTTTGTTTTTTGGTTTTGGCAGGTTTTAACTTGGGCCTGATGGTTGGTAGGTAGTTTGGATGGTTTTTGTTTTATCTTGTGGAATATTATTCACATATTCATGGCCTCATATTCAGCAGTAGGCTTAAGGCAAGCCCATGTGAATTTCTAGAATTAATTTCCCTGTGTTTCTCCTTCTTTTCTGCTGTGGGTATTCTGTCCCACATATCCCATCCATCTCCACCTTCCTAAACTCTTATTTCTGTCTCCTCAGCTTAGTAAAATCATCATGCTTTACTGTGCATCTTCTTCCCTTAACCATAGTCAGCAAAACGCCAAGGTGATAAGGGAGCTCACACCATTTATTTCCCTTCTCTAGGCATAGCCCTGAAGTACCTGTTGTCTTAATATTTCAAAAGTAATTTTATATACTTTATTCAGTGTTCTAGTCATTTGCACCAGGAGACTTAGCCTGGTCCCAGTTTTTCTAACAGTGGCTGGAAGATGATTTTTTTCTCTTTCTAAAAAAAAAAAAAATACCCGTTTTCTTACCCTGTACACCATCAAGGAAGAGGAACATTGGCAGCCCAGTAGCAATGAGCATTATATTGTGCACTCCAAATACCATATCTCCTTTAAAAGGACCAAAGTCATTGGAGTAATAGCTGCATGTCTAGCATAGTATGTTCAATATGAGCCTGAGATATCTGTACTCCTGTGCCAGTTGGCAAATAAGCTATCACATAATGTTTTATCATAAGATCTAAGTTTTATCACAAGATCTAAAGGGGTTGCTATGGCCCACAGTGATAATAGGTCATCAAAAAGAGTGACTGTAGCTGTATAAATGTTAAATATGTAAAAACACATGAATTCATGATGATGCTGTAGGGAGGAAAAAACTCATTCGTCATCTTCAAAAGTAGCTATAGCACCAGCTCATCATTCTGAAAATTGGTAAATTATGGGAGGAAATGAAGTATCTGCCCCATCTTTTTAAAAAATTTTTTCTAGTTATTGATAGACCTTTATTTTATTTATATGCAGTGCTAAGAATCAAACCCAGTGCCTAACACATGCTAGACAAGTGCTCTACCACTGAGCCACAACCCCAGCCCCCGTCTTCCTTATATAAATAATTACTTCAAGTAGCTAAGTAATTGATGTTAATAAATTGCAGAAAGAATGATAGAGAAAACCACTATTTTCTTAATCCTGTAATGAAATAATGAATCTAGGTAACAAACATCAGTGGATACTAAAGCCATTTGTTGCTTAGTTAATTGGGATTATATGTAAAAATATGTTTGTGTCTTATATACAATATGTATGTGGGTATAGATAGATTCTAAAATACCTTAAAATGACATATAGTAATTCACATACCAGACAAGTTACCTACTTAAAAATACACAGTTCATCTATGTTCATCAGAGATATTGGTCTTAAGTTTGCTTTACTTGATGTGTCTGTCCATGTCTGGTTTTGAAGTCAGGATGATACTAGCTTCATAGAATGAGTTTGGAAGGGTTCCCTCCTTTTCTATTTCAATGAATAATTTGAGGGGGATTGGTGTTCATTTTTCTTTGAAAGTCTGGTAGAACTCTGTTGAGAAGCCATCCAGTCCTAGGCTTTTCTTTGATGGCATCTTCAACTTCATTGCTTGAAATTCATCTGTTTAAATTTTCCGTGTCCTCCTGGTTTAATTTGGGTAGTTCATATGTCTCAAGAAATTTGTCAATGTCTTCAACATTTTCTATCTTATTGTAGTATAAGTTTTCAAAATAATTTCTGACTATCCTGTGTATTTCAATGGTGTCTATGGTAGTATTTCCCTTTTCATCAAAAATTTTAGAAATTTTAGTGTTTTGCCTCTTTCTTTCGGTTAGCATGGCTAAGGGTTTTATCAATTTTATTTACTTTTTCAAAGAACCAACTTTTTGTTTGGTTCATTTTTTTATTGTTTTTTGTTTGTTTCAGTGTCATTGATTTGTCTCTAATTATTTCCTATCTTCAACTGCTTTTTGTTTTGATTTGTTCTTCTT
Source organism: Xerus rutilus (assembly GCA_028644305.1). NCBI lineage: Eukaryota > Metazoa > Chordata > Mammalia > Rodentia > Sciuridae > Xerus > Xerus rutilus. Next base: position 107,626,002 of record CM053401.1, read on the forward strand.
TTTCTAGGGCCTAGAGATGTAATGTTAGCCTTTCTATTTGGTGACATCGATTTTTTTAACAAATGAGCCTTGTGCTATAAATTTCCCCTTAGAACCACCTTTATAGTATCCCAGAGATTTTGAAATGTTTTGTTGCTATTCTCATTTACCTGTAAGTATATTTTTATTTTGCCTTTGATTTCTTCTGCTATCTATTCACCATTGAGTAGCATATAATTTAATCTGCAGGTGTTAGAGTAGCTTTCATTTTTTGTCTTATCATTGATTTCTACTTTTATTCCATTATGCTTTGATACACTGCAAGGTATTATCTCTGTTTTTATTTTTGTATTTGCTAAGAGTTGCTTGGTGGCCTAAGATATGATCTGTTTTAGAAAATGGTCCATACACTGCTGAGAAGAAAGTGTATTCAGTCATTGATGGATGAAATATTCTACGTATGTCTATTAAGTCTAAACTATTAATTGTATTTTTTAGTTCTGTAGCTTCTTTGTTTAGCTTTTGTTTGGATGATCTGTCCAGTGATGAGGGAGGTATGTTAAAGTCACCCAGTATTATTGTGTTGTGGTCTATTTGATTCTTGATATTGAGAAGGGTTTGTTTGATGTACATAGATACTCCATTGTTAGGGGCATAAATATTTATGATTATTATATCTTATATAATTCCCTTAAGCAGTATAAAATGACCTTCCTTGTCCCTTCTGATTAACTTTGGCTTGAAGTCTACTTAATCTGATATGAGGATAGAAACCTTGCTTATTTATGAGATCCATGTGAATGATATGGTTTTTTCCATCTTTTTAGTTCAGTCTGTGAATGTCTGCCTATGAGGTTAGTCTCTTGGGGACAGCATATTGTTGGGTCTTGTTTTCTAATCCAACTGCTGGTCTATGTCTTTTGATCAAGTAGTTTAGACCATTTACATTAAATGTTGTTATTGAGAAATGATTTTTATTCCCTGTCATTTTGATTTATTTCTGGTTTTGAATCTGTATTAATTTCTCCTTTGGTTGACTATAGTGTAGTTCCTCCCTTTGCTGGTTTTCCATTTTATTTTTCATTTCGTCTTTATGAAATATTTTATTGAGTATGTTTTTTAGTGCAGTCTTTCTAGTTGTGAGTTCTTTTACCTTTTATATAGCGTGACAGGTTTTTATTTCATCATCAAATCTGAAGTTTAATTTTAACTGGTATAGTATTTTTGGTTGTCATCCACTTTCTTGCAGAGCTTGGTATATATTCCAAGATCTCCTAGCTTTTAGGGTGTTGGTGGGGAAATCAGCTGAGATCAGGATTGGTTTTCCTCTAAACATGACCTGCTGCTTTTCTCTAGCCTTTAAAATTCTTACTAAAAATACAGGTAAATCACATACATAAACACATTAAAAACATAGCACACCATGTTCAAGTGGATTTCATTCCAGAGATGTAAGGCTGGTTCAACTTATAGAAATAAATGTATTTCACCACATTAATAGACTTAAAGACAAGAATCACATGATTATCTCAATAGATGCAGAAAAACCATTTGACAAAATACAGCATCCATTTATGTTCAAAACGCTACAAAAACTAGACATAGTAAGAACATACTGCAACATTGTAAAAACTATATATGCCAAGCCCAAACCAGCTTCATCCTCAATGGAGAAAATCTGAAATCATTCTCTCTAATAACTGGAGGAAGATAGGGATGCCCTCTTTCACCATTTCTGTTCAACATAGTTCTAGAAACTCTAGCTAGAGCAATTACTCACAAAAAAAGAGAGAAGAAAAGAAATTAAAGGAATACAAATAGAAAAAGAAGAGCTCAAACTATCCCTATTTGCTGATGATATGATCCTATGTATGGAAGAACAAAAAAACTCTACCAGTAAACTTCTAGAACTCATAAACAAATTCAGCAAAGTAACAGGATACAAAACAACACCCATAAATCAATTGCATTCCTACACAATGATGAATCAACTGAAAGAGAAGTCAGAAAAACTATCCCATTCACATTAGCCTCAAAAAGAACTAAAATACTTGGGAATCATTCTAACAAAAGAGGTGAAAGACCTCTACAATGAAAATTACAGAACTCTAAAGAAAGAAATTGAAACAGTCCTTAGAAGACGGAAAGATCTCCTATGTTCTTGGATAGGCAGAATTAGTATTGTCAAAATGGCCATACTACCAAAAGTGCTCCACAGATTTAATGCAATTCCTATTAAAATTCCAATGACATTCTTCATAGACATAGAAAAGGCAGTAATGAAATTTATTTGGAAAGATAAGAGGCCAGAATAGCCAAAGCAATTTTTGATGGGAAAAGTGAAGCAGGAGGCATCACAATACCAGACCGTAAATTATATTACAGAGCTATAGTAATGAAAATGGCATGGTATTGGCAACAAAAAAGACATGAAAACCAATGGAACATAATAGAAGACAGAGAGACAAACCCACATAAATACTATTATCTGATACTAGACAAAAGCACCATGAACGTATATTGGAGAGAAGATAGCTTCTCCAAAATATGGTGCTGGAAAAACTGGAAATCCATATGTAGTGGAACGAAATTGAACCTATATCTCTCACCCTGCACAGAACTCAAAGTGGGTCAAGGAACTGGCATTAGACCAGAAACCATCTACCTAGTAGAAGAAAATGTAGGTCAAATACTCCATCATGTCATCTTAGGAACTGAGTTCCTCAACAAGACTCCTAAAACACAGGAAGTAAAATCAAAAATCAATAAATGGGATGGATTCAAACTAAAAAGCTTCTTCACAGCAAAGGAAGCAAACAAAACTGTGAAGAGTCTACAGAACGGGAGAAAATTTTTGCCGTCTTCATCTCAGAGCATTAATCTCCATGATATAGAAAGAATTTTAAAAACTTGGAATGGAACCACCATTTGACCCAGTTATCCCATTCCTCGGTATATACCCAATGAACTTAAAATCAGCATTCTACAGTGATATAGCCACATCAATGTTTATAGTAGCTCACTTCACAATAGCTAAGCTATGGAATTAACCTAGGTGCCCTTCAACAGATAGATGGATTAAGAAAATGTGGTGTATATATACACAATGGAATATTACTCAGCCATAAAGAAGGATGAAATTATGGCATTTGCCAGTAAATAAATGAAACCAGAGACTATCATGCTAAGTAAAATAAGTCAATCCCAAAAAACTAAAAGCTAAATATTCTCTGAGATATGTAGATGCTGGCAAATAATTAGGGGTTATTTAATAATTAGGGGAATAGAAGTTCATTGGATTAGCCAAAGAGGAAGGAAGGGAAGAGAGAGGGATGGGAATAGGAAAGACAGTAGAATGAATTGGACAGAACTTTGCATATATGAATACACAAGTGAAACTCTTATCATGTACATCTGCAAGAATAGGATCCTAATTAGAATAAGTTATACTCGGTGTATGTATAATTCATCAAAATACACTCTACTGTCATGTATATCTAAAAAGAGATTTCATCTCACTCCAGTCAGAATGGCAGTTATCAAGAATACAAGCAAGAATAAGTGTTGATGAGGATGTGGGGAGAAAGGCACACAGAAATATTGCTGGTGGGACTGCAAATTGGTGCAACCACTCTGGAAAGAAGTATAGAGATTCCTTAGAAAACTTGGAATGGAACCATCATTTGACGCGGCTATCCCACTCCTCAGTCTGTACCCTAAAGACTTAAAAATAGCATACTACAGTAACACAGCCACATGAATGTTTATAGCAGCACAGTTCACAGTTGCTAAACTGTGGAAGCAACCTAGGTGTCCTTAAATAGATGAATGGGTAAAGAAACTGTGGTAAGCCGGGCGTGGTGGCTCACGCTTGTAATCCCAGCACTTAGGGAGGCTGAGACAGGAGAATCGCAAGTTCAAAGTCAGCCTCAGCAATGGCGAGGCACTAAGCAACTCAGTGAGACCCTGTCTCTACATAAAACACAAAAAAATAGGGCTGGGGATGTGGCTCAGGGGTCGAATCCCCGTGAGTTCAATCCCCAGTACCAAAAAAAAAAAAAAGAAACTGTGGTGTATATATACACAATGGAATATTACTCAGCATTAAAAGAGACTAAAATCATGGCATTTGCAGGTAAATGGATGGAGTTGGAGAACATCATGCTAAGTGAAGTAAGCCAGTTCCTAAATCCCAAAGGCCAAATGTTTTCTCTGATTAGTAAACGCTGATGCATAATGGGAGAGAGAGTGGGGAGCATAGGAGAAATGGAGGAGCTTTGGATAGTGCAAAGAGGAGGGCAGAGATGGGAGGAGCCATGGGAGTAGGAAAGATGGTGGAATGAAGTAGACATCATTACCCTAGGTACATGTATGAAGACACAAATGGTGTGACTCTACCTTGTGTACAACCAGAGAAATGAAAAATTGTGCTCTATATGTGTACTGTGCATTCTGCTGTTTTTAAAAAAGTAAAAAATAATTTTTTCTCTAAAAAGTTCAATAACATATTACACATCAAAATAAAAAAAGAGTTGGATTTAGGTACAAGAGAATGCATGAGTTGAATAGTGTACTCCTCTCAACACCAAATAGATACATTGGATTCCTAACTCCCAGTACCTCAGAATGTGACCTTATTTGGAAATAAAGTCATTGCAGATATAATTAGATAAGGTGAGGTTATACCAGAGTTGAGTGGGCCCCTAATCAGGTGTAACTGATCTCCTTACAAATAAGATGGTATGTGATGATAGACATACACAGACAAGTCCACCTGACAGCAAAGATGTAGATGGGACTTACATAGCTGCAAGTCAAGGAATTGCAAAGATGGACAGAAAACTACCAGCAGCTAGAAAGGGGAAGAATTCACTAAGCATTTCAGAGAGTGAATTGCCCTACCCATACCTTGATTTTGGACCCCCAGTTTCTGAAACTGTGAGACAGTAAACTACTGTTGTTTTGAAAAAAATTTCAGAATATTTTGATCACCTCAAAAAGAAACCCTGTCTGCATTAGCAATCACTCCTCATTTCTCCTTATGCTTCCCATCCTGGGCAACCACTAAGCTATTTTTTCAGCCTTAATGGAAACTAAGATACAGACATATGATTTAGGTTTTTCCATTTAGAAAAACTTATGCCACAATTTGAAGTAGAATTGAGGAAGTATAAGGAAAAAAATCCATTCCAGTAAGAGTAGCAGATAAATCCAGTTGCCAGATTTCAACAACTGGCCTGAGTTAGAGCTGGCATTTAGTTCCTTCTATTTGTAGTGCAAACCACAGTTGCAAGCACATTGTCTACAGTGAAAATTTCCCTTGTGTCACAAGTAATTCATTCCTGAAATGAATCCATTCTGTGTGTAAATGTTAACTAGTAGCCTACTCCTTGCTAATTAAATGAGAAAAAATGTTCAGTATATCAACCTTAAACCCCCAGCCACTTTTCCTAAACTGTACTAAAACACAATAAAATGCATATATAAGTAATAAACATGCATATCAGGATGTAAAGTATATAAAATACCAAAGAAACTAATATTGTTAATATTTTTCTCTATGCAGTAGTATGTTATATATCATCTTTGACATTCAATGAATTTCATTTTTAAAAATACCTACACATTCTTATAGTCTACAAATTATGTCTGAAATGTAACACCATACATACTGTGTTTAAAATATACTGAGTTTGGAGTTTTTTTCCATGTGTATATCAACTTAAAAACTTTATGATAATTATGTTTTGGGAAGTTTAGATATTCAAAGCAAAGAGGCATTGTACCAAAAAAATGTTAACTATACAAATATCCCCAGAGGCATGCCTATATTAAGCATCTGTGATATCCTTGGTGCCACACAGATGACACGCATCTCTGCCATCCCATATTTTAAATAAAACATGATTGTATTTTCTAACCATATCTTAGATATCCTAAGGTTTATATAAATATTAAAAGAAATGGCCAGGCATTGTGATGCATGTATCCTATAAGCACTATGTTTTGGGAGATTTAGGCAGGAGGGTCTTAGATTCAAGGCCAGTCTCAGCAAATGAACAAGACTGCTCAAAATAAGAAAAGATTTGGGGCTGGGATTGTAGCTCAGCGGTAGAGCGCTTGCCTCGCATGCGTGAGGCCCTGGGTTCGATCCTCAGCACCACATACAAAGCAATAAAGACATTGTGTCCGTCTACAACTAAAAAAATATTAAAAAAAAAAAAAAAGAAAAGAAAAGATTTAAAAGGATTGGTCATGTAGCTTAGTGGTAAAGCACCCCTAGGTTCAGTCTCCAGTATTGAGTTTGGGGGAAGCAGTAAAAGAAATTCTTTTCCCTTTTCTTCAACCAGGAAAGTTCTCACTTTAAGGGACATGGTGAAACTATCTTATCCCAGAACTCATGGAAATTCTGGATTCTAATTCTAACCCTATTCAGATCTAACCCAAGACAAGTCTCTTCCCTTCCCTGGGCTACAATTTCTTTATCTACAATATGAGAAATACATTGAATTACAAGACCTCTAGCATTACCTTCAGTTCTAAAATTATTTTGTATTTTGCTTTAAAGTATGATCATGTAAGCTAAGCAGAAAGTACTCAGATGAGTGAAACAGTTTTTAAAGCTTTTCCTTTCTAGATGTCCAGATTTTTCCTAAGTAGCTTTTATCCTGTAGTTAGACTCAGAAAATTTCAGGTATTCCCCTCCTTTAGAATTTATATCCTGAACTCACAGGTTAGGAAGACAGCAATCCAAAATTGTTTTCAAATCAATTTATTTTGTTAATTTAAAAAAATGTTACTAGGGTGTATTAAGAAAAATACATGAACCACAAAATTGATTATTAACTTTTTATCTTATATGTTTCTAGGTGAATGTCTGTAATAGGAAAAGAGCAAAGAGAAGATAAATTTTGGCAGTGTTAATAGGCAAGCCCCCATTGGAGTATTTTTTTTCCTTTTTCTAAGCATTACTCTGCCACCAGTGAAGTCTCATTATTTCTGAGTGTCCTAATCAATAAGGTCATGAAAGATTGATTTTAGGAGCTGTCACTGTGTTTATGACAAGAAGCATATAGAGTCATTTATAGAAGGGACGGTAATTCTCCTGTTAACTAGGAAGTCAAGGAATCAGCAAGTCTATCTTACATGTCTTTGGGTGGTGAGGAAGATTTCTGTGGTGTCTATCACTGACATAGTAGAAGACTAATATTGTTAATTGAATTTCCCTAAAGAGAACAAAAATATGCCATCATGTGGGGGGAAGGGTAGAAAGAGCAAATCCATAGGAGTCTACAACATGTATAAGTTGGTTGCATTGATTTTCCTCTCTTAATGGCCTGGGATAGATACTGAATTGTACTTAGAAAATGTAAGGTTGATGATAGCAGCTTTTTTCCATTTAAGATTGTAATTACAAATATTTCAAATAAAAGATACATGTGTGTATTTAATTTTAAATTTAAAATATTCTAGTTTTATTTTATTAAAATAATGTGTAATAGAAAGTATAACATATAAACATTTCCTCATTGTTCCCCACAAACATAAGAACCACATGATATTCTGTCATATAAGGCAACTATAATTTATTTGTCTAGTCCTCTGTTTAAGGGACATTTAGGTTTTCTTTTTTTTTTTCCTAATATATTTTTTTAGTTGCAGATAGATACAATACCTTTATTTTATTTATTTATTTTTATATGGTGCTGAGGATCGAAACCAGTGCCTTATACATGCTAGGCAAGCATTGCACCACTGAGCTACAACTCCAGCCCTAGGTTTTCTTTTTAAAAGCAAAATAATCTTCATTACCATAATACATTCATTGTTTTAAAATTACACAATACAGAAGTGTATAAATGGAATAAATGAATTCCCTTTCAGTTTCTTTTAGTCCCCTCCTTAGACATTATAAATGTTAATAATTTGGAATATATAATTCCATTTTTTCTATGCATATTCCTGTGCATATACATACAGCTCCAAATAGTGTTTCTTCTTATTAAAAAATATGTGTGTTTATGTGCATATGTAGTTATATCATTTCATAAAACAATATATTAAAGTACATGATTCCATGTTAATACAGGAAGATCTACCTAATTTTTAAAAATATTTTTTTAGTTGTAAATGGACACAATATTTTTATTTTATTTATTTATTTTTATGTGGTGCTGAGGATCCAACCCAGTGCCTCATGCATACAAAGGAAGGGCTCTACCACTGAGCCACAATCCTAGCCCCTCTACCTAATTTTTTTAATTAGCTGAATTTATTTTTTAACTTTAAAAAGATGGCTACCATGGTTCAAATAAATCATCCAAAAGAGAATACTTTTTCCTGGGAATTATTTTTAAACAGTGTATATTCTGTTGTATATTATTCCATGGAATTACTTATATCTATAACTTAATTAATAGTTTTCCTATTGGTGGATATTTGCTTTTATTGTTTTGAGATTTTGCTTTCTCATTGTCTCATATATCTTATATATGTAGACCTAGACCACCATGGACTTGGACTTAATTTTCAGGATAGATTTACTAAACATGAAATTTAAATTTAAATTTAACAAAAAAGCCATATTGTTCTTCAGAAATGTTAGAAAGTAGCCAAGCCAATATAATTAGAAACAGTAGTTGGTTGGGTGATCCCAGATGTTAAACTAAGAAGTCATGATAAATGATAACTAAATGCCTTAAATGTTTTAATGTTAAACATTTAAGTTTCCCCACTGATTTTCTGATGTCAAAGCAAGTCGTTTCTTTGTGAATGATTCTCTTCTTAGAGTTCCATTTCACTTTTCTTACACTAAATTATACCTATGATAGGTTTTCTGCAAATTCTACTTTCTAGATATTTATTTAAGTAAAACAAGCACTTATAGAACAATTCTTAGTTCATGATCAATCCTCTTGATTTTTACATTTTCCTCTCAGTCTTTGTCTTATCTACACCTAATATACTGACAGTTTTGTATGACCATTGCTATCATTGAATCTTTTTTCAAAGCATTAAACTTAGGTTTTATACACGTATTTTTTCATTCACTGTATGCATTTATTTGTCATTTAAACATATATTTACAGTCAAGATCAATTGATACAAACTTGTCTGATAACTGATAGAATATACCCATTTTTAGCCTAACACTGAGAGCCAAGACCATTCACTGGGTATCTGTGATACCTATATGTTTTCCAGAGGAAATGGAGAGTGTCGCAATATTTTGGCTAAGTGGAGACCAGCTAAAATAACTTCCTACCATATCACTTTATATGCCTGTCCATGGTTTGCCAGGGTATATTTCCAATCATCTTTGCCAGACTAGATATTATTAATCTATAAGGCATTTTAAAGTTGGAAAATGTTTGTTAGAGAACAGCAACAACAACAAACAAGCAAACAAAACCTACCCTTTGGTTGAGTGTCTACTCTAGTAGCACTTGTTAATATTGTCCAATTAATTCACAACAGTTAGCTCTATAATGTTATCCCCATCTAAAATGTATGGACATTGAAACATAGAAGATTAGCTAACTTGGCCAAGCTCACACAGTCAGTGGAGAGCTGAGATTAAAATATATATTTTTAAACATTTTTAATTTGATCTAAGAAGTTTAATGCATGAGTGAGATGTTCAATATTTCAATGTCATATGTTCACAAAGCTAAAACATTCTTATATAGTGGTAGTCTTTGTAATATAGTCAATATATTTTCCTTTCCTGGCATACTTCCAGAATGGTTTTATTGTTCATTTCTTTTGAGTTGTCTTACTGTGTTTCCAAATCTGGCCTTGAACTCATGATCCTCTGACCTCAGCATCCTGGGAAGTTGGGATTACAGGCATGTGCCACTGTTTCCAGCTCAGAATGGTTTTATTTATATATATATTTATTTTTTTGTTTGTTTGAGATAGGTTCTCAGCATGTTGCCCAAGCTGATCTCAACTCATGTGTTCAAGTGATCCTCTTGCCTCAGCCTCCCAAGTAGGTAGAATTTCAGGTGCTTAAAAGCCATGACACCTGGCTTAAAATTGTATTCAGTAAGTGTATGATAAGGGTACAGGTACTTTACAGTTTTTATCAAGTGCTGGAAGAGAACCACAGGATGTTAAAACTGAAGCAACCACGCTGAGGTTGTGGCTCAGTGTTAGAGTGCTTGCTTAGCATGTGTGAGGCACTGAGTTCGATTCTCAGCACCACATGTAAATAAATAAATAAATAAAGGCCCATCAACAACTAATGAAAATATATTTTTAAAAAAACTGAAGCAACCTTAACATTATTTAGCCAACTCTCTCATTTATGTCAGGTAATAAAGGCCCATAGAGTTGAAGTGACCCTTACTACTGAGACCTGAACCCAAGTCTCTTAATTCTTCCATTATATTTATCTTGAGATGATTCATAAACTTGTGGCCACTCTATAAATCACTGATGTACTTTTCTTTGTGGGAGGAGGGTACCAGGAATGGAACTCAGGGACACTCGACCACTGAGCACATCCCCAGCCCTATTTTGTCTTTATTTAGAAACAGGGTCTCACTGGGTTTCTTAACACCTCACCATTGCTGAGGCTGGTTTTGAATTCACAATCATCCTGCCTCAGCCTCCTAAGCCACTGGGATTACAGGCATGTGCCACTGCACCTGGCTAACTGATCTACTTTTAACAAAAACAAGCCTTCTATAGCCCATGTAGACTACTGGAGAGCTTAGAGCCTGAATGAAAAGTAGATCCAATTAGTGAAATATTGGTGCATTCCTGCAGTTCAGCAATCTTTGTAGATTATAGTCCAAGCAAAATACATCTTCCATAAATATTTGTGAAATACGTGAATGTACTGTGTTGATGCTTCAAATGTGTAAAGGCTTAATGGCATAGATTAAAATTGGATTTTTCTATATTCTTATCAGAGGATGATAGTGTAATCATGTCATGAGCATGATAAGCCAATCAATTGCTAATCATAAATGTTAAATTCATTTCTACAGATCCATCAAATGTGTTTGACTTGAACATATTTTCATGGCCCAAGTTAAGATTGATATTTTACATTGAGCTATATGCATTTTATTATAGGTAGTATATGAATGTAAATGAGGGATATGACATACAACAACTTTCAAGGCCACAGTTTCTGAAAAATGTTTTGATTACCCTCTGAATTATTATATACACCATCCTCAAGATGATGTTTTGGACCTTGCAATTTCAAAAGAAGAAACACTTCAGAATTCTACCTTATACTTCTGAATGTTTTTCAAAAGGAAAGTAGTAGTTAATGGCAGAATTAGTTGAATGAAATTATGTTCTACAGATCTTGCTAAGTACATGTGTATTTCTATAGTGTGTACATTTCTAGAAGTGGAATTAACACCATGCATATTGCAATACTTCCATTTTTTATGAGAGGTTTGGTATTCTTCCTTGTCTCTTAAGATCCCCAGGGTAGGGTAAATCTTAAGGGATGTAAAGTGCTATTCAGCTGAGGAAAGAAAGAGGAGACTGCAGTCCCTTCTTTGGGAATTCTAACCTAGCCAAGAAAGGAAGATGATAGGGAATAACTGTTACCATCCTAACAGTGAACTTGGAATGTCCATGGTAGATCCTCATTTTCTGATTTGAAAGCTTTGTGCCAAATAAAGACTGGAAATTCCATCATTAAAAGACCAATTTGTAGCATTATGCTAAGTGAAGTAAGCCAATCCCAAAAAACCAAATGCCGAATGGTCTCTCTGATTAGTGGATGCTGATGAATAAGGGAGGTGGGAATGGGAAACATAAGAGAAATAGAGGAACACTGGACGCGACATGGGGGAGGCGGGGGGCAGGAAAGGGGAATGGGTATAGTAAAGATGGTTGATTTAAAAAAAAAAAAAATATATATATATATATATATATATATACTGTTCATTGAAAGTGCATATAAAGGTGTTTAATATGAAGAATTTAATCTGCTTATAATTTTGTGCAAAGTTAGAAAAATTATGATTGTAACAATTTTTTCTATTTGCCTCAAATATTTTCAGTGAACAGTGTGTACAGCTTCTGAAAATTTGGTTTTTTCTGTTATGTTTGATAACATGTATTAAAATGCAATTTTTGAGAAAAAATTTTAAAAAATAAATAAATAAATAACATTTTAAAAAAATAAATAAATAAAAGACCAATTTGTGTGCCATATCTTCTGGAAGCCTTCCCAGTGGGCTGCCCCTTCTCTGCCCACACCATCATGCACACGCTGTGTGTCATCACTCCAGAAGAGCTGTCCTTCCTTTGCAATCTTTCCTGTTCATATTTAATTCATAGCTTTTACTGTTCATACCTGTTGGGGCTGAGCCACATTCCTAGCCCCAATCTTGGAAGTTTTAAAAAGTAATTGCTGGCCAGGTGTGGTGGCACATGCCTATAATCCTAGAGACTAGAGAAGCTGAAGCAGGAGGATTGGAAATTCAAGACCAGTGTGGGCAACTTAGCAAGGATCCTGTCCCAAAAATAAAAATTAAAAGGGCTAGGGAATACAGCTCAGTAGTAGAACACCCCTTGGATCAATCCCCAGTACCACCACCAAAAAAAAAAAAGTAAACAAGACTGAGAGAGTCTGTCTTTGTTGTATTGAATTTTTTTTTAATCATAAAAATTGAAAGAGACACTTTGCATCACCACAGATCAACTAAATAAAAATCTCCATCCATAATTCTGAGATGTAGCTGGGGTTGAACACTATTACTGTATTGCAATAGTTCATTTGCTTGCTTGTTGTCTTATAAAATTGTTGAGTCATTGAGGATCCTCTTGTCCCTTAGAACTTAGTCCAATGCCTGCCATTTTATTAGATATTCTATAGAGACCTACTGCAGAACCACAAAATGAATGAGTAGATGAAATTATTTAGTTAACTCAATAAAAGCTAACAAGTAATTTATGTTTATAAAGGCTTTTATAGAAAGATGTAACATACACTTTTCTAATTTCTTTGAGGATGAAATAGAAATAGGCCAAATGCACAACTTTGTAGATAGTACTTTATTAAGAAGACTTTCTTACCTATAAAGATTATTAAGCTTTTAAATAAGCAGTTTTATGAACTTGCTTTCATATCATGATTAGTGTAGGGATTTTGTCCTGTACCTTAGGAATTTAAGCCAAAGCCATCCGCGATATGCATTCTGCACTTTGGGCCAAAACAGTTTTTTTGGAGGAAGCTAGAGAAATGTGGTCCTTAGTGAACCAACTGAGACAACCATGTATTTACCTGATGGTATTCTAGTGTTACCAAGGTCATAGGAGGAAAATGGAGGTTAGCATCTTGGCTAGTACAAAGAACTGGGTAGAAACAGAAGAAAATGTTTCAAGGCTCCACCAGGAGCAGAAGCAGATGAAAACTGGCATGCAGATTTATTCAAGAAATTAGAACTGTGCTGTGACTAGAGAATATCATTGCACTCCCTTTTTAGCTAGTTCTTTTTTTTTCATATTTAATTTATTTATTTGTTCTATTTAGGCTTACATGATAACAGAGTGCAATTTGATTCATTGTACACAGATGGAGGATAACATTTCATTTCTCTGGTTGTAAGTGATATAAAATCACAACATACATGCAGTCATACATAAAGCTAGGGCTGTGATGACCATCATATTCCACCACCTTTACTATCCCCATGCCTCCTCCCCCCTTATAGCCCCTGTGAACAGAGTTCCTTCGTTGTTCCCTTGTCCTTCCCCCCATTATGGATCAGCATCCAGTTATCGACGAGTACATTCAGCATTTGGTTTTTTGGGAGTGGCTTACTTCACTTAGTTGATATTCTCCAACTCCATCCATTTACCTGCAAATGCCATAATTTTATTCTCTCTTATTGCTGAGTAATATTCCATTGTGTATATATACCACAGTTTCTTTATCCAGTCATCTATTGAAGGGCATCTAGGTTGATTCCACAGTTTAGCTATTGTGAATTGAGCTGCTATAAACATTGAAGTGGCTGCGTCACTGTAGTATGCTGTTTTTAAGTCTTCTGGGTATAGACCCAGGAGTGGGATAGCTGAGTCAAATGGTGGTTCCATTCCAAGTATTCTAAGGAATCTCCATACTGCTTTCCAGATTGGTTGTACCAGTTTGCAGTTCCACCAGCAATGTATGAGCGTGCCTTTTTCCCCAGTTAGCTAGTTCTTGATGTGTTTGGAGATGGCTGTGCCAATTTAAAAGAAACCATAGAAGACTTGACATAAAACCAATATTCTATGAAAGACAAGATTCAACTAACTAGTGGAAAGAACTAGGCTAGGTTTAAAAAAATTCATCCTTTTGTCTTAAATTTTTAGTTACATGTTTTACAAAATGAATCTAGTGGTTTTGATTGAAAATATAATGGTACAATATCAATAAAGTTAGGTCAATTTTTATTTTAGCTGATATAAACAAGGTAAAATGTACAGATTATTTGTATTTACATAATAGTGATATCTGCCTCCTTCAGTCTTTAAAAAAAGCAATGCATTTTACATATTCATAATATTTTCAAAATAACTAAAGATGAATCAAAGTATATCCATTAGAAGAAATGAATATTTTAATATACCATATTGTAATATGAGTTGTTTTATATAAAATGTATAAAATAATTTAATTGGTTCTTATTATAGATTATCAAAAGACACATTTTGGGTTTGGGGATCTGACATTAAATAGATTTGTTACTATGTATGAAGTGATCCCTATTCCATTTCTAAATGCTTTTTTATATGCTTAGAAATAAAAAATTTTAACATTTTTGCCCTCAGTGTTTAGAGTCACCATTAAGTTCAAAGTGTATGTAGCCTGAGAATAAAGATGTAAGAATTATAAACATTTATAGACTAACATAAAATTTAGTAATATATATTCTAACCTTATAATTTATAAATATGAGCCGGACGCGGTGGCGCAAGCCTGTAATCCCAGTTGGGAGGCTGAGACAGGAGAATCATGAGTTCGAAGCCAGCCTCAGCAACTGAGAGACACTAAGCAACTCAGTGAGACCCTGTGTCTACATAAAATACAAAATAGGGCTGGGGATGTGGCTCAGTGGTCGAGTGCCCATGAGTTCAATCTCCAGTATGGAAAAAAAAATTTATAAATATGATTTAACCTTACAATTTATCATTAAAAATAATAGACTGATTTTCATTGCCATACTAATTTCAAGATAAAGTCTTCAAGAAAATTGTTCATCCAGTTGGACTTCTATAACTTTTCAGGAGAGCCATACATAGGAGTAATGACAATTATCTCATAAAATTGAGGACGTGAAAGAATGGGATTCATTAGATTTTACAGAAAATTAGTTACAAACTTTATTCTTTGCTTTTCCACTTAAAATTATTACAACACCAGAAATTAAAGTTAACAGACTTTTTAATTCTTCAATTGAAAGCTGCAAAGAGAAATATTTACTCCTTTTCTACTGGCTCCTGATCCTTTTGTTCCTGATATTATTCTTGCCTCAGCTAAGTTTCAACAATATCTTTGGTGCATATTTTTTGAAGACTGATGACAACACTTATGACCTCCCAGAGTTGCTCCCTTGGTGACCACTAATGGTTTATCTAGTGTCAAACAAGATCTTTGTTTTCTTGATTTTAGATAAATTTGTAGCCCACTGCTTCACCAGTCATGATGTCAGTTGTTTACATTTCAGCAAAATGTTTGTCGTAACTTTCAAATACAGGGGAACTGTAGACAGACTGTGTTTATCATGTTGCAGAGACTGTCAGAAATGGTTGGCCTCGACATAACTGAGTCAAGCCCAGTGTTTACATTTTAATCTGCAAACTGTCAGGCCTGCTCACTGTAGTGACCAATTACAGCAAGATAAGATGAATAGCACAGAATTTTTATACTAGTTAGTATGTATTGCTCTGAATTAGTCTTCTGAAAAATGTATTTCACAGAGATGATGGTTGAAGGGTGAGGAGAAGCCATTCCAGCAATGTAAGTGGTAATATTGGTTAATAACCTTCTTCCAAAAGTGAAATGTGGAAATTCACATATAGAATGTGTTTTCTGTGTTAATATTCTTTCCTGGTATCTCACATTAGATCCAAAAAGGTGGACAGATCGACAGAAATTCTTAAAAAGAAGGAATGGCCTTTTGTTGTAAGTGGTCATGTCAACTATTGTAGCCAGTTAAAGAGTGTTTCTCAATTTCAGGCATTTACTCTACAATCATTTATTGAGCAGGGATGAGGAAAATACAGAAATAAATTTAATATTGCTTAAGATGTGTCTATAGATTATATATCTGTATGTAAATACTAAATTTTAAACAGTACATGTCCTTCCTGGCTATCTACATGCCATTTCCTCCTTTAAAACACCCATTCCCCCAAGCCAGTTCCTGCTTATTCTTCAAAATAATCTCAGTAATGTCCACCTTCAGGAATCTTTTCCTGAGTCTACCTTTTGACTTACCATCTTTGTTCAGCTTTGTCATCACAGCACAATACATCATTTCTACTGCATTATATTAATTACTAATTTTCATGTTCGTTTCCCTGCTAGACTCTAATTTCCTAAAAGGTAAGAAATGTTTTATTCAACTGTGTACCACTAGTGCAAAGCACAGTGTTCTGCCTGTAATAGGGTTTAAGAAATGTTGAATTAGTTAGTGGTGAACATCATTCTCTTCTAGAACCATGGTATTCATGGCCCTCCTTTGCTTATTTTTTCATTCCTTGCTTCTCAAAGGGTGTTTTTATTTGTTAATCAGAGAAGCATCTTCTGTATTATGCCTGCCTCATCCATCCTTTCCACATCTCCTTGTGGCATTTCTTCTGTAATAGGCTACCATTTCCTCTGTTTATCTGTGTTTGTTGTTTTCAAGGCCAAATTCCTTCAGAAAATCTACGATTAATTCTATCCTTAATTCCATAGAGAGAGGTGATAAGCAGTATAGGTCTTCAGAACACTTATTTAAAAATGAATGAATGATGCAGAAATTGATGAATAAAAAAAGCCAGCATTAGCCTGCAGGCTTGAAAGAGAAAAAAAAAATGTGTTAAAGAGGAAGGTAAATGATGAGAAAAATAACCTTAACAGAGTTTGAATGTTAGTCATATATTTTTCATTGCTATCATCTCTATGATAAGAAAGGCCTCAAAACTAAGCCTTGCCTTCTTGCCCCAGATGTGCTATTACATGGATGGGTGGGTGTCCTGGGGAATGACAAACTTTTCATCTTCAATCTTCTTATCTATCCAGTGGTAGTTTTGAGGGTTTTACCAGCTCTAATCTTATATTCTTACAGATTGGAAAGAGTGGTGAAGCTGATTTACTAGTAGAAATGGTGGAACTATTTGGAAGGTTGAATTAAACTTAATTAGTGTGCATCTGTGGTGGTCTCTGGAACCACACTGTGGAAGCTTCCTTCCTGCTGAAGGAGTTGTACAGTCATAGCAAATGAGGAGTTTTCAATTATTGTTTGACTAAAATAGATTAACACTGTAGGATTTCAAGGCAGTGGTTACATCATTCAAGCAAAATCTAGCAGTATTTTTTTCTTCCCTCTGATTGTCTCAAAGCACAATTATAGAAAAGTAGTATGTGGACTAGAAAGTTTTCATCAAGCAGAATCAGAAGTTGGTGGAATGTCAGAGAGGATGAAACATTTCTCCAGCCCTATAAATTAGTAATGTTTATATTTGCAGAATACTTCATGCAAATATTCAAAGATTCATTTTCATCCCATTCTTTATATGAGCAGATCCTCTTACAGAAATTAAACCAAAGATCATGGGCTAATCAGAGTTAGGAAGAGGACAAAGAAACCTGAAGTACCTGTAGCAGGTATAAGGGAGAACTTATGATCTAGTCTACTCCATTGAAGAGAAAACATGTATTGTTGCTGGGGGAATATTTTGATGATCTATGCTTCTCTATCATGCTCAGATACTAGTATGATAATCTGCTAAGTGAAAGAGTGTGAACAAACTTAATAATCTAGTTCATTGACTGTCTCTTTGTGAGATGCTGAAAGTCATTATTTGATGCCAGAAGACACTGGGAAATAAAACATCTCAGATCAATTTTATTAGATAATCACAAACTAATAATCATTATTAATACCTGTGTGCTAAGTGCCATTTTAAGTTTTTAATATACTAGCACATTTAATCCTCACAACTTTGTTGCTTTTACTATCTCTAGTTTACAAATGAGGAAACTGAGGCACTTGTCCCAGGTCACACAGCAAATAAGCGGTGAACCACAGTATGAAGAGTTTGCCACCACCCTATTAATTACTATGATGTCCTGATTAAAACAAGTTGGGATTTTATCTTGTTACCTCTTGCTTGAGCATGTATCTGGATGTGACTCCTCAGTTCTCTCATTGGAGAGCTTTGGGATTGCCTTTACACATTCTCATTGAGCTACAACTCTAAGAGTCATGTCTCACTCTCGGAAAGAAATCTATTTGTATAGTGTTTTGACAACCTTGTAAGAAATCGTATATTTCTTCCCAAGTTCTTCAGTCTTGTGATTTCCTCTACCAACTTTACTGTAGATTGTTCTAGCAGGTTTTACCTCAGAATCTACATGCCCTCACCTCTTGGTAATTATTTATGATAATTATTTATGTTATCATATTATTTATGAAGAATTATTTATGAAGAATTCTGTATTTTTTAAAGCTAATTTATTTTTTTAATAATGAGGACTGAGGTTTTTTAAATACTTTTATTATTATTTTTTAACATGATGCTGATGATTGAACCCAGTGCCTTACATGTGCTAGGCAAGTGCTCTACCACTGAGCTACAACCCCAGCCATAAAGTTAACTTACTTATAATCAACTTTTTTATTCTGAGAGTCACAAACTTCTCTAAATTTTTGTTATAGTCAATCAAATAATTGTTTTTATCTGTATAGTTCAAAATAATTATTTGTGGTTTATATTAAATACACACACAACTTTAAAGCTCTTCAGTTATGAGAAATATATCTTCTGAATATTTTCTTCCATCTCTACAGATCTTCCTCCAGCTCTCTTTTTTCTCTTTCCTTTTTTCCTTCCTTAGCACTACAGATTGTTCTGTGAACCATGAAACTGATTGAGCATCCCTAATCCAAAAATCCAAAATCTGAAATGCTACAAAATTCAAATTTTTTCAAGTATGAACATGATGCCACAAGTGAAAAACTTCACAGGACATACTATAGTCAAAATGCACAAACCTATTTTAAAATATTCTGTAAAATTACCTTCAAGGGCTGGGGTTATGGCTCAGTGGTAGAATGCTCACCTAGCACACATAAGGCACTGGGTTCAATCATAAGCACCACATAAAAATAAAATAAAGATATTCTGTCCACCTACAACTAAAAAATAAATATTTAAAAAAAATTACCTCTAAGTTATTTGTATAAAATCTATATGAAACATAAATGAATTTCATATTTAGACTTGGGACTCATCCCTAAGATACCTCATTATTTATATGCAAATATTCCAAAATTGAAAAAAAAAATGAATTCTGAAACACTTCTGGCATCAGGCATTTCAAATAAGAAATACTTAACCTGTACGTAATCCATATATGGTGATGATGATTTCCAGAGACATAGCCATTCGCAGGAAACAAACACTCTCTAGTCCCCCTGTGCAGACTCTGAAACCATGTGCAGGTTCCGAATACTCATCAAATTCAATTGTGTGTAAAAAACCTTGGAAAGAACAAGATCCTCCTTAATATGACCTCCAGGGGGTTAATAAACTTGCCGTAGTGTCTTCAAAACAGGTATTTGGGGACAATAGAAGTCAGTACTTGATGCTTTAAATTTTTTCTCTAAGATCACATTTAAATAGTTCTGGTTTGAAAGGTTGAGAACATGGGTTACAAAGTGACAGTATCTACTGCTCTTTCATAAGGATATAGTGACCAAAAAAATAAATTGGATGCTCAAGAACAAGATTCATTTAGTCGGGGCTGGGGTGGTGGCTCAGTGGTAGAGCGCTTGCCTAGCATGCGTGAGGCACTGGGTTCGATCCTCAGCACTACACATAAATAAATAAAAAATAAAGGTCCATCAACAACTAAAAAAAAATTAAAAAAAAAAAGATTCATTTAGTCATTGAAAACCCAAGAATCACATGATCATTGAGATATGAAGGTAAGTAATATTATGGAGATATTTTAGTTGCTAGATAAAGACTTCATTGGGATGTATCCTGCCTTTTGTTTTGGTAGTATTTTTCATCTCTTCACCAAAAGGCATAAAAGTCTTTATTATGTAATGTGTCTTATTAGAGCACATTTCTGCAACTTGAAAACCATGTTCAAAATAAATATAATACTAGGGTTAGTGATGTAGCTTAGTGGTAAGCTGCGTACCTACTGTGCAAAGGATTCTGCCTTTGATCCCCAGCAGGCATGCACATACACACTAAGTAACTAAATAATAGTATGATATTATGAGCTGTGTAATAACAGATGTCCTTCTTCCATCCTGGCTACTTTCAGCCTGCTCTCTATAGGATTCAGAGTGATCCATAAGCCAAATCACATCACTTCCCCACTTGGTACCCTCAGAGGCTCAGCATATTCAGAGCAAAAACTGAAGTGCTTGCAGTGGCCTGAAAAGTTTCAGATTTGTCCCGTTCTTTACATCTCTGACCTCATCTCTTATTACTTTTCCTTCATTCACTATGCTTCCCCTCATGAGCCTTGATATTCCTTGGAAATGTCAGCACTCTTCTGCCTTAGGCCCTTTGCACTTACTCTTCTCTCTGCCAAAAGGCTTTTCCTCCAGATAGCTGCATGGCTTATTCCTCACTTTCCTCAGGTCTTTACTCAAGTGTCATCTTCACAGGACATCTTCTTTAACCACTCTGCTTAAAATTGATTTGGTGTCTCAATTAGAATACAACTTCCACAAAAATAGAGATTGTATTCTGTGTTTAGTAAAAATTTGTTATTTCAATCAATGGATCAAAGGTAAATGCACATCCTATGAGAGTGTATAGTTCAATGTTGAGTACGAGAGCAGACTTTCATGAAGCTAAGATTTGACAGATACAAATAGGAAGTTTTTAACCATTTCAGGCAGACAGAATAACACTTCATCAGACCCAAAGAAACACAGAAGAGAATGTAGTACTTTGTTCATTTATAATGGCTGAAGCATAGCAAGGATAGGGAGTGGTTAAGTAGTAATGCTGGAAAGAAAATCAGAATTGATTATGAAGGGTCCAATAAAAACAATGGGGAGCCACTGAAGAATTTCAAAAAAGGAATTACGTAATTAAATTTGTGTTTTAGAAAGATATTTCAGACTGTAGAGTAATGAATAGACTGGAGAAAAACAAGCCTATACCTTTGGAAGCCTGGATGAAGTAAGCTTGCTGTAATAGGAATGAGAAATACTTGTGTCTGAAAAATATTGAAAGACAATCAATATTGTCTGTGAGGAGTAAGAGAATAAAAGAAGCTAAAAAATGAAATATGGATGGTGGTTCCATTCAGAATTAGTTGTATGTGGGAGAAAAATAACAAATTGCATTTTGGACATGTTGATATGCTTGTGACACATTCAGATAGTGAAAGCTATCCAGTAAAAAGTTATCTGTAGAGTATGAGGCTTACACAGGAGAATTGGCTAAAGATACAGATTCAGAATGGATCAGCTTGGGTATGATAAGCAGTAGAAATGGGTGACAATTGATAGAGTGAAGAAAGGATAGGAGAAAGGAGAAAAACCTGAGAAATATTATTATTTAAGGCCAAGACTGGCAAACTATAGCCTATGAAGCAGATTTGATCCACTGCCTGTTTCTTAATGCCCCACAATCTAAGAGTGGATTTTCCTTTTACTAATGATAATTTTACATAAAATTCTTGATTTTGTCTCTTGGCCTGAAAAACCTTGAATAGTTACTGTTTGGTATTTTAAGAAAAAGTTCATTGCCCCCAGATTTAAAGTAGAGCTTCCAAAGACAAAGGGAAATGTTATAGTGATGGGGAATATCAAAGAGCAATGTGTGATGTAGGCCCATATTAAGACAGCATTTTCAGATAGTTGGGGAAAGTTTTGTGTTGTGTTGACACAATAAATTCACATACAAAATATCCCACCTGTAATCACAGCAGTGCAACAGGCTGAGGGAGGAGGATGGCAAGTTCAAAACCAGCCTCAGCAATTTAGTGAGGCCCTAAGCAAGACCCTGTCTCAAAATTAAAAAATTTAAAAGGCTGGGGATATAGCTCAGTAGTTAAGTACCTCTGGGTTCAATTTCTAGTACCCCCCCTCCAACAACAATAACCAAAAAAAACCACAATAATATTCCTTCTACTCCAAATACATAAAAAATAAGAAAAATTTAACGAAAACATGGGTCGAAAGCAAAAGTAGTTTTTCTATGGCCCAAAAACGGAATAAATAAAAGCATGAAGTAGTAAAAATGGCAAAAGCCATAATTCTGTTGCACTTCCTATCCTTAGGCAGACTGTATTGACTGGTATAGGGCTCCTGTTGAATAAAAGGGAGCTAAATGCCCCATACAGAGCCACATTCAGAAACTAAGGTTAGAGGTTGTCTTTTCCACTCATGAATGGAGGTGAATAAATGCTGTTAAACACTGCTGGGTGCAACAGCTTATGGGAAACTTCAGGTCTAGGGAAAAAGAGAACATACAGCCTCACACCCAAGAAATGAAAAAAGCTACCTGCCAGCTCAGTAACTGATTATGCAGTATCCAATTTCATTGTAAGAGCTCTAACCTCTGAATATCCATTTATGTGACCTGGGGTTCTGGGTGCATAGGGAAGACAACTGTGAAGCTGCTAGGTAAGGACAGGTGAATATGGAGGGAGACAGAATGAACCATTTAAAAGAAAAAAAAAAAAAAACTCTCACTCAAATGTGCCTGTTAGGGAAGAAAACCATGCAACCATGAAACAAAAAATTTAATGGAATGAGAATTTATAACATTTAAAATTAATTTTGCAGACTATCTGCAAAATGTTTTAAAGAAATATATTTATTGTGCTCAAAGAGATCAATGAAAGCACCAGTTTTGTTTTTTATCTTTTTATTGATTCTTTAGTTATAAATGAGAGTAGAATCCATTTTGACATAATTATATAAACAAGGGAAAGCACCAATTTTAAAACAATAGAAAATTATGAGAAGTTAGGTGGAAATAAAATCATACATAATCTGAAAAAGAACTATAATCTAGAAATAAAAATAGAGTAAGTGTGAAAGGATAGTTAAGAGTGATAGACTGTGGGGCTCCAAATTTATTTAGAGTTCCAAAAGGAGAGAAAGGACTGCAGCCGTCTCTCCAGAGCCAGAGATTGAAGTTTTGGAAATATCGTCATGGTACAGCTACCCTCACAGGAATTTCACTTGTGCGAGTAAGCAGGGCCACCAGGCAGCAGCCAAAGCCACAATCAGTGTAACTTCAGCAGCAAGCCCCGGTGGTGCTCAGCAGGGGGCAGCGGCGGAGCTCACCACCCAGCAGCTCTGGGCTCCAGCCCAGGGCTCACCCCGGGCTGAGACTACTTCTACACGGGGTTCCTGGCTCCAGCGCCCACCCAACCACGCAGGACCCCTAGCAGTTGCTCCCGTGGACACACAGCCCCAGCCACTAAGCCGCTGCAGAGCCCAAATTCAAGGTAAGAGTCGCTCCAGAGACATCAGTGGAGACAGCCCCGCCCAAGGGCAGCCGGGGCCCACCCCAGTTCCGCTCCAGAATTCTTGTGGACCGGCAGGAGCCCCAAAGGACCCTGACCTGCCCTCAGGATCCTCCACGGTTGTCCAGCCAAAGGGAGACTAGGGTCTGCTACTTCTAACCATTGGGGAGGCTAAATTCAGGGCAAAAGTCGCTCCAGAGACACCAGTGTGAGGCAGCCCCACCCAAGGGCAGCTTGGGTCGGCCCCAGTTCAGCTCCAGAGTTCCTGGGATCCAGCAGGAGCTACAGAGGGCACAGATCCATCCTCAGGAAACTCCACGGGTGTCCAACTAAGGATTGTCCAGAGTCTGATTGCTACCAGCCACAGAGGAAGGCACACCCAGGGTAAGAGTGGCCTCCAGAGACCCCAGGGTGAAGAGGCCCCACCCTAGTGTGCTCTGGGCCCGCCTCAGTTCCGCTCCAGAGTTCCTGTGGTCAGGCGAGACAGAAGGCTCGAAACCACCCTTAGGGAAAGCCAGAGTGCCCAGTTGAAGGCAGACCAGAGCCTGCTAACCTCTAGCCCCAGGGGAGCCCACACTCACTGTAAGGGTTGCACACAGACTCTCCAGCTTGTGACCCTGCCTAAGTGAGACCTGTAGTTCTGCTCCAGAGTTCCTGCTCACCAGCAGGAGTGCAAGACAGGTGCAAAACAGCCCTCAGGGGCCTCCTCAGGAGCACAGCTAAAGCCACTCCCACTGCCCTCTAGAGGTAGTCCACTACCTCCGCAACAAACTTTAGTGACAACAGTGCCCATCTGGAGACACTGGGAAAACAGAAGTAGCTCCAAAGTGAGACACAGGTAATCCAGAGTGTCAATACAAGATTATAGGATAGAAGCCGCAGTGCCTCAGATTGGTATTTCAAGAAAGGAAGATACACAATCAACATGAAAAAACAAGGGAAGAAAGTGCCCCAAATAAACCTGGATACCACTGTAACAGAATCCATGGACAGCACAGTTGATGAAATGTCAGAGAAAGAATTCAGAATATACATAATTAAAATGATCAGTGAACTAAAGAATGACATAAGTGAGCAATTACAGGCAAAAATTGATCAATCCAACAAGGAAATAGGAGAGCAAATAAAGGCAACC